>VONZ01000441.1:0-427500 GCA_012976165.1 Labeo catla | reverse complement strand
TATTCTGGGAAGGAATGCAAGTAAATTAGTGAGGGTGTCTGAGGACTGTGGGATATTTAAGAGAGGCAGGTAGAGCTATAGCACTTTAAGGCCTGCATTTTTCCTTTGCATGCATGTGCAAACGTGTACACCCTGATAAATGTGCACAGGCGTGCAGTCTTGCTCAGATAAGAGTGAGAACATGAACATGCTGATAACATGCGTAGATAATGCTGGTTACCAAAACCACGGGCTGTAACCGTATGAATCAACAGGGGAACTGGCCTTAAGATAGATGCCTTTGTACTTATCTGCCTCTAAACAGTTTTTTTCTTGGTAATTTAAAAAGGTGAAGTAAGAAGGTCTTGGTTTTGTTCAGGGCACAGTGTTTTTCACATCCTCTCACATACAGTGCAAAACTGTGAAAGGCTAAACCCAATCCAACCTCAGACCCAGCACACATGACCGAGACGGCCACATAATTACTTTGGATACCCATCGACGTGACATATGGATGCCCATAAATTGGCACTGAGAATAGATAGACTGACCACAAATCTGGAATGGGTTGTTGGCCTCAGGGACAAAATGTATATTTTTAGCTGCGTTCAGAAGAATGAAGGGGTGCGTTTGAAGAAACACCCAGCCTGGATTAGGAGCTTGGCTGATGATAGCTTTTACTTCCTACGAAAGCCCATTACTGCGCCAAAGTACGATAACACTTTACAATAAGGTTCAATTTCTTAACATTGCTTAAAGGGATAGTTCAACCAAAAATGGAAATTCTGTCATTAATTACTTACCTTTATGTCGTTCCAAACCCGTAAGACATTCGTTCATCACTGGAACACAAATGAAGATAATTTTGATGAAATCCAAATGCTTTCTGACTCTACATAGACAGGAGAGACTGACACGGAAGAGAAGAAATTGTTGTATAAAGTCGTTATTTTTGTTGTTTATGCGCACAAAAAGAGTCTCGTAGCTTCATAAAATTACAGTTGAAACACTGATGTTGTTGTCACATGGACTATTTTAACGATATCCTTACTACCTTTCTGGGCCTTGAACGTGTCAGTTGCATTGCTGTCTATGCAGGGTCAAAAAGCTCTCGGATTTGATCAAAAATATCTTAATTTGTGTTCCAAAGATGAACGAAAGTCTTACAGGTTTGGAACGACATGAAGGCGAGTAATTAATGACAGAAAAAACTTAGATTTACTTACTTAGATCTACAAAGATTAATTCGATTTAATTCAATTCAAGTTTATTTGTATAGCGTTTTTCACGATACAAAGAGTTGCAAAGCAGCTTTACAGAAAATTACAATTTTTACAATATATTTAGTAGTGGCTTACTAGTGCTGACTATGTCAAGTTGATGTACATATGGCAGAGATGAATGGTAAAAATCAGTTAATGACATAATCAAACAGATAATGAACACTATTAACAGTAATGAATCATACGTTGCAATCAAACTTCAAAATCCAGTAGTGCATTGTGTTGTTTTTGGGTTGGCATGATCTGAGGTCCTCTGAGGGGTTGGCATCATCTCTTCATAGGTGTTCTGGATCCACACTGAAGCTTGTGTAATTCCTAGATACCATGGGATGTCAATCCTGTGGAAGAAACAGGAACAGATGGGGATATAATTAGCATAGCTGCTGTTCAACCAAGCAAAAATTATTAATATCGGTATCAAATGTATTACTCACTGTTGGTTAATGTTAGTCAATACTAATGTTAACTAATGGAAACTTATTGTAAAGTGTTACCAGGTGCACATTAAGTAATAATGTCACATTATGAAACATAAATGCAAAGTCACATTTACTTATTAATTATTCTTATTGTGAGAAATACAGGTAAATTGTGGCAATATCTTGTAAATATGATTTTCTCAGTTTTGACACGTTATACACTTCAAATTCACATTATGATATGTATTGTCACATCTGTGAAATACAAATAAATCAAAATTATGACAATGAAAGAATATACGAGATAAAGTCAAATTGTGACATATATATATCTATATCTATATCTATATCTATATGCACATACACACACACTACCAGCAAAAGCAGTAATACTGAACAATTAAATAACTGCTTTCTATTTAAATATATTTTAAAATGTAATTTATTCCTATGATGAGGATGCTTTAAATTGATCAAAAGTGATGATAATGTTACAACAGATTTCTGTTTCAGATAAATGCTGTTCTTCTGAACTTTCTATTCATCAAAGAAACCTGAAAAATTTTCAACATAATAATAATAATAATAATAATAAATGTGGAGTAATGATGCTGAAAATTCAGCTCATGAAATCACAGGAAAAAAAAACATTTTAAATTATATTCAAATAGAAAACAGTCATTTTAAATTATAAAAATATTTCAAATTACAGTTTTTCCTGTACTTTGGATCAAATAAATGCAGGTATAGTGAGCAGAAGAGACTTCTTTAAAAACATTAAAAAATCTTACTGTTCAGAAACTTTTGACTTGTAGCGTATTTATAAAATAAAATAAAATAGGCATTGTGTGGTTAAAATAAAAAATAAAAAATTTGCCAGCATTAATGTTCCCCCAGAAATGTGACTGAAGTTGTGACTGTGATCAAATTTGACTGTTGACATCTGTAGTATTCTGAGGATTGCCATTAAACATGGTAAAATGTGTTAAATGGAGCTGAACAAAGTGCAGGTGATGAGCACAGCTTTTTGAATGATGGATGTTGCAGGTTTGCACATGCAGATTCCATGTAAGCCAGCTGATGACTGCTAAACTACTGAAGCATTCACAGATGCTGTATGACTAATCAAAGCAAGTTTGCTTGCAGGAGAAAATCATGCAATAGCCCAATGGACCAGTCAGCATAGTAAAGGGCACACATTTTTCATGCTGAAATGCATCACATACATACATCAATATATGATGCATTTCATGCATTTTGTTTGAATGCAGTTATACAGATTCTTTAGAAATGTCCTAAAAGACACTAGGACAGAAACTTTAATGAGCACAATCTTGGATTAAAGTACATCTCCATATTCACAGCTTATTAAAAAAATATTACCAGTTGTGTTTTTCTTTTGCCAAGAATTATTCAGGCTGCTTGCATATTATGCCACAAGCTCCAGAAGAGGGCATCAAGCTCTGCTGGAATGTCATGCTGATAATTTTGTCAGGTCTTATGACTGCATGGCAAATTTGAATCTTCTCATAAATCCCCCTCTGGTGGTATCAGGTGACCCGCTGTTATTGAATCCGAACAATATTAGACTTAATTAAGGTTCATTTCGTCTGATGAGTTCATAGATGTAATAAAATCAGCCTCCGGACGGTGAATCACATGTTTCAGGCCAAACCTGAGGCACTTTTATGGTCTTCGAGAGTCATAAAATTAGCATAGTTAAAAATGAATTTGACGCTCACCGGCTGTTATCCCATTAGTGGAAATGAAGAGTTGAATGAGATGTGTATTTGGGACAGTATTCAGGAATGCAAGATGGCTAACAATGCAGCTGAGGAGAGATTGAAATCAGATGAGCAGAGCTTTGATTTAGTGAAGGGAGTCAGCGCTATAAATTTAAACCTTGTTATTCATAATGTAACTTGACGGTGTCACCACCTTGCACAGCTGCTCCATGGCACAAGCCTTAAATGATTTGTTCACAAAAAAATCGAAAGTCTGTCATCATTTACTTATGATGTTTCTGTACAACTTGCTTTCTTTCATAAAATCCAAAAGAAGATGTTTTGAAAAATGTACTGGTTGACTTTTACGATAAAAAAAAAAAGTCAGGTGCTAAAGACTTTTTAAAGGGGTGATCAGATGCTAAGTTCACTTTTTCATGCTGTTTGAACATTAATGTGTGTTGGCAGTGTATGTACAAATCTACCCTATAATGATAAAAATCCATGCAGTGGTTTTTAATTAATCTGTAAAAATAATATCCTCTTTTTCAAATCGAGCCATTCTCAGATGCCTGTCGGTGTGGCGTCACACCGACAGATGCCGCTCCCACAATAGTTGATTGACATGAGCGATTTACTTTGAATCAGCCGTCACAGTCCGCCCTCTTTGTTTCGATGCTGGAGCAGGGATGTAAGTTATACAAGAATATCTCCGATTGAGCGATTGAGGTGTTGTGTTGCTGGATGTAATAATGAACTTAGTGGTCGTCATTTACTCCCAACATCTGAGCCGCTGAAGATGCAGTAGATTACATTTGTTTGTGAAGTGAATGCACCTCCCGATCTACATATATCCGTCTATGTTCGCGCGAATCACTCATGATCCAGCTTTACTTACAGCACAAGTGAGTATAAGGGTTTTTTTATGAATCTTTGCGATCGCCTTTCCTTATAACGTGGTAGTTAGGAAGTTTAGCGGCTAAACGTGGCTACATGCGGCTAATGTAAACAATATCTTTCCACAGAGAGAAGAGAGGGGCGGGGTGAGCAGAGCTCATTTTCATTTAAAGGAACAACCCCTTAGAATGAGATGATTTTTGCTTATTTTGACAAGGTAAAAAGTGTGTTGTTTTACAAAACCATTGAGAATTTTTAATCAAAGTATATTAGAGACTTTTTATTAAGACCCTAAAGAATCATATCAACTTGTGGAAAATGGGCATCTAATGACCCCTTTAAGTAAAATGATAACTTGAAATGACTCACTGATAATCCTCTCCTCCAGGAGTCAGTGAGTTGAAGAACTGAAGATTTGAATCAGTCTGATAAACGAACAGTTCTTTCGGATTATTTTTTTAAACTGAATCACTTCAAAGAATCGCTTCGTTCATGGAACAGTCGACATGGTTTAGCTGTTTATCCACAGTCACTGTTCACTGTATAAAATTTTCATTCAAAATGAAAGCATAAAAATACTACACGCAAAACATTGATTGACACGCTTCACTCGACAGCGCTAAAACTGACAGCTCATTTGCAGGCAATCCACCAAAATAAAAGCTTGCTGATTTTAGGTTTGAAAATGTCGAAAAGTCATATATATGTAAAGTAATTATTACCAATGTATTTGTTTCTGTACTATAAAATAATTGTATGTAATACCTTATTCTGAAATATAATAGTATTATCCCACTTTATTCATTATTTTATTCAAAAGTTTCTGAACATGAAGATTTTTAATGTACAGCACAAACAGTAAAATTCGGAAATAATTTTACTATTTAAAATAACTGTTTTCATTTGTATATATTTTAACATGTAATTTATTATTGTGATTTCAAAGCTGAATTTTTAGCATCATTACTCCAGTCGCATATGATCCTTCAGAAATCATTCTAATATTCTGATTTGCTGATCAAAAAACATTTCTTTGAGGAATAGAAAGTTCAGGAGAACAACATTTATCTGAAATAGAATCTTTTTTAACATTATAAATGTCTTTATCATAATGTTTGATCAATTTAAAGCATCCTTGTTGAATAAAATTATTCATTTCTATAATATTTTCCTATATACATGTATATATGCTCGCACACTGACTACACTGTCAGATAAATAAAAAAAATTGATAATAATAATAGTTAAAAATGTTTCTTAACAGCAAATCAGCATATTAGAATGATTTCTGAAGTCTGAAGGGTCATGTGACACTGAAGAATGGAGAAATGATGCTGAAAATTTGGCTTTGATCACAAGAATAAATTATATTTGAACATATATTCAAATAGTAAACAGTTATTTTAAATAGTAAAATATTTCAAAATTTTACTGTTTTTGCTGTAGTTTGGATAAACACAGGCTTGGTGAGCACAAGAGGCTTCTTTAAAAAGCATTAAGAATCTTACTGTTTAAAAACTTTTGACTGGTAGTGTACACAAACACACATTAAAATAAAAATAAATTAAATGATGCCTTGGCATTTTATGAAATATCTTCAAGTTGAAGCACTAAAATGACTACCTGGAAATAAAAAAAAAAAACTAGGGCTGCAAAACAATTAATCGCGATTAATCGCATTCAAAATAAAAGTTTATGTTTGAATACTATATGTGTGTGTGCTGTGTATATTTATTATGTATATATAAATCCACACACATACATGTATATATTAAGGACAAAATATGTAATTGAACCATTAGCAACAGCTATCCATCAAAACAGCTACATTAAAGGAGTTCAAACGTTAAATATACACCACAAAATAAGTTTTTATGCTGATGATATATTATGATATTTACAAGACCCCATCATTAAAAGAAACGATTAAACTCATTAATTCATTCGCAAAAATTTCTGAATACTCAATCAACTGGAGTAAATCTGCTATACTCCCATTTTTTTTTACTGCTGTACTCCCGCTCACATTTTACCTGCTTGGATGTGACATCCCAGACACCACCAATTCCTCTGTGCACCAGTTATATCACATATCTAGGTATTGATGTCTCCCCCAGGCTGTCAGAGTTGTTTGGACTCAACTATACTCCATTACTCAAAACAATAGAAGATGATCTTCAACGCTGGATGAACTTGCCACTATCTATTATGAGCAGAATATCAGTAATTAAAATGACTATACTCCCTAAATTAAACTATTTATTTACAATGATTCCAACACAACCCACCCTTACCTGGTTTAAATCACTAGATTCAATCATTACCAAACTCTACTGGAAAAACAAGACCCCAAGAATTAAATTGACTACTTTACAGAAACCAAAAACACAAGGAGGACTGGAAGCACCACATTTCTATCGGTACTTTTTGGCCAACCAGCTCCAAAATATACACAAATGGATTTACCCTAACCCATCAGAAAACACATGGCTAGATGTTGAACAAACAATTTGTAAGGACAACAACACTTCAGAATTACCTTTCTATAATCAGACAATCAAAAAGCATTACTGTTTTAAAATGCCGACAATGGCAGTAGCTCTGACAGCCTGGTGGAAATTTCACCAAATTACAAACTCCCCTCTTCCACCATCTAAATACACTCCGATCTGGAATAACCAAGATTTTATAGCTAACAAGAATCCACTTAATTTACGAACATGGGCAGAAAAGGGCATCATACAACTTCAGCATATCCTTTTTAATAATAACCTGGCACCCTTTTCCCACTTGGTCCAGAAATACGGTATTGAGAGTAATTGTTTCTTGGAATACTCATAAATCAAATCATCAGTTCAATCAAAAATCGACTTTTGTCCAATTAATCTAGACCTTTCTCCTCCAATCTCAGAGTTAATTAATAAATCTTCCTCAAAAAACTACTCTCAAAATTATACAGGATGATATCAAAATCAGACAACACATTGAGCCTACCAAATGCTTGAATAATGACTTATCTATCACTCCCGATGTTTTCTAGACACAAATCTGCAAAAATATCTACTTCATGACAAAAAATGCAACTTATACAGTATAAAGTACTTCATAGATTTCATCTAACTGGACGCAAATTATTTAAAATGGGTTTTACTTCAGAAACAAGCACTCTTTGTACACAAAACACTCCAGACACCTATTTTCACACCAGTTGTGACCCTGGACCACAAAACCAGTCGTAAATGTCAATTTTTCAAAATTGAGCTTTATACATCATCTAAAAGCTGAATAAATAAGCTTTCCATCGATGCATGGTTTGTTAGGATAGGACAATATTTGTCTGAGATACAACTATTTTAGTATATGGAATCTGAGGGTGCAAAAAATTCAAAATATTGAGAAAATGGCCTTTAAAGTTTTCCAAAAGTTCTTTGCAATGCATATTACTAATCAAAAATTACATTTTGATATATTTACAGTAGGAAATATCAAAATATCTTCATGGAACATGATCTAATTTCCTAATGATTTTTGGCATAAAAGAAAAATCTATAATTTTGACCCATACAATGTATTTTTGGCTATTGCTACAAATATACCCCAGCGACTTAAGACTGGTTTTGTGGTCCAGGGTCACATTTGCCATTGCACCTCAATTAAAACATTTTGGGAAAACATAACTGACTCACTATCCAACCTTACGGGATGTCACATCCCACTGTCCCCCTCTCTCTGTTTACTAGGTGACATATCAATAATCAACTTAAATAATACAAATAGTCAGTTGCTCTTAGTGGCTCTAACTATCGCCAAGAAAACTATCCTCATGAACTGGAAGTCAAGGAATATCATACACATTACATCTTGGAAAAACGTACTAATAGAGTACTTTCCATGGAAAACCAGTCCACTTCCGTTATAAATAATACATTAGAATTACACCCCTCTTGGTTATCGCTCATAAACTTCCAACAGTCATGAATCCGCTGACCTCTTTTTGTCTGAAGCCACCCTCAACAGTACACCTTCATCAATATCTAAACAAGATATTGACCCCCTCTGGGGGTGAAGAGGGTTAAGAGGAGGTAGCAACACTGACCTAATATCAAACCTAATTAAAGATTTTTTTTATATTATTTAATTTAGTTTTGTTTTTCTTCTTTTTTCCCTTCTCTGTCTTCTCTTTTCCTGCCTCTGGGCCCCAGTTAGCTGTGACATTTCAGTCCCTGTCCTGTGTGGTTCGGATTGGCTGTGGGTGGGTGTGATGTGTGGCCGGGGACCTTGTACCTTCAGCTGGTGACAGCTTTGCCCTGGATTTCTTGCCACTGGCTGGATCAGCACTACATGTCTTGCTTTTTTCACATTAGTTGACATACATGTACATCTATCATGAAGTTAACAATAAATGTAGGAGAAAAAAAAAACAGTTATACATACACATAGGGTAAGTGTGACGTGGGCAAGGTGGCCTGGAGTTTGCACAGGGCTGGTTCCATGCTGCACGTCCTGCTTTTTTTTTTTTAAATGCATCACACATTAGTTGATATATGTCACGAATCCTGTCTGGTCTGCCCGCCACCAGAGGTCGCCTCTGCATCCTACTGCCATTTCACATTACACAGACTGTTGCACCATACCCTGGACTACATTTCCCATCATTCATTGCACTGATGACACACACAGCTATAACCAATCAAGCACTCTATATAAGCCTTGTACTCCCTCTTCCTAGTTGCTGAGTATTGTATTGTGTTTAGCACTTGTCTAGTGTTAGCAACTGTAAGTTTCTAAGTCTAGTTAAGCCTTGTTCCTGTATCCAGTCATTCTAGTCTTGTATTCTTGCCTTGTTATATCATCTTTTTGCCTGTCGTGGATTTAACCCTTTGCCTTGTTGTTTTGAACTCTAATAAACTCTAGCCCTCCATTTTGGATTACCCGTTTTCCTCGGCCCTTGGATTACGTTCGCCGCTGATCGACCCTAGCCTGTCTTACGGATTGCTCTTGTGTCTTGTCCTAATATACCTGTTTGCCAATGTTTGACACTGCCTGTGTTTGACTGTCTCAGTCAGGACGCTTCCCGTCTCTCTTGCTCCAAAACAACATACATATGTCTATCACGAATTTAACAATAAATGTAGGAAAGGGAGGAAAAGAAAAACAAAAAAACACAAACAAACAAATAGGGTAAGCAGGACATGTGTGTGGTGGCCAGGGGGTGGGACTTTGGGCCCTGTGCCCCCTGCAGCACCTCTCCTTGATGGCCATCGTAGGGTGACATGCGCAGGGGTTTAACTGGGCCGTGCTGACAGAGGGCCCAGAGGCAGCTTTATAATATCTTACCGTTTAATAGCTTTATTATTATTATCATTATTAGGGGCCAAGCACCGCAGATTTTTACCAAAATTGGCTCAGATCATCTTCAGATCATGCTGGCAAAAAGGTATGGAATTCAAGTTAATTAGTCAAACCGTTCTCGTATAGCGCGCAAATGAATTCTACGAAAACCACACAAAAATGAATGTGAGGCTATATCTCTGCAACGGTTTGGCGTATTGAGACCAAATTTGGTGTGTGTAATAACAAGCATGACCTGAGGCTACCTGCAGTGTTTCGGCACAGTGTCACCTAGTGGTCAGGAGATATGAAAAATTTCTATTTTTGCTTATAACTTCTGAAGGTTTGGCCAAAAATCACAAAACATTATGTGTCTTCGGCACCATGCCCTGACAGTACTCAAAAAGTCTGGGGGCAGCGCCACCTTCTGGCCAAAAGTTATAAAGAAATTTACAAAAATGCTAATAACTTCTGCTTACATTAGCGTATTGTAATGCAAGTGATCTCAATAGATTCCTTGGGTCATGCCGAGAACACTGGTACCAATTATGTTGAAAACCTACTCTTTCAAACTCCTTCTAGACCGTTTCACCAAATTCGACTCGGATCATCTTCAGACTTACAAAACAGTTTTCATTTAGCTCATCAATGAATTTGCTGGAAAGATGCCACACTACATCTGAGGCTGTATCTCTGCAAAACTTTGACATATTGACACCAAATTTTATGTGTAACAGCGCCACCTACCGGTCAGAAGTAATACACCATTCATTAAACATTAATAATGAAATTTCCAAAAATGCTAATAACTTCTGATTGCATTAGCCTATTGTAATAAAACTGGTCTCAAAACATTCCTTGGGTCATGCTGACAACATACATACCAATTATACCACAGTTCGCCAAACTTCCTTTCCGCCATTTTGATTAATGTACAAAACCTACTTTTTCAAACTCCTCCTAGACCGTTGGTCCGATTTTCATTAAATTTGACTCAAATCATCTTCAGACTGTGCTGACTCAAAGTTATGGATTTTGTGTCGATAGACAAAACCATTTTTGTACTGCGCCACTACACATTTTTGGCATGATGCCAAAATGACTCTGAGGCTGTATCTCTGTAAAGCTTTGACATAATGAAACCAAACTTTGTGTGTGTCATTGGCACTTCACACAGAACATGTCACATCAATTTGAAAACAGCACCACCTGTTGGTCAAAAGTGATAAGCCATTAAATTGGTTGTATTTATGATTTTTCAGCCATTTCAACTGATATCATCCTAAAATGGCTTTAATTACTCATTGTTGAGGTCGGTCTGTTGCTCCTTGCCGTGCTTAGCTCCTCATTCTGCCTCTTTTGCGCTTGCCCCCACAATTGCTGCTTGCAGCTATATTTACTATTGTTGTTGTTGTTGTTGTTTTTATAAATACTACTAATAAAAATTAAAAATACTATTATTATTATTATTATTATTGTCCTCTTCTTGATCCTCAAATCTCTCCTTGTCCCTAATTAAATGAGTTTATTTTAAATGTTATTATTGCTACTATTATTATTATTATTATTATTACTTACATTTGTCATCTTCCTCACCCTCCAACTACCCACTCATTTACATTGAATTGAGTTTATAATTATTATTGCTACTACTATTTCTATTATGATTACCATCCACACCCTACATCCTCCAATTTTTGTTATTATTAATACTATTGTTATCATCATCATCATTATTATTATTGTCATCATCAATAATATATAATAATAATGATATTGTTTTCTATTATTGTTATGTCCCAGTTACACCACTTACACACACATACACACGCTCACACAAATCATGTCGGCTGTCATGTATGCTTTGTTGACCATTTGTATTTGATTTATCACCTGTAAATAGTATATTTGTTGGCAAAAAAAGGAAAGGACAAAATATGTTTGATATAAAAGTAAAAGCTAATTCAAAATAATAATAAAAAAAAAAATGTTTTGAAGGTGAGTAAATGATGAAAATGAAGGTCTTTTGGGATTTGCGTCATGAACATTTTTTTTCCTGACAACATTTAATAAACATGTTTATCCTCTCTGAGAGAACTTCTCTATCTTCCTTCTAAATAATAGATGCTTAGTCTCACCCTCAGCCTTGTGATTAGATTTTCAGAGAACACTGTATTCTGTGGCTTATCCTCAACAGGACAGTGTCATCACAGAACACTGAAACAAAATTCAGAAAGAGATTCACAAAGAAACATCTGTGAATAAATGCATTTTTTTTACCATCATTTGCCAAAGTGGCGTTTTTCAAAGGCCAAGTTCAGAGAATCCTCGGGTGGTTGTGGCGCTGTATTTGCACAAACTCTCAAAACATTCATTTCAATAACATCTGATGTCTAGACAATATTGGATTTTAAAATAAGATGCTTTATTTGTTTCGAAGATGTTAAAGCGTAATGGGTTTCATTAAATCTGTTGAAGAATACAAACACTCCTGATACATAAACAGAGAACTGTTTATCCTTTCCTACGTACAAATCTTATCCAATATTGCATGGGCTAAAAATGTGGATCTAAGCTGGTCTGAATTGTTTCGTTTATTTTAAGTGATAAGATCAGCGGGGTGAGAGAACATCTTAACGTCTCATCAGGAATTGCCCCACCAATAATATGATTCCAAATCTATTCCAGTTAGCATCCAAGGAACATAAACATCCCATATCAAGGCTGCATTGAGATGTGATAAAGTCAAAGACAACAAACAGCACAGGGCGCCAGAATTCAGATGTACGTTTTTACATAATCGAAGGAGATTTTACGTATATGTTTTTATCATGACGCTTTTTACAATCTCTTTAATGTATATACACTCAGCCCCCTGTTTTTCTTTATAAAGGGGAAGTGGGGGCAAAAAGGTTAATAGAGTGTTTGTGGGTTTAAAACCATTATAATTGGTGTTCAAGAAGTATTTGGTCTCACATAATTTGTCTGTTTCTACAGTAACAAGAACACTAAGGTCAAAGGTCAGTCAGTAAGGGCAAAAGCTGGTTAAAATTTATCCCTTCCAATCAGAGTGGTCAGTGTTACACAATTTTCTGGAATTGAGGAGTGGAACAGTCCAGCAGAAAATGAAGTCATGTTGAAGATACTGAGTTGATGCAATCAGCACAGGAAAAGCTAATCAATGGACCAGCCAATGTTTTCAGGGTTAGTGGCATCAAACCTTTCATTTTCAGGGTTGTGAGAGAAGCTCTTACGCAAAGTTTACCTGGCCTCATGGCAAAAATGTACTTGGGAGCACTTTTTCGTGAGACGTGAAATACGTACCAGTAAGTACATATCACTGCAGTTTCCAAAAGAAATGAACACTAGAGGCAGTAAAACTCCGACACATTTTATTCCTTTTCACACAAAGTATGATTTACAGAGTTTCGATTAATAAAGCGCAATATAATCACACAATTACTTGAAAAATATTATAACTTCAAAACAATTTTAATATGGTGGGAGTTTTGAAAACTGATGCGTTTGAATGTTAGCATCACATATGCAGCTTCAAATGTATGGGTTTTCATAGGCAGGTTTGTTCGGAGCCACAATATGTACCTGAAGCAACGTAACAAAAACACAGCAATACGTACATATTAACATAATAAAAACGTGCCAGCATTTTCACGTATTGAACCTGTGTTTTAGCGCCACTCAGTGAACATTTCTTTTTGAAATGGCTGTGAAACCCAAGTATATAAAACTGCAGACCGGAGATCTCCAAAATGAGGCGGGAACTCCAAAAGTGGGCAGAACGTCCAAAATGGGGCGGGGTCTCGTCGCGCTAAGACTTTCCCCATTGGCTCTGGCTTCAGCCTATTGTTATTGACTTACATTTTAAAACTAAACTTTATAAAATAAACAATTTGTAGTTGATCTCAAATAAAATAAACTATGCTATATAAATAAATATGCTCAGTGAGAGCAGAGCCTTAAAGCTTGTGGCCAGTGGTTAATGATATAAACTGTAATCACCCACAAGCTTTCCCGCAAGCCGTCCCAGTGAAGCGCAGGGGAAAGGTTTTACTCTACCGCTTTGTTTTAAGCAACAGGGGTGCCCCGGTTCTTGAAATTCGCAGAGTAGGAAGAGGTAGTGACGCTGGATGTAACTAAAAAGGTCCAATTTTACGGTGAGGTCCGGCTGGGGAGTTACAGAACGGCCCGACGATTATATCGCATAATCTTATTAACTGTTTATCTGCCATGCTATTCAGCGCCAATCCCTCCGTGCAGTCAGTTTCACTGGTTAAGGTTAGGGTAAGGTGTGGGGTAGGTTTAGGGGTTAGCATTTGTGTAGCATAGTGTTGGTACTCAACACTGTGATTGACACAACCAATAAAATCTTTAAAATCAGATGTGGGGCGGAGTTTGCGCTGAAGTGGATTGGTGGGGGAAATTGCGCATGCGTGTCATGTGCCTGTCTGTCAAAGGGAGGAAGCCATGCCCTATTTTGGAGTGCCCACCCTGTTTTGGAGTTCCCGCCCCATTTGGAGATCTCCAAGCTGCAGTTATACCCCTCGTGAAACGTGCAGTAAGGTGGGGAGAGCGGGGATGAAAGTAACGCGGGACGAAAGTAACAAAGCGATTTTCTCAGAGCCCTGACTACATTTGCTTTCTAAGCTATGACAGAGCTGAAAAATATAGCGTGATTTCGTCACCGTTTCCCACGGTTCGGCCCAGAAAGCAGTTTTCAAGTACAATAAGTAAATTATGAAAGTGGTAATTTTTTCCAATTACTTGTGTTGTGTTTCTCGTTTCATGTGTCACAGTAATGATCAATCTACAGGTTATTTAGTGCTGAAACACATCCTGAAGTTTGAATTTTCTGTTTTTCAGTATAATATTTTTAATAGGTTTAAATGTCAGGAGTTCCTGTCGGGACGAAAGTACCACTTTTGTCCCGCTACAGTGACAACAAGTGTTTCTTTTGTCCCGCTGCATGCTGATGTGGTGACTTTCTGTGTCTTGCATCATTTATATAACATGTTTAGGTCGTATTATATCAAAAGAATATGCCTAGAGTGAGGGGTCAGAAAGACCAGTCAGATGTTCATGAGAGGGCGTCTCTGGACATAGGCCTATCTGTCAGGAACATCAGTCTCAGGGCAGCTGCTACATCGCATTTACGTGTTAGCCGTACCTTAGCTTTTTCATCTCCACCTATGAATTTGCAGTGTTTCCAGATGTTTTTATGCACATTTTGAATTTATGCATACAAACTACTTATTGGAAACATGAATAGGCCTGCTGTTACATTATGTTGAGAATTTATATTATGCTGATTTAATTTAATTATAATATTGTTCATTCTGTTAAAAATGTTTTATAAAAAATAAATTGAATTAATAAATATTTTAAACAATGCAATCAAAGAATTGATGAAAGTTAAATGTAAAATGAAAATGTAATAATTTTACCACCTGGTATTGATAGACCACACTTCTGAGTTATAGGCCACAGCAAAAATATATCTCTGTCTACAACAATATCTTTTTAAATAATGTTTTTCTGAAAAATGGTACTTTCGTCCCCGCTCTCCCCTACGTAACAACGGTGCTGCAGAAAAGTACCCAGAGGTATCTGTATCTTTTTCAATGTGCTTTAAGGAGAAAGAAAAATAAATATACAGAAAAAAAAGTTTAATTTTAAATTAGATTCAAATAAAAATAAGCAAAGTAAAAGTACATGCTACAAAAACTACAATGTGCAGTAAATCCTAAAATATTTCAAGTCACTGCTTTTATTGTAAACTACCTTTCGAATGTTTGGGGTCAGAAAGGTTTTTGTTTTTAAAAATGAGTCTCTCAAAGGCTGCATTTGCTGTATTTGATCAAAATAATAAAATACAATCAAATCATAAATATTGTAAAATAATATTACATTTTACAATATTTTTATACAATATGTCTCATGATCCTTCAGAAATCATTCTAATATGCTAATTTGGTGCTCAGGAAAGTAATGTCTTATTAATGTCAACACTAAAAAACAAACGTGCTGCTTTGGAGAAACCATGATACAACAGAAGAATGAACAACAGTTTACCCAATAGTTCACCCAAAAATGAAAACATTAGTTACTCATCGTAATGTCGTTCCAAACCCGTAAGACCTTCATTTATCTTCAGAACACAAGATATTTTTGATGAAATCTGAGAGCTTGACCCTGCATAGACAGCCATGCAACTGACACATTCAAGGCCCAGACAGGTAGTAAGGACATCATTAAAATCCAGTGACATCCAGTGACATTAAAGTCCATGTGACATCAGTGGTTCAACCGTAATGCTATGACGCTACAAGAATACTTTTTGCGTGCAAAGAAAACTTTTTGTGTCTTTACTGTCACTTTGATCAAATAAATGTGTCCTTGCTGAATAAAACTGTAAAAAAAAAATTATTGACACTCATAAGCGAGTGAGTGAGAAAATTCAGTGTCCAGTAATGTATGTCAGTGGTGTACCCAATCTGGTAGTAGGCTAAAGTTTTGGATGCTTGATCAGTCAACATAAAAATAGCATAAGAAAGAGTTTAAAACCCTATACTGTTAATGTTGTGCCTTTGGGGTTAAGTGGCCTTCAATGTAATTGACCTTAACCACAGTAGTTTCTGGATAGCTGTTCCTACAAATATTGTATTATCATTCAGTCTGGACTAGATTATTTACCCCCCACTGCTTTCGGCAAATGAGACATTTCTCTCAACTCAAAATGATCTTTTTGCTTTAGAGAGATACTGGTGTGAAGGTCAACGATAAAAGAAAGATTTCAGCAGTTATGAGACATGTCTTTATCTACAAACAAAGTCTCTCAAAAGCAGAATTACAGACTTACGCCATATATGGATCCAGCTTCAGCGAAGTCCTGTAATTATTCAAGAGCAGCTAGCCAAAGCAGTCGTGTTTTATCAGATTTCTGCTCTAATGCACGCTTCCTGGGCTTTCCTTTCTCCATTTACTAGATTAAACCTTATTTATTTACGCACTTTTGAATGAATGCAAAGCGGAAAGGTTACGGGAACACGAGGGATAATTAGCTGTGGCACCACAAACGCAGCAGGCTAGCTACTTTTTATAAGCTTTGTGTTTGTGCAGGGGTGCACTGTATTGACATAAACAGCATATCAGAGGATTCGTTTACCTTCTTTGATGCTGTCTTCAGCTGCTCTGTAGGCACTTTATTTGTGCCGGCACCATGACAACAGCGCTTCTGTCGGTCCATGGGACATCTTTTAACTAATAAAGAGAAAAGCTTTGGGAATATGTTACTCACAAATAAGCCTGTGTGCTGTAAACACTAAAACCATATACAAGCACACGGCTTGTTGCTTCCAAGAACGAGAGGAACTTAAGAAACTTCTGCCCTCTTGACCTGAATCAACTTCCATTTTTACTCCACCCAAGATTTGAACTACAACCCTGATGAGCTCTTAGCTACACAAAAGCTATCAAGATACGTGTGGCCATGCAGATGAAACTGGTATTCCTTTCCATTAACAATCACTTTTCATAACAGTTTGACACCTCAAGCCATCCTAGGTGTATATGACTTTCTTCTTTTAGATTACAATCTGAGTTATATTAAAAAATGTCCTGGCTCTTCCAAGCTTTATAATGGAAGTGAATGGGTGTTGAGATTTCAAAGCCCCAAAAAGTGCATTCGTCGATCATAAAAAGTACTCCACACATTACTAGTATAGTTACTAGTTGCTTCTCAAAAACAGTAACTGAGTTACCTCATTATAAAAGTAACTAATTACCAGGGAAAGTAACTATTGTTTTACCTTTTTTAATGTTCAAATATGTCAAATAACTTGGATGCCCCCAATGTTAAATATGTTAAATGAATAAAACATTGCACACTATTTTAATGTTGCTGTAGGACAATGTGAGAGACACCTTCCAGGGGCTAAATATCATGTTACGTGGTTTGAAACGGTAAAGTCTACTTTTATTTGTGTATGGTCATAATAACAATAAAACAATGTGCTTTTGTAAAGAAAATAAACAGAGTGTGCTCTGCCCTCTCGGTCTCTGTTACCTCTCTTCACAGACACGAAAATAAAACAACCTGAATCTCAGCGAATACCCGCCTTGTAGACATTAGAAATGTATAGAAAGATTGAAAAATGTCTACTTTTAAATGAAGCAAGACACGGCAAAAACAAATATTCTCTGATAAAGTAACTGTTATAAAACTGTCATGAACTGTGCCGGAAGGAACAACAGAGATGTTGACAAGCAAAACAATCTTACATAAATCCAAAACTCTGGGTAAATCCACACAAGGAATGGGAGAAGACACACATACACCACACAGAAGACCCAACAAAGGAGGAACGCACAGCCACAGACTGGAACTTAAATACATGGGATAATCAGGGGAACACAGGTGCACAGAATGACTAATCAGACAAAACGAGAACAGGAACCTGACCAAATAAGGGCACACAGGAACAAAAACAAGGGCGAAAACAATACAAAACAGGTTGTGACGCAAGCTCTGTTTTTTCCCATCCACACTTATTATTTCTAATGTAATCAAGCACACAAGCAGCTTTTCAAATTTTAAACATCCACGTGAGATGTGCGGACATGTAGGCTAGGTAAACACCCGCATCACCTCTGTAAACAAACGTGAATATTCATCAAGTTCATACCGGCTACTTTTAGTTTCTGGAAGAAGACAAACTGAGAGGAATAAGCCAGAATTTACCTCAGAAGAAAAACGCAACGCAACACGATACAATGCAACACAATACAATGCAACGCAACACGATGCGCAGCTTTGTAGGTCCTATGGCTGAGAGAGAGCCTACTCAGAAGAAAAACGCTTCAGTGAGCTCAATTTTAGTAACGCCGCATTTTATTGTCAGTAACAGTAACGGCGTTGTAACAGAAACACTAATTTGTTTGATTACTTGTGTGACGAGTATCTCCGGGCTCATCAGCGTCGCCCTGGTAACCAACGATTGTCAGCTGCACACCACCATCACCGGCTGATCGGTCACGGCTGCTTTCCAATCAGGACCTGCCTACAAAAGACGCTGAAACACGCTACCAAGTCAGACTTGGATCTCACACATGCTGGACGCTACTAACTCATTTTCTCTCTTTGCCAGAAAGCAGCGAGTGACCGACAGCCCACTGGAGCACGACACGGACACCCACTTTCGAGCACAAGGACCGAGACGGAGCACCAGCCACGCCAGCACCCCACGTCTTCTTTCTGCACCTGTTTTCACGAAGTATTATAATAAAATCCACCCTCCGGGGGTTTTTCACTCAGCTCTCTCTGTCGTGTGATTCTTCAGCCCGTGACACTGGTGGAGAATGCGGGCAGATTAAAGGAAGAATCACCGGCAAGTGAGAGTCCGACACCCCACTAAAAACTTTTTTTTCTCTCTCTCGCTCTCACTCACCGTTTAGAGAACATCGGCGCGCGCTCTTCCCTGAAGATGGAAGACCTTCTCCAGCGCCTCACCGAAGTTAGTATCCGCCAGCAGCAAATTGTGGAACATCTGGCCACTCGGCAGGGCCGCACCGAAGAAGAACTCGCTGCCATCCGTGCCCAACGTGCCCAGCCCGTTCCACCACCGAATCCCCGTGTGCAAGCCACCCAGCTCCTATCGAAAATGACCGCGTTTGATGACGTTGAAGCTTTTCTGCAACTCTTCGAGACGACGGCTCTCCGCGAAGGCTGGGCAGAGGGAGACTGGGCGTCGGCGCTGGCACCCCTCTTAACCGGAGAAGCGCAGCGAACGTACTTCACGCTTCCTCCGCGGACTGCGGCGGATTACAAGGAAGTCAAACGGGAAATCCTGGCGAGACTTGGTCTTTCCCCGATTTGTGCAGCGCAACAGTTCCACGAATGGGAGTACAAAGTCCGCGTGCCAGCCCGCGCCCAGGCAGCTGAGTTGTCGCGCATCGCCCAACACTGGTTGCTCGAGGGAGAGACCACGGCAGAGCAGGCGGTGGAACGAGTGGTCATTGATCGCCTCCTCCGCGCGCTGCCGCGCTCCCAGCGTCAGGCAGTCGGGATGAAAAATCCTACCACCATCTTGGAGCTTGTGGAGGCGATCGAGCTGGCGGATGCTATGTACCATCGAGAGGCTGGGGAAAGAGCGCCGCCATTCCCTCGGAGGGTGGGCCAGGAGCGACGCGCGCCGGAGGGCACCCCGCGCACAGTAAGCAGACCGGCGATTCCCTCTCCTCCGGACGAGCCCATGCCCACCGCCGAATCTGCGCCTCCACCCCGGACCTGGCTGGCGGGTTGCATCGTACATCAAGACCCACCACCGGCAGCTCCGGCCGCGGAGGTTAAGGTGAACGGGAAACCCATGCGGGCGCTTCTAGACTCCGGCAGTGCGGTCACCCTCATTCAGTCCCGGCTGTGTCCGCCCCAACCCGGCCAGAAAACCTTCCTACCTATCACGTGTGTACACGGGGACACACAACAGGTTCCCGCTCGCCGAGTGACCATCTCCGCTAAACCTGGTACCTGGTCTGTCGAGGCTGGGTTGGTGAAAGACCTCCCGGTGGCCGTACTGCTGGGAAGAGACTGGCCCGGCTTCGAGCGCCTGCTCGCCACTGTCACCCAACCCGCCAGCCCGAGAGGGAATCGCCGACTTCGCAGCCGGCCCTTGGGTCCCCGTCGCCGGCCAGCCCTGCTTGCTTCGGACAGCGGGAGGGATGGTGAGTCCCCCTCTCATAACACTAATCCTTTCTTTGATGTGTTCCAGCAGGTTGTCGGAGGGGGCTCATTTGGAAAAGAACAGCGGGAGGACGATCGCCTTAAACATTGCTGGACACAAGTGAGGCGCCTCGACGATCAGGACGTCCTCCCATCGCCCCATCCTCTCCCGCATTTCATCGTCCGAAGCAGTCTGCTATACTGTGTCGCTCAGCGAAGGGGGGAGGAGAAGGAACTGCTGGTCGTCCCGAGGACGAAGACCGAAACGATTCTGGAATTAGCTCATGCGCATCCAATGGCAGGTCACCTAGGGGTAACGAACACTCTCCAGCGGATCCGCGATCGCTTCCACTGGCCGGGCATGGAGGCCGACGTCAGGGGATTCTGCCAAGCCTGCCCGACCTGCCAAATCACGACCCCTAGGACTCCTCCCCCCAGCCCGCTCATCCCTTTACCCATCATCGAGGTGCCCTTCGAGCGCATCGGATTGGATCTGGTAGGGCCGTTGCCTAAGTCTGCCCGGGGACATGAACACATCCTAGTCATCGTGGACTACGCCACCCGGTACCCAGAAGCGGTTCCCCTACGGAAGGCCACGGCGAAGTCCATCGCGCAGGAGCTGTTTCTGTTGGCGAGCCGGGTCGGCCTCCCGGCTGAAATTCTGACCGACCAAGGAACCCCATTCATGTCCCGGCTAATGGCTGATCTTTGCAGGCTGCTGCGGGTAAACCAGTTGAGGACCACAGTCTACCACCCACAGACGGATGGATTGGTCGAACGTTTTAATCAAACCCTCAAACAAATGCTTAGACGAGTGGCAGCGGAGGACAAAAGGGACTGGGACCTCATGATCCCCTACGTTATGTTCGGCATCCGCGAAGTCCCCCAAGCCTCAACTGGTTTCACCCCCTTCGAGCTCCTGTTTGGCCGTCAACCTCGGGGGCTCCTGGACGTAGCCCGGGAAGCTTGGGAGCAGCAGCCTGCCCCCCACCGCACGGTCGTCGAGCACGTACGACAGATGAGGGAGAGAATCGACCGGATCATGCCGTTAGTCCGGGAACACCTCAGCAAAGCTCAGCAGGCCCAACAACGCCACTACAACCGGGCAGCACAACCACGGGAATTCCAACCAGGAGATCGTGTCATGGTCCTGGTCCCCACTTCGGCCTGCAAATTCCTGGCCTCATGGCAAGGGCCCTATACAGTGATCGAAAAGATTGGCCCCGTGACATATCGGGTGAGACAACCAGGTAAACGACGAACCGAGCAGTTATATCATATTAACTTGCTTAAAAAATGGACCGGGACCCGGGACCAACTCGCCGCCCTAAGTCTCACTGATCCCGTGGTTGTGGACGTAAATCCCCACCTGTCAGCTGCCCAGAAAGCTGAGCTTCAACATCTGGTCGGTCAGTTCTCGGATGTGTTCTCCACTCGCCCTGGGCAGACCAACGTCATCCAACACGACATCAGGACGCCCCCTGGAGTGATCGTCAGGCAACGGCCCTATCGAGTCCCGGAAGCTCGGCGGCAGGCTATAGAGGAAGAGGTTCAAGAAATGCTGAAGTTGGGAGTAATCGAGCCATCACGCAGCCCTTGGTCCAGCCCCATTGTGATGGTACCCAAGCCGGATGGCACCCTCCGCTTCTGCAACGACTTCCGACGGCTGAATGAAGTCGCCGAGTTCGACAGCTACCCCATGCCTCGGGTCGACGAGCTGTTAGATCGCTTGGGGAGGGCCCGGTACATCTCCACGCTGGACCTAACAAAAGGCTACTGGCAAGTACCTCTTACTCCTACCGCTAAACTAAAGACTGCCTTCTCTACCCCTAGTGGCCACTGGCAGTACCGGACCCTCCCGTTCGGCCTCCACGGGGCCCCCGCGACGTTCCAGCGTATGATGGATATCATCTTGCGGCCCCATCAATCATACGCTGCGGCATACCTGGACGACGTGGTGGTCCACTCTGAGGCATGGGAGGAACACCTGGAACGTCTGCGGAGGGTGTTTTCGGAGCTCCGGCGGGCTGGACTAACCGCCAACCCCCGCAAATGCCACCTAGCGCTCTCAGAAGCCAAGTACCTGGGCTTCCAAGTTAAACGGGGCCTCATCCAGCCACAAGAAAAGAAGATCGAGGCAATCCGCATAGCTCCTCAGCCCTCAACGAAGACCCAGGTACGAGCTTTTTTGGGGTTGGCGGGATACTATCGCTGTTTTATTCCCAACTTCTCCTCTTTAGCCGCCCCTCTGACAGACCTGACCAGGAAGGGGCAGCCAGAGAAGATACAGTGGACCTCAGCGGCCGAGGAAGCCTTCGTCCAGCTCAAGGTGGCCTTAACGTCCTCACCCGTGCTCCGGGCACCGGATTTCAGCTGCCCCTTCCTGCTGCAGACGGATGCCTCCGACACTGGATTAGGAGCTGTTTTATCGCAAATCCAGGAAGGTGAGGAGCATCCTGTCCTTTATATTAGCAGAAAGCTGTCCCCCGCCGAGAGAAACTACGCCACCGTCGAGAGGGAAGCCCTGGCCGTCAAGTGGGCAGTCTTGGAGTTGCGGTACTACCTCCTAGGCCGCAAGTTCACCCTGGTAACCGACCACGCCCCCCTGCAGTGGATGGCCCGGGCCAAGGAGACCAACGCCAGGGTGACTCGCTGGTTCCTCGCACTCCAAGACTTCCACTTTGAAGTTCGCCATCGTGCCGGGGCCACCAACAACAACGCCGACGGACTCTCTCGGATCTGGACAGCTTATGCAGGTCTGTCAGGGGCCATTCCCCACCCACCCCATTCTTCACCCCTTCTGTCCCCATTCATTTCTAGGACCAGGACAACGCTTAGGGGGGGGGAATGTGACGAGTATCTCCGGGCTCATCAGCGTCGCCCTGGTAACCAACGATTGTCAGCTGCACACCACCATCACCGGCTGATCGGTCACGGCTGCTTTCCAATCAGGACCTGCCTACAAAAGACGCTGAAACACGCTACCAAGTCAGACTTGGATCTCACACATGCTGGACGCTACTAACTCATTTTCTCTCTTTGCCAGAAAGCAGCGAGTGACCGACAGCCCACTGGAGCACGACACGGACACCCACTTTCGAGCACAAGGACCGAGACGGAGCACCAGCCACGCCAGCACCCCACGTCTTCTTTCTGCACCTGTTTTCACGAAGTATTATAATAAAATCCACCCTCCGGGGGTTTTTCACTCAGCTCTCTCTGTCGTGTGATTCTTCAGCCCGTGACACTTGTTACTGAAAACAGTAATACTGTTAGTAATGCCGTTTATTTATAACGCTGTTATTCCCATCACTGGGAGTTAATAAAGGCCTTCGGAAGCGAATCGATGCGGTGAATTAAAAATATGTATATTTAAAACTTTATAAACCATAATCTCTAGCTTTCGCTAACTGTCATATGCATGTTCACAAGACAGTGGCATTCCAGCAGATGACACAGGACGTAGGTGTGCAAAACAAAACACCGCTCATGAATTAGATATACAAAACGAGGATTTGTTTAAAAAAAAAAAAAATGTTGGAGGATATTGATATAAGCAAAGAAGAGACTGGTTTTCCTTTGACTGTAAACAAAACTTAGTTCTCTAAGCGAGACTAGCATATTCTCACCAGATCTTACGCAACACCTACGTCCTACATCATCTGCTGGAATGCCACTCTCTCGTGAATGTGCGTATGACAGTTATTGGAAGCTTGAGATTACGGTTTATGAAGTTTTAAATATGATATGGTAACACTTTAGAATAGGGAACACTTATTCACTAGTAACTACAATTTTTCCCTCAATAAATTCCTAATTTGCTGCTTCTTAATACTTAGTAAGGTAGTTGTTAAGTTTAGGTATCGAGTAGGGTTAGGTATGGAGAATAAGGTCATGTAGAATAAGGCATTAATATGTGCTTAATTAGTACTAATAAATGGCTAATATTCTAGCAATATGCATGCTAATAAGCAACTAGTTAAGAACCCATAAAATAAAGTGTTAACTATGATATTTGTCTTATTTTTCTGCAATTCGCTTTAGAAGCCTCTATTAACCCTCTGGTGTGGAGTACTTGTTATGATGAATGGATGTACTTTATTTGACTTCAAAATCTAAACACCCATTCACTGCCATTATAAAGCTTGGAAGAGCCAGGACATTTTTTAATATAACTCTGACTGTATTCGTCTGAAAAACGAATGCCATAAATACCTAGGATGGCTTGAGGGTGAGTAAATCATGGAGTAATTTTCATTTTTAGGTGAACTATTTCTTTAAATTGATCAGACAAACATGAAACCCTGCAGAAATCTAGTAATTTCAGTCGAATTTACCAAAATCTCTACCAAATTTACTTATGTACATATCATAATTGGCTTTCAAGAACTCATCGTAGAATCTTAATATTTCCCCTCAAACCAAAAAAGCCTGGATTTTTTTGGTAAAAATGTATTGTTTTTGGATTCTAATCCATTCGAAAGCAGTTTTACTAGTCTCAGAGCTGGTTTTAGGGCAGTAATTGGATTGTACTTTACAAGATGTTGGCATTTGTGTTAAGCATTAACATGCGCCATTAAAGAGTTTTACGCAGAATCATACTGTGGGAGACCAGGATTTGTTGAGGAAGAAGGAGTTTTTTGGAGCGTTGATACCATCATACCTTTATTTGACCCTCTGGGGCAGATTCAAGTTGCCTATACCCTGAAAAAACAGCATGAATTTCCCTAAATTAGTGTAATTTTAAAATGATTGCATTCCTTTAACCGCCTGAACCCTAACCATTTTATGCATTGTGATGACTTTTCTTTACTTTTTTAAACTGATTTAAAATCTAAACGACAAACTGTTCATTAAAAAAACAATCAATTTTGCATACTAGCTCAAGGCAAAATTGTAGTCTGTTAGAGAGCTTGACTTTAAAAGGACTGAGCCCGAAGGTTCTTACACATCACAGAAAAACACAGCACTCATCAGACTTATTAAAGATCTGTTTGGGACACTGTTACTGCAGTGTGTTCAAAATATTTTGAACATCAGTTATGATGATGATCTGATGACAGAAACATAACACTGTACATGGCGCTTTGTGTTTGCGGTAGGTCTTAAAGAACACTGCACGAAATACGCATTGACAATCCTTCATCATATGTTGGCACTCAACTTCCTACCATTGGTAACTTTATATGTTATCTATGGTTTAGCACCCCACTGAGATCAGAGGGATTGCGTATGTTGTTCTCACGAGTGTGTGGAAGAACAGAATTTTGGATGAGATGTTCTTAGTGGCTTGAATCATTGGATGTGGGCTCAGTTTCAAAAACATCTCAAGCACAAATGTACATATTTATTTGACATACTGAGGAATGTTTAAGCACTTTTGACTAAGAGAACTTAGTTTAATAGAAAAACATCATGAACTTTAATGCGCTAACTATACTTTTTGACCAATTTAAGTCTAAATTTAAATCTATATAATAATTTGTGCTAAAAAAATGCCTGAGTGGACAAACTTAAATGCACAAAGTAAACAAAGGAATGCTCAAAATGATCAATTAACAGTACATAAGTGGTTTATTTTCATGGAATGTAAATGTTCAAAAATATGGATTTGTTGGAAATATAGCTCAGATGCGAAAGTAAGCAGTATTTTCATATTCATATGATATGTGGGGTTTTGTCCATACAAAGTCACTTGAAAGTCAAAGTCACTTGTCCATACAAAGACATTTGATAGCTAAAAGTAATAGAACAAATGCGTATTGGAAACTGGACTCTAGACTTTCTGAGCAGAAGCTTGTTATCTGCAAGTGATCTCCTTCTAGTTGAATGTGCTGCTCTGTTCCTTTACTTAGGTCTTTTTTGGGAGAAAAAAATGAAATAAGCGACTGTTCAAATATCAGTGTCCAAATTGAAAATGACAGCTTTTTTTGTTATTTATGCAGAGACATGCACAGCCTCACTGGGTAAAGATGAGTCTTTAATTTGGATTCAGCATGAGAGTGAACCTGAGCTTTTTTTTCCCCCAGCATTTTTTATGCTTAATGTCTTTTGCAGTCTTGAAGATGTACTGTTTGCTCAGGGTTTGTTTGCTTCTGGGGGTTTTCCTGCTTATGAATATTCATGACTCTAATTAGTCCATTTGTCCTTCACTTATTTGCTCAAATGTCTCATTCTGTTTAGGTTTGATCAGCCCTCATTAGACTGCAATTAAATTCTAAATGTAATGAATTGAGAATGTAGGCAGCATGTCTTGAGATAACTTGAGAAGATTCAAATATGTACCATCTTTTTAACTCACTATGAGATTTAGCAGAACAACCTTGAACAGAACAGTCTGATGTAGAGAATATTTCCCACGGTGAGAAACAGTAATAGTATTGTGTATCTTTAGTGAGATTCAAATCAATATCACATTATTGAAAAACTGATTTTTTATACATTTCCAAGAAAATATCTGAAACATATCTCAAAACTTTTAAAAAGCATGCTTGAAATATTGATGTGCTGGACACTTCATTTGAAAAGATTTTTTGAAAAACAGTCTTGGTTCTTTTGTCCATACCCTGAAAGTCAATGGTGTCCAGTGTTATTTTAAACCACAATGACTTTAATTGTATGGGCAAAAACAGTTCTTCAAAATAAGGTTCAGAAAAAAATGGAGGTCAGTAATTACAGAATTTTATTTTTTATTTTTACTATTCCTTGAAATGTGTGATGAAATATTTTATTTACCCTATTGAAAACAATTGTAGAAATAGTTTGAATATAAAAGCCAGGTGTGTTTTGAAGGCCTCACGGCCTACATGATTATAAAAGAAGTCACACGGGAACAAACAAGATTTTAGCTGAAGTTGCTTGTGGTTGACATTTCTATTGATTCTATTGCTAAGGTGCTCTTTCCGGCCGCATGGCCTTCAAACATGGTCTTATGATAAAAATAATGAGGTAAACACACTGAATAATCACTTTTGTGACATATTTTAATGCAGGTTAATTGGCAATCCGCCTCTTAAAAAGTAGAACAATGTAAGCAGTTAATGAGGAGACCATGGGAAAGGAGATAGGTAGTATTGGGAGGAGAACACCTACAAATAAGACTATATAAAAATGTGAGGTGCGAGTGAGATGGTTCGGCCATCGGCTTTGTTGTCTTCTTACAATAAAGTCTAATTTGACTCCTGGAATTGTGCCTCTGAGCATTGTTTTGCAAAACACAAGACTTTTTTCCACAACAGGCGCAAGTTTTTCTTTTCAGTTGGATTGTTTGTAATTGTCCCATTAGTAGCAGCTGTTTTGCACTCTATACTGACCTATCATCTTGATATGAATGAAGTTTATTCACTAACTGCTACTGCATTATATTGAACCTGTTTGTTTACCTTGTGTTTATTATTTCCTTTTCACGTGTACTGCAGCAACTGTGAGGGTATTTTTCCTCAATCTGTGTCAAAAGACCTGTGTGCCACTGTGGCTTGTTCATGTCATTACTCCAACAGAGACTGCTTCTTTGGACGTTTCATTTGTACACTTCATCTGTCCACCTTATTTTTCCCATAAGAACGGGCGGGGCCATTTGTAAATTTGAGTCTGGCTTTTGGTCTCATCCGCGTCCAGGTATTTTTGCAAATTGGTGTGTCTTACCATGTTATTTTAATGTATTATCTTAATTATTAACACACTGGTTTGTAGTGCAAACAGCTTTACTGTTTACTGCACGTTGTTATTCTTGTCATTATTTCCCTATAGCGGCTAATGAACCGGATGTCTCGCCCATAGGCTTACTTCCACATTGAAGAATAAGGTGGATAAGATGTATAAAAAATAAGGTGTGTTTACATGACAACAACGTACTGAAAACGGAAATGTTTTTCCTTAAAGGACCACTGAAGTGCTTTGAACCACGCAATTTTATTCTATGTGATGACGTCATTTCAAGTGAAACATGAAGACAGGACGGGACATATCAAGCAGCCCCGCCCCTTTTTAAAATACCCAATAATGTTTCGTTTATATAACATCTTGGGCCAGAGCTGTTGAGCTCGGTAAAGCCGCATCTGATACCGTATTACAGCCAGAATCTCATATATCACTGTAAAATATAGCATTCAGTTGGTTCTGATATGTTTTGCGGTCTGCACTGATTCACGCAAAAAAACAGCGCGCCAATGGAAATTATATTTATTTACAGAAAATACAAATCCTCTGAACAAGTGACTAATTTCAGCCTCAGCTTCAGTGTGTAGGGGTGGGAATGCTTCGGATTCTAGAGCATTTGATTGGATAGAAAGTTTTACAGGAAGCTGAAGTGCAGGGTGATGTCATTAAAATCACTGATTCATATTGGCAGAAGTTAGAGACTAGAAGTTTTAAATTTGCTAAATGTGAATTTTGACATTGTTTTAAAGCACACAAGCTTATAAATAACCTTAAAAGGATCATCAGATGCCCATTTTCCACAAGTTGATATGATTCTTTAGGGTCTTAATGAAAAGTCTCTAATATACTTTGGTTAAAAATTCTCAATGGTTGTGTAAAACAACACCCTTTTTACCTTGTCAAAATGAGCTCTGCAAAAATCAACCCATTCTGATAGATGGTTCCTTTAAATGTTAATGAGCTCTGCTTGCCCCGCCCCTCTCTTCTCTCTGTTAAGTGATGAGCTGTGCTATGAGAGATTGTTTACTTTAGCCTCATTTAATGCGACCACTATGTTTATTATTACATCAAGTGACACAACAGCTCAATCGCTCAATCTAAGATATTCTTGTCTAACTTACATCCCTGCTCCGGCATCGAAACAATGGAGGTTCGACTGTTACAGCTGTTGTAGGGCGGGTCTGAAGTAAGACGTTCATGTCAATCAACTATTGTGGGAGCGACCTCTGTCGGTGTGACGCCACACCAGGCATCTGAGAATGCCTTGATTTGAAAAAGGAGATATTATTTTTACAAATTAATTAAAAACCACTGCATGGATTTTTATCATTATAGGGTAGATTTGTACATACACTGCCAACACACATTAATGTTCAAACAACATGTAAAAGTGAATTTTGCATTCGATGACCTCTTTAAGGCTAACATATTCATACTAAAAGACAAAATGGGGACTTTAACCTTTTTAAAAGTTTTGCTTATAAACAACAGGGCCATAACCACCATAGCCACTGAGGGGTACAAGTCTCCACAATAATTAGAAATGGCCAAACTGTCCACCCCCCCCAATATTTGAAATTTTTGCACTACGTTGCACTGCATTACACGGTCCTGTTGTTAGGATGACAAAAGTAGCTTTAAATTATATTTTCAGCCTGCTCTGATTCAGCACTCATCCGTGTCAAAATAATTGAGCTGACCAATCAAATAAAAGTAGGCGGGGTTTACTTTTTACAGAAACAGAGTGCGAATTCCAGCGCAAAGGGTCAGTTTAATGTTGAAAGAGAACAAGGTTAGATGGAAATTATTTATTAGTCATCAGTCATTTTACAATATAAATGTTAATTGACAGACAGCTATATCCAGTGATCCTAACTACTCGATTTTTTGTTTTCTCAAATATGGCTATTTTGAGAAAGAGAGGGAGAAAGAGAGAGAGAAAGAGAGAGAGAGAGAAGCTGTAAATTTTGTTACTCAAAAATGCCTCGTTGCTGAGAAATATAATATATAATAATATTATAATAATAGTTGCAGGGTAGTGTTGGTACCCCCAATGTTCAAGACATGGTTACGGGCTTTATATACGACAACATTGCTAAAACGATCCCTGTTCACATCAATCCATGAAAACAACTAAAATATTATGCATGCCAGGCCAGTAGCTGGCAATGTCACGTGGTAAAGAAACACAATGTGCATACATACATAGATTGAACATGCGCATCATGTTACCGTTTTCACAAATTTGTGTTTTTTTTTGTTTTTTTTTTTAGTTGGAGATGATAATGGTGGCCTACTGTTTTCAAAAACTTGAAAACCTGTTCAGGCCCCCAAAATGCCATTGTTGTGTAAATGAATGTGTTGTATAAATACATTTTATTATATACTCTATTTTATTCTGGATTATACTGTATCATGTTTATTGTTATTGTTTGGTTTATTTTTGCTAAGCTCCCTTAAGTAAGGTCCCTCAAACATTGGCTGGAAGAGCTAAAGTAAACAAATTATTATTGCTCTAATTATAAGTATAAAACATTGTATGACATGGCTGGTCATGTGATCTCCAGAGGGGGCGACCCGCTCCATGTGAATAAAATTGCTTTTTCTGTAAGACTGGTAGCCTAAGTCATGAGTCTTATGAATATACATTATTCAAAACTGCTGTTCATTTCTTTATGTGTACTTTTTAATTAGCAAAAACGCTGCGTGTCGTGCACCTTTAATTCAGAAGCGCGGCGGTGAGTATCTTGCATGATGCTGGACACTGACGGACGCTTCGCGTTCTGTCATTCGCCTTAAATGACAGCAGCCTGAAAGAGAGAGAGGCAGTGCAGTCATGTAAGTATTTTACAGTGTTAGTCCTGTAGAGAGCGGTAGATCGTTTTATTAAATTGTTTATACGCTCCCTGTGGTACTGTACATGAGTGGGACCGGGGAGGGAGGAGCGATCGTAGTATTTCTCTTCATTTCAAATCCCTGTCGTGGCAGCACGGGCAAGGCAGAGGACTTTTCTCCCCTTCAAACTAAGGGGAAAACCCACCAACGAAAGGCTAGTGCACGTCCTAAAGAGCAAACGGAGGACTTTGGGAGGAGGAAACATTAGTTTGAAGGCACGCTGCGGTGATATCGGCTCACTGTGTGCACTAGTGTCTCCTCACTTGCACTGGATACACGAAGCAGGACGTTTTCACTTATCTGCGACTCGCAGGATCCCCGCTATCTCCCTGAACCCCGCCAAACATTCACACGGTAAGTCGCGCTCTCTGCGCGTTTATTTACCACTGTCGTCCTTATGCAATATTCGCTCGTGTTCTTCTGCCGTACGAAGCTAATTCCAGCGTACGCTAGCTGCGTGCTTTGACAGGTCAGCGGTCCTAAAGCTAAAATGATTCATTCCCGTCGCTCTCCACTGTAAGACACTACAGGCTTTAGTACACGCGGGCTTTTGCACGTTAGTACGGCTGACATTGCACAGGTTGCCGGCGCGGAGAGTGTCTTGCTGTATGTAGGGCCTAGTTTGTAGCAGGCACATACTGTACCAACAGACACATTGTAGCCCCGTGTCTAGTGGTACAGTATGGGTCTGCTACACGCGCACACACACACCTAATACTGTACTGAAGCTGGCATGTGTTTCGTGTTGATGGGTTCACTTCAGGTGCTCTTTTCCACTTAAAACATGTGCCTAGAAGAGACAGTACCAACAGGTTAACAAATGAAAGGTTTGTAGCCATGAAAGTAAGAGTTTGTGCTTAAGTTTGATCCCTGTGGGAAAAGTTTCTGTGAACTGTTTACAGTAAACTAATTATGCATTATGCAGCATCTCCAGTGGGCTACCTTACTTTATTTTATGTATATTTTAAATGCTTTTAACTTAATATAATTAATCATTTTGAAAGCAAAAGTGCTGTGTTAGTGTAAATTATCTATATAAAAGTTATAGTTTTGTTGTATGAACTTTGACCAGCTTAACTTTTAAACTCTCAGCTGGGTTTTTTTTAATAGGTCTATGTAGTGTACTGCAGATAGTAAGTATACAAGAGCTTGATTTAATTATATTGAGAATTTTTAATATGTTGAATTGCTTGAAGATATGGAAAGCTTTGCTTGTATTAATGAATGTAACTTCTATTATTTAAGCACATTCTTCAAAGTGAATTTTAATTATGTTCAAAGTAATTCATATCAATGCGACCTGTTTTTAATAACTAATCTAGTAATTGCTTTTTGAATTGAGTCTGGAAACATACAGTTGCTTTTAATACTATAAAAGCAAATAAAATATGTGACTGTTTAAGCATTTACTAATCACTTTCATTTTTCAGCATGTGTAAGTGAACATCAGATATCTGACCCTGGACCACAAAACCAGTCATAAGGGTCCATTTTTCAAATTTGAGATTTGTACATCATCTGAAACCTGAATAAATAAGCTTTTCATTGTTTGTTAGAATTGAACAATATTTGGCTGAGATACAACTATGTGAATACGTGGAATCTAAGGGTGCAAACAAATCAAAATATTGAGAAAATCAATATTTTGGAGTTGTCCAAATTAAGTTCTTAATAATGCACATTGCTAATCAAAAATTAAGTTTGGAATTTTACAGAATATCTTCATGGAACATGATCTTTACTCAATTTCCTAATGATTATTGGCATAAAAGAAAAATTAATAATTTTGACCCATACAATGTATTTTTGGCTACTGCTACAAATATATCCCAGCGACTTAAGACTGGTTTTGTGGTCCAGGGTCACAAATGTTAATGCATGCAAAATGGAAAATTTTAAGGAGTTAAAACAAGCCACCTCTTGTGACATTACAGTTACATCTATATATATATATATTCTTTATGTAAGAGCTAGACAGTTGTCAATTGCCTTTGCAGCCGTTCCACTTTTCCAAGTGAGCAAGCTACGCAAAGATGAGTTGCAGTCATTGTCCAACAGTAGCTTGGCTTGTTGTGTCGGGCTCTGATGAGTTTTTAATGGGGAGGAAGTGACCTTCCCTGGCCCCTCTCCTAGCAGCTCGCTATACCATGGCCTCTTGCTATATAGGTCAACATTGCCAAATGCACAGTGAAAATGAGCAGTGACCTTAAGTTAAGGCTTTGCAGCTGAAGTTGTTATCCCCGTCAATATGGTGCTAGAGCAGACGCTCAAAAAGCATGCTGGGTAATTTAAATGGTCTTGAGGTTTGTCAGTCTAACAATGATGGGTTTGCAATGTGAGCATGGTTAGCTTGTGGCCACTACTATAAACCCATCAGGCTCTTGGAAGGTCTTGAAGGGGTTTTAATCCTTTGCGTCATAAATCAGTCCTGATTATTTTGATTTGTATATTATTGCGACATCACAGCCAACCTAGATTAGTCATCCAGTTTTACTCCTCAGTTGGCTGATTTTTACTATTTGATTATGCAAGATTGTGAAGCATGGAAATATACAAAGGCTTAGCCTTTCCATTTCTGTTTGTGCATTCTGGTGTAAAATAATTTGTAGTGTAAGTAGCAGAGTGTTGAGGCTGTGACCTGCAGTTTATCACAGCGTGCTGTCTCTCACCCTGTATGTGTCATACAGTTTTATCTAAAGCACACATACTAGAAAGCAGATAAGTTCATTTTGTAAAACATCAACCAACGTTATCGCTCAATTTTATTATTTTTTCAAAATGCTGCAAAATGTTTTACCTTAAATTGCAGCAATGTACTGTACTAAATGACATCTACCCCATAAATGCTCTGTGCACAGTGTCCTGCCTCTTTACTACAATATTATGAATCACCACAATATGATGCTCAGTAATCACTTTAAAGGAATAGTTCACCCAAAAATGAAAATGTATTTATTTATTTTTTAAATGAACATCCTGGGTTTTCTTATCAATGATTATCAAACGATTCATGCACTATATTCCTAGTATTGTGAAGTCATGATCGATTTGTGTGATAAACAGCAACAGGATCATTGAGTCTGATTTCTGAAGAAATGATTGGCTGTGTCCAAAATCACATACTCTCTGAGTAGAGAGTACTGCTTTTGAATAAGTACAGTACTTTGCGATTTTGGCCTTATGGTATAGTAAAGTGTTTATCAGATGCACATTAGTAAATCATCCAGGTACTTTTTGCCTACTGTTTTATGAACATTCTGTCACTAATTACTCTCTTGTCGTTCCAAACCCATAAGACCTTTGTTCATGTTCGGAACACAATTAAGATATTTTTGATGAACTCCAAGAACTTTCTGACCCTGCATAGACAGCAATGCAACTAACACGTTGAGACACATCAAGATTGTACATCACTATTAGTCTAGTGCACATAATTAAAATTAAGGGTGTGTTCACACTTGTCATGTTTGGTGAGATTGCTCTGTTAGTGCAGTTTATTTGAGTAAGTGTGAACGCTGAAACGATGGGTATTGGTCCGCTTCCAAATGAACTCGAATGAAATATGAATGCAACATGGGCCAAATACTAATAAACGAACCAAAAACAGGAAGTAATGACAAGATTCGACGCTGTGCAACATGATTTGATGACGTGGAACAAGCGGTGTATCCAAAATAAAATGAGCAGAGGGGAAACGTGGAGCAATGAGGAGGTAAAGTGCCTTTAATGAGTTCTTCGTGAGTTCGCAGGTGGTTAAAATAATTAATACTTTTAAAATACTTTTACTTTAAAAGAAATTAATACTTTTATTCACCAAGGATGTATTAAGTTAATAATTAAAAGTTTATTAAAAGTTAATAATAAATAATTTACGTTGTTATAAAATATTTATATTTTGAATAAACACTGTACTTTTTAAACTTGTTATTCATGAAAGAATCCTGAAAAAAAAAATCTCAGGTTCCAAAAAAATATTTGGCAGCACAACTGTTGATATTATCCAACATTGATCATTCTAATAATAAATCCGCATATTAGAATGATTTCTGAAGGATCATGTGACACTTAAGACTGGAGTAACAGCTGATAAAAATTCAGCTTTTCATCACAGGAATAAATTCTATTTTAAAGTATGTTAAAATAAAAAACATTATTTTATATTGTAAAAACATTTTGCAATATTACTGTTTTTTTCTATATTTTTAATCAAATAAATGCAGCCTTGATGAGCATAAGAGACTTCTTTAAAGACTATTACAAGTCTTACTGACCCCAAACTTTTGAACGGTAGTGTACATGCAACAATGCTTAGTCCGGCAGACGGCATTAGGTGCGTTCGACTTAAATTGGCGCTGCAGATGTATGATATCAAAGTACCCATTCAATGTTTGGTCTGCTCAGTGCTGCTTCAAGTCGAAAGCACCTTTTCATTTTGTTTGGGGTGTTCAGTGAGTTCAGTCACAAAGTATACATCATTCAACCCAACCAATCAGGTTGTGAACGTATCACTATGCCTTTAGGTTCGGTATCTTTAGGTCCGTTGTCAAAAATGGCAGTGTGAATGCTAAGTGGACCAGGACCAAATTTTTTTTTTTTTTGGTCCGGACCAAATGAACCAAACAAACCGAACTACAAATGTGAACACACTCTAAGTAACCATAATAATTTGGGGGTGATTTAAATTAAGAAACATCTCTTTTGAGTTGTTTTGCCTTACTTTAAAGCTTGGTTTTTCAACCCAGCCAAGTGCTAGCATGTAACCGTAGATTTTCAAAAGGAGGCTCAAATGCCTGCGGATGTGATATTTCCAAAAAGAAAGTGTGTCAAAAGAGCTCAATTATGTTTAGCACAGCATTTTTTTTAATGCGTTGGAGCATTTAAAGGAGTCGTGTACAATTTCCAGCATTTCTTTTAAAAGATAATTACTGTTTTTAGCCATTACATAGCCTTGCCTTTGCTGTGTGTCATCTGTTACATAATTCATGGCTGTGCTACAAATGCGTGTTAACCTCTTTCTTCGGCTGCATTCCCAGCAGATGCGTAGTGGCAGATGCCGAAACTGAACTTTGACTTTGGTCTAAAACGTTTGCGGAGGGCAACACGGCTTCGGTTCTGATAAGCACAAACACTGTCCTGTGGAACATGAATTTATCACCGCTCAGTGTGATCGCCCGAGAACGTCACCCACCGCTGCTCTGGCCCCTTTGAGATAACGCTGCCCACACAAGCACACGGACCTGCGCGCACACAGATATACACACGCATAGGTTTGTTTGGGATCTTCCGTCAGCTTGTTATACACAAAACGCTCTCTCTGGCTTTCATTGTTCTCTTCTTGCAGGCCAACTCCCGACTGTATTTGATCTTTTTTGTCCTGAGTTTCTGTTATTGGTTTGTTCATGTGGTTTCCATGTCAATGAGGACCAGGGGCTTCGCCTCAGATCTGGCCTTTTTAAACAGCTCCACACGAAAACCGTCCCATACGCCCCACACAGACTTGACCGCAAAGTGCGGAGGGCGTGCGAGACGAAAGTATACAGGCCTTTATGAGAAGAGTCTTGAGAGGCGTTTTTTTTTTTTTTTAAGCCACACTTCACACTAATTAACAGCCCTAAATCTCAGACAGCCTTTTAATCTGGTCTCAGTGGCTTCCTCCCTGTTGCTCTTTTGGTTTGGAATGTGCTGGTTTATTTTTTGTATAGGAAATGACTATAGGTACACACAGAGTATAATATTGGAAGATGGGTATTATCAGGAAATCTTTGATGTGCTTAACAACAGCGTGTGATGAAGTGTAGCGTGTGCTAGACTATTTGTAGCTGTCAAGAGCTGAATGTGCTAATAGATAGCACTGCTGCAGTATAGATAAAAATGGTTACCTCTAGCCCAGTTCCTTCCACTGTGTGCACAAGATAGCATGGTTTTATAGTAGATGTAGTATGTTAGGTGGAAGAACAACAAACGTTTCTAGATTCTTTAGGATGAAAACTTATAATTGTTGCAACACTTTAATGTCTTACAGAGCGTTGCAGGTTTGATGTCAGTTTGCAAGTCAACCTGGTTCCTTTGCAAAAAAGCCAAAGGGATATTTTTATTGGATTTTGGACTACAGAAAATTATCTGTTTTTTACACATTTTGTTCATCAAGAATATCTTATAAGCTCAACTATAAATGAACTCGGTCACATTTAACATCACCACCACTGAGCTTCTTTTAATCTTTGTTTAAAAGAATAGTTTGTGCAAAGGCAACAACACAGCTGTAAAAGCGGACTAGCTTACATGTTGGTGAGATTGATGTTTAAAGGGTCAGTTCACACAAAAATGAAAATTCTGTCATTAATTACTCACCCTCATCTCATTCCAAATACCTTCGTCTTTGTAACACAAATGAAGATATTTTTGATGAAATCCGAGAGCTTTCTGACCCTCTGCAGAACGCAAGGGTCCTATCACATTCAAGGTCCAGAAAGGTACCAAGAACATTGATAAAATAGGCCATGTGACATCAGCGGTTCAGCCATAATTTTATAAAGCCCAAGAATACTTTTTTGCGCCAAAAAAAAATACTTTATTCAACAATTCTTGTGATTTGAGTAATATTACTCACGTATTTATTGTCATAGAATAAAAGATAAAAACATCTTGAGCTTGTGGTAACTACAGACTTTATTTCAGGCATTTAACATAAAACCCACTGACTTTGCAACCCAGGCTCATGAAAATATGTGCCTCTATATTAGGGCTGGGCGATATGGACAAAAAATCAGTCAATATTGATAATTATCACAATAAATGTCTTTTTTTTCTTTCAAGTTAAGGCAGATGTGAAAGTTGTAAAAACCACATGGTTAATTGTGGTTTTACACTGTTATTTATGGTCAGAATATGACAACACTAAATGTTTTTTAATTCTTTACACTTTTCCAGTCATTTTTCCTTAATAAAATAAATTAAAAATAATAAGAAAAAAATAATTTATTATATATTTATAAATTCTACATGTCCTGAGTAATATTGAAGAAACAGGTTTGTGTTGCCTCATAATATTAACAATAATATAAAAAAAAATTGTCTCCTAAAAATACACATTTTATAGTAGATTGTTAAGATGTAAAAATTGTAGCAACCTCATTTTTGTATGGTGTAACTGAATTATTCTGACTGTTTTTTTTTTTTTTTTATTGGTCTTCCATAGTAGCATACATTTAGATCATGATAATCACAGTTAAAACCAAAAATATAGCACCTCAATACCATGGTAAAAATGCAATATGGTTTCTATGTATTTCTATGAAAAAAACAGTAGTCTAAATACATTTATAATTACATAAACACTATAGCTTTATCAGTCTACATTAGTAAACCCCTGCCCTACACCAAACCCAGCTGTACACCTACCCTGACTGTTAACAAATGCGATAGTGATATAAAACGTTTGTTAACACAGTCGTGTTATTTTAACTTCCCTATGTGGATTGGAACTGCTTTGTTGAATCATAGTTTAATGGGGTTTCTACCAGGGCTCTTCATCTCTCAAGTGCAACGCAGTATTGTGTGAGCTACCGAGCAAACTCATGCATATGTAGCTGTGTATGTGACGACAACATATGTATCAGTTTCAAACGGCGCAGGATGTTAAAATAGTTTCGAAGTCATAACATGATATTCAGCAAGTAACTGTGTGAAAATTAGGGTTTATTAATCAAAACTCTTTACCTGTAAATCATACTATGTGTGAAAAGAAATAAAATTTTTACTGCCTCTAATGTTTTTTTCATTTTTCCAGACATATATATATATATAGAGAGAGAGAGAGAGAGAGAGAGAGAGATCGAGGCACTTATTTCCAATTAGCTTATGTTGTGACTTTGCGTTTGCGTTTTAGGACTCATTCCTGCCTTGATAACCGTAAAGTGAATATCTTAGATCTGTAAGTTGCAGTATCTCAACAATATCTCACAGCTTTGTGAATGGGAGTTGCACAAGCTCATTTTCAGTTGCGATTGGTTTATATGTGAGTCTGGTTGTTTTGAGTTGCTTGTGGAGAAGGGAATACACCGTTTCTGAAAACTGCATGTCAGGCAACTAAGAAGTATTGATGAAAGGCATGATTTAGCAGCAGAAAAATGTACTCGTCATCACTTCCATTTTGAGTCATCTTGGGTAATGTATAACTTCTATAGATAGTGTACACTAAAATGGATGACAGGTGAGTTGGAAGAACTTAACCATTATGTTCAATGCTAAAAGTAAAAGAGAAACATTATTTTTACTGCATCTATTGCAGATTTGTGCTTTATATTATGCTTTTTTTCTGGTGTTATATTATTGGGTTTTATTTGGAGAAGTTCTTGGCATAATCCTGAAAGGTCTGGGTTATTAAAATAATCTTGAATCTGATTTCACTGTGAAACTGTTACTGTGTGGAAGGAATCCTGCTTTTTAGGAGGTCTTTTTTTTTATATAAACATTCACGCTTGGGAAATTCAGCTGGACAGTTTCCAGGAGCTGAGGGTTTGGCAGCGCTGTTGTGCCACACCTCTTGATCATTTTCTTTTATTACGCCTTTGATATTTAGGCCATCAGTTACACCAGATGCCTATTTTTACCACTAAATACCTCTGTAAACAAACCCAGGCAGAAAGTAGCTGTTGTCATTTATTTATTCCTAAAATAGCGGCCTGATTTTCAGTAGAATCTTATTTTGGGCTATTGTGAACTAGTATGTCAGTCCACGCTGTTTGCTGCTTGTATAGTTTATTGTGTTCCACAGTTTACAGGAAAAAGCAATGCTGAAAACCCCGCTGAGTGAATAGAGTAGTTTTTTTGTGCGGTTCAGCTGTAGGAAACTGACAGCTCTCTTGCTGCAAGCCAATATGTCTTCCATTAATTTACAGCATATTGTCACAGTTGGATGCAACTCCTGTTTACGGTCACATTTCTGGCTTCTCTCAAAGAAAAAGTTCTTTGTCTCACAGGAGGTTTGTGAATGAGTTCTCAAAGATTGATGTATCTGTGTTGTGTCATGTAATGGCAGTGGAAAAGTGGTGTTTTCCAGTGGAATTGCTCTTGAGATGAAGGTTCTACCTGTCAGAATGCCTGTTTCTTGAAAGAAATAGTTCACCACAAAATGACAGTTCTGGGGAACATAAAAATAAATATGTTGAAAAATGTTGGTAACAAAACTGTTTTTTTTGACTACCATTGACTTGCATTGTAAGGAAACCCCCCACATTTCTCAACATCTCTTTTATGTTCCATAGAAAAAGAAATGAAGCTTGAGCTATCTCTTTAAAGATTAGTTAGGAAATCATTTAGCTGATTATAGCCCAAACAAGCGTAGGCAAATAACTTGATTTAATTTTAATTTCAAAGATGCAGCATAATTTCACTGTGTTTTGAAGTTATTACAGCCGAGTCTCAAAGTAACAAACTGCATGCAGCCTCCAGCAGCGAGTTGAGGATTGATCTTGGCAGCTAACCGCACCTGCAGAAAATGTGTGATATTTTGTGAGAAAAGGAAAGGGGGTTGAGAACTGAGGTGAGATTCCATAATGAAGCTTGGTTGAGATCACATCTTCAGATTACACACGGTGATAGAGGATTGGGGGGCCCGCATAGAGGGAACGAGAAACTCAACTTCACAACTGCTCTGTTTTGGTTGATGCTGCTGAGACTACTGCTACTGCCTTGAGTTTACTATCATCAACATGTCCAGATCTTTATCTTGTTCCTGAAACACCTGTGTCTTTTCTTCCATTTTTTCCATTTTGGCTTTACCAAGCAAACATATAGAAATTCTATTTAAGCTTAAACATGATAAGAATTATATTCATTGTTTGGCTGTTTGAGAAGAGGAAGTGATTGGTATTGCTGTGCCCTAAAAAGGCCTACCACAACCTACCAACCGTCTAGCAACACTCTGTAAGTCTGTCAGTCTATATGTCTGTTCTGACGAATTTGGCTGTTGGTCAGTCTTTTCTGACTGTCTGTTTTGACTAGTCTGTCTGCCGGTATATCCGTTCTGACTAATGCTTGTCTCTCTGTTTAGTCTGTCTTTTCTGACAAGTTTGTCTATCTTTTCTGACTACTTTGTCAGTCTGTCTTTTTGGACTAATCTGTCTGTCTGTCTTTTTCGACTTTCTGTCCATCCATTGGACTAATCAGTGCCTTTTCTGACTAGTTTGTCTGTCTTCTCTGACTAGTTTGCCTGTCTTTTCTAACTTGTCTGTCTGTTTGGACTAATCTTGCCTTTTCTGAGTAGTTTGACTAGTATGACTAGTACTGACTAGTATTACTAGTATTACTGACTAGTATGTCTGTCTTTACTGACTAGTTTGTCTGTCTTTTCTGACTAGTCTGCCTGTCTGTCTTTTTTCTGACTAGTCTGCCTGTCTGTCTTTCTGGACTAGTCTGCCTGTCTTTTTGGACTAATCGTGCCTTTCTGACTAGTATGTCTGGTCTTTTCTCGTCTTACTGACTAGTTTGTCTGTCTTTACTGACTAGTATGTCTGTTCTACTGACTAGTTTGTATATCTTTTCTGACTAGTCTGCCTGTCTGTCTTTTCTGACTAGCCTGTCTGTCTTTTGGACTAATCTGCGCCTTTTCTGACTAGTTACTCTTTGTCTGTCTGTTCTGACTAGTCTGTCTTTTTCTTACCAACCTATCTATATGTCTGTGCATCTGTTCTGACAATTCTTTTTCTGACTAGTTTGTCTGTCTTTTTCCAACTAGTCTGTCTGTCTGTCTGTCCCTTTCTGACTAGTCTGTCTTTTTTTTGTCTTTAAGACTAGTTTGTATGCCTGTATTTTCAGCTTGTCTGTCTGTCTGTCTGTATTTCTTTTGTCTGTCTGTCTGTTTGGACTAATCTGTGCCTTTTTCTGACTTGTCTGACAGTCTTGTCTGTCTAGTCTGTCTGTCTCTTTCTGACTAGTTTGTCTGTCTTTTCCCACTGGTCTGTTGTCTCTTTTTGTCTGTCTGTCTGTTTGGTCAATCTGTGCCTCTTCCTCGACTAGGTTGGTTCTCTTTCTGTCTAGTCTGTGTGTCTTTTTCTGACTAGATTGCCCTGTCTTTTCTGTATTTTCTGACCTGTCTATCTGTATTTCTCTCTAAGGCATTTATAAACTTTCAGGCAAGTTTGTCTTGATTACGGTTATAGTTGTTTGTTAAAAATATAGAGAAATGTTTGTGTGCTTCTTGTTCTGGCTTTCAGTTTGAATTTTGTGGAAAGGTTCACTGGGATATGGGAGGATGTAATGATGCTGTAGGTTACTGGCCTCACTTTGCAACGCTCAGCATGTTTTATCACTGGAACACTGCCGCATGGTCAAGCCTAACTTCAACAGATATTGTATGGAAAAGAGGTTCTCTGCCCACCGTTTTGTGGAACAGAGTGTGCTGTCATCACCATACATTTGTGAAGTTAATGTCATGCACTATTTCTAACTTTAGCTATCTTAAACTTGATTGATTAGTTCAGGAGTAACCTGTGTATTTCTCTCCTACGTAGGTCCAAATAACCAAATATGTTGGCAACTGCCCACGCTTATACTATAATGACAATGTGTTACACTGCTGTTCAAAAGTTGGTTGATAAGGTTTCATTATTGTCAGTAAGAGAATTTTGAAAGAAATCTTTTGTTCACCAGGGCTTCATTTATTTCATCAAAAGTAGAGTAAAACAGTAATATTGTGAAATATTATTACAATTTAAAATGACTGTTTTCTATTTTAATATATTTTAAAAGCAGTTTATTGAATGTGCTAGAACAGGAATTCTCTATAATTTTAAGAAAATTATACTTGAGAAACTGAAAGAGTGTGTAATTCTACGTAGCTTGAACAGAGAGGAATGGAATGGATTTGGACAAAGCCAACAGTTGTTTTGTAGTGGGCTGTGATTCATGGGCAAGTGAGGAGGGAGAGGGCCTGGCGTGGAGACCCCTCGCTGAATGACCTTGAACAAGTGAAACCTGAAGCAGCTGTGTAGAGAGCAGCCAAGTAGTTCTGTGAGCTGACCCACCCATAAGATACCACAGAGTCATAAACACTTTGTTTTTCAGGTTGTTGTCACACTTGGGTCGGTTGCTTGTTCCGAACCCAGGTTTGATTTTATGCTTCTTCCCTTCCCCCACAGGTCTCATTCATTGTACTTTTAAGTTTGAACGGTGGTACGTTTGCGTCATCCCTATGAGTTCCACTGTGAGTACTAGCGGCAGCTGTTTACTACTGTAACTAGGTAACGACTAGACGCCGGTTCCATTGTGTTATTGGAGCATTTATCCCTCTGGATTTATCACCACAACTTTAAACACCAAGACACGCAAAGAATGCAAGCTTCCTCACGTAGGTGAGTTATTCTGTGACAAGTACAGTTGAGTAATGCATTATGCTTTCGTAAGTATGACCAGGAGCATGTAATGCAAATTATACTCCACTGATCATTCAGGATGGATTGTTTTCATACCAGTTGTGAACCGTACACTATGCTAGGGCTGCACGATTCATCAAAATAAAACCAAAATCACAATGTGGCTTAGTGTGATTTATCAAATTGCAAAGTCTGCGATTCAGTTAAAAAAAAAATGTGCTGTGGTTTTGGATCAAAGCATACACATAAGCAGGTCATGGTTTGATGTTTTCAGTGTCCAAGCGGCTTAGTTGGCAGTTAATGGTTCTCTACCAAACTCATGCCGGCATTTGCTTTGAGTTTGAGTTATTTATAATGTGCATTTGGGAACACAACATGTGTCAAATGTCTCCTCAAACTTCTAATGAGCAGCAGTTATAAAACGGCTGCTGTCAACAAAAGAAAAGCTTCCTGCGGTTTTTCACCAAAGTAAAGTTTTGATGGTTTAATATCTCATACATGGGCACATCTGGTACTCACAAATAAAACGATTCAAAAATTATTTATTTATTAAGCAAAAGTATGAACAATAATAATAATAATAATAAAATTATTATTTTATAGTTTTTCTTCGATATTGTGCAACATTATTAATAAAAGTAATGGTTTGTACTATTACTAGTAGTATTTTGTTTAATAATATTTTTGTTAAATATGTACATACTTTTTTATTGCAATTGCAATTTGCACAACATCTACACAGTCTGGCAGATGCACTCATATTATATAAACATGATATAACCTATTTAGTCATATTTTATTATATAATCATATTTTCATAAAGTCTTATTTAATACTATGATGTATGCTCTGGCAAAGCCTTTTACTATGCCAATAATTCATCTCAAACCTTAATCTTAAAAATATAGTGTAAAAATACAGTATATATTGCATATACAGTTGAAATCAAAAGTTTACATACACCTTGCAAAATCTGCAAAATGTTAATTATTTTACCAAAATAAGAGGGATCATACAAAATGCATGTTAATTTTTAGTTCTGACCTGAATAAGATATTTATTTTATTTATAGTAATTTATTTTATATTTATTTATTTATATAATTTATAAAAATGACCTTGTTCAAAAGTTTACATACTGCACACAATGCATTAAGAGCCAGGGGTGGAAACTTTTGAACAGAATAAAGATGTGTATATTTTTGTTATTTTGTCTTTTAGTACTGCCCTTCTCAGAAGACAAAATGAGTTACATTTTTCCTGATCAAATTCAAAAAGTTTTCACCTCCCGGCTCTTAATGCATTGTGTTTCCTTCTGGAGCATCAGTGAGCGTTTGAACCTTCTGTAATAGTTGCATATGAGTCCCTCAGTTGACCTCAGTGTGAAAAGATGGATCTCAAAATCTTACAGTCATTGTTGGAAAGGGTTCAAATACACAAAAATGCTGAAAAACAAAAGATTTTGTGGGACCTGAAGGATTTTTCTGAAGAACAGCAGGCAGTTTAACTATTTAGGACAAACAAAGGACTCATGAACAACTATCATTAAACCTGTCTATCACTAAAAAACTAAAAACTAACAGCTGTGTTATAAATTCAACTATTATTTTCTCCTGTGGGCTATATATAAAAGTTTTTTTTCTTATGTGAAATATCTTATTCGGGTCAGTACTAAATAAAAAAATAACATGCATTTTGTATGATCCCTCTTATTCTGGTAAAATAATTTTGCAGATTCTGCAAGGTGTATGTAAACTTTTGACTTCAACTGTACATAGATTATCCAGTTTTGTTTCTAAAGTGCGATCCTCAGGATCAGGAAGGGAGGTACAGTCTAAAAACTAACCATCTCTAACCAAGAATATTATTTTCTTTAATATCTGTCTAATCGATCACCTGGCAGGTTGCAGTCTTCATTTATATCTCAGTGTGTTTCTAAATGACGCCATGTTGGTTCAGAATGCCCCGTCTGTGTTCCCACCTGGTTGAGTTATGTGGCGGTCCTTAACATGCAGATCAGCCACCCATGACCCAGTTTAAACTCAAACCTGTGTTTAATAAGATAAGAGAAGCCACGGCCTGTGTCATGAATGTTGCTGATGTAAGGCTCGTCTGTAATAACAGCCTGGAGCTTTAGGTTATTGCCTTCTTTTGGTCATTAGAGCAGAATGATTTCAGACGTTGACATCAAAAGACACTGTGTGACTGCATCCGGGCCTGGTATGACATCGAGGAAATCAGGCCACAGAAATTGTAAATAGAAAGCATATAGCTATTCTATAATGACCTGATAGCAAAGAATGTAAGAGTCATCCATTTATAGCCATCGTAAGTTCCTTACTCGTTTCTAGTGCAAACATCTGCAGCAGGCAGCTTGGTATGTCTGCCTGAAAGCCAGAGGCTTGCTCATCTGATTTTAACAAGTGGTAAAAGTAAAGGGGAAAAATAGGTCATGCCTTTGAGATGCAATACTTTATCTGAAAATGAAAAAGGTGTCAAACGCTAGCTGCCTCGCTCTCTGGCTGCCGTACAGAGTTGAGACGGGAGAGCTATTTGACTTGGCATGCGGACTGGGCCCCATTTTGGCTTTCACCCCAGCAGATCAATCTCCACATCGGTGAGATGGGTTTTTTCTCTCTCTCTCGTTCTCTCTGTGTGTGAAAGCTTTCTCTATTGCTTTTTTATTTTGTCTAGAGGCTGTTCAATGAGTTAGAAATAACCTGAATATAACTTTGACAGAAATGTGAGCATTACTAAATGAAAAGGAGTCGCGTAGTAATACAAAGGCTGGTTCATTTATCAGGTAGTCACAATATATACTCAAAGTGATTTTGTCGACAGTATTGACTTCAATATCGGCAACGTTGTGTTCCTAATTTAATTTTATGCTTTCCTAAGACTTCTTTTGTGACTTGTTTTGCACCTTGTGAGTGTGTTAAAGGGGTCATCGGATGCAAAGTTCACTTCTACATGTTGTTTGAACATTAATGTGTGTTGGCAGCATATGTACACTTCTACCCTATAATGATAAAAATCCATGCAGTGATTTTGAATTAATGTGTAAAAATAATATCCCCTTTTTCAAATCGAGCCATTCTCAGGCTGCTCGCTTGATAGTTGATTGACATGGGCGTCTTACCTCAGACCTGCCTTAAATCAGCTGTAACAGTCCGACCTCCAACGTTTCGATGCCGGAGCAGTGATGTAAGTTAGACAAGAATATCTCAGATTGAGCGATTGAGGTATTGTGTTACTGGATGTAATAATGAGCATAGTGGTTGTCATTTACTCCCGACATCTGAGCCGCTGAAGATGCAGTGGATTATGTTTATCTGTGAAGGGAATGCGCCTCCCGATCTACATATATCCGTCTATGTTCGCACAAATCATTCATGATCCAGCTTCACTTACAGCAGAAGTGAGTATAAGCGTTTTTTTTTATGAATCTTTGTGATTGCCTTTCCTAATAACGTGCTAGTTAGCAAGTTTAGCGGCTAAATGCGGCTAAAGTAAACAGGCTCGTCACTCCACAGAGAGAAGAGAGGGGCGGGGCGAGCAGAGCTCATTAACATTTAAAGCAACCTCGACCAGAACAGGATGATTTTTGCAGAGCTGATTCAAGGTAAAAAGGGTGTTGTTTTACACAACCATTGAGAATTTTTAACCAAAGTATATTATAGACTTTTCATTAAGACCTTAAAGAATCATATCAACTTGTGGAAAATGGGCATCCGATGACCCCTTTAAATATTAATCCACTGAAATAATTTTATTAATGTAGTTAATTGTGTTGCTAATGTATCTATTTATTTTTACTTAAACACCAAAGTTAAATTATCGTTTTTATTTAGCCAACAACTGAAACTGAAAACAAAGCTTGGGTCATTGAACCAGGGTTCGTACAAGGTGCTTTAAGTGCTTGAAGTACTTTTTCGAAATGTAAGGGCTGTAAAACCCTTGAAAATAGCCATGTTCCTGAAGACGTCCTTGAAAAGTGCTTGAATTTTTGAAAGACAATGTATGTGTTTAATTTGATCAGTAAGCACATATATTTTCATGCAAAATTCACACAATTCAAAAAACATGCAGTGGTTTTGTCACTTCTTTCAGTTAATGTCATAAAACTAGCAAGCTAAGCCAGTAGTAGTACCGAAAGTGTCCAGTAAGTATGGCTGAATATGCGAAAAGAGGAACAGATGAACCAAATCAATTGAGGCATTTACACTGGATCTGCTTTGATTGAGTCAAAACTCGTGACTTCATTCGTTAGTGATTCACTAGCAATATTTTGATATCGCTTGTAATGATTTTAAAAAGCAAGTATAGTGATATACGTGAAACGGAGTTTTTCAAACAATGCGTTGGAAAATGACTCACTTTTTCAAAGCGCTGCAATCGAAACGTGAATCAGTTTGTGAACTGAATGATTCCAATCACTCAATCTAATTCAAATGATTTGCGACACGCAAAGTTCCGATTTAAGTCAAATGATTCGTGATCCGACGAGTCCTGATCTAAAATTATGGTTCATGAATAATATGGTTCATTATTCACATCGGGACTTCGGAGCGTGGATTGTGGATCATTTGATTTGAACCTTTTGCTTTAGATCGGAACCTAGAAGCATGGATCCTGAGTCATTTGATTCAGTTCCGGACAAATAAAAATCCCTTAAGAAAATGAACTGTGGTTTTACTATACACTCTTAAAAATAAAGGTTTCAAAAGGGTGTTTTTTTTTTTGCAGTGATGCCATAAAAGAACCATTTTTGGTTCCCCAAAGAACCTTTCAGTGAACAGTTCCTAAAACAACCATTTTAAAGAACATGTTAAAAATCTAAAGAACCTTTTTCGACTCTAAAGAACTTTTTCTGCATTCGAAAGGTTCCATGGATGTTCCAAGGTTCTTCATGGAACCATTGATGCCAATAAAGAACCTTTGTTTTTAAGAGTGTAGTAAAAGTGTAGTATACTTTTTAATACTTCAATAGTAATATTTATTTTTGCCCTTTTGTTTTATTGGTATATTTTTATTGATCTCTTTTATTTATGCTGTTTTGTCCAAATGTTAGTACTGCCAAAATTCCTGTGCATCTTCAGTGTTAAGTGAAATCTGTTTGAAATTGATTCATTATTCGTCATCATTCCCAAATGTTATAAATAATGACACAAGTAATGAATGATGTGTTCAAAATCATCAAAAGCAGCCAGTAATTTAAGTTGTGGTTGACACACATTTATCAATGCTTAAAGTCCAGTGGGTTATGTAATTTGAGGTCATATTTTCTTGTGCTTTACTTATGTTTTGTATAGTCGTCTGGCTAATTCTCTAATTCTTCTTTGATTGACTCACAACCTTTGACTTCAGCAACAAAAGATATGTGAAACATTTTTCCTGTTTAAAAAGTTGATAAGTCTGTTTATGTTTCTGTCCTAATATGGCTAGTTGCATTTTATTATTTGCCTTTGCATTGTTTTGTTTTTTTCCTCTGTGACCCAGTTTTGAGTCGTGACCCACCATTTGAGAAGCACTGATATAGTTAGCGGTGGGATTTCACACGTGATGCTCCAATCCAGCACACACATTTTCCACAGCAGTCATAAAGCGGCTGACAGTTTATTTGCTTATTTGTCAATAATACATTACAGAATGACCATCTGTGTCAGCTTCCAAATAGAGCACATATTTATGCACAGATAGTGAATCTCCATATTATTGACAGTTTGTGTGAATCTAGTGAGAAAGTGAGATCCTTTTTATCACTGGGTAGTTTTAAAGCTGTTTTCAGCTTTTATTCCACATCAATATATACAGTATGTATAGAATTTTTATAGTTTCTCTCAGAAATGAAGTTAAAATCTAAATGAAAATTTGCTGAAAATGAACTTACCCACAAACCATCCAAGATATAGAAGACTATCGGTACAAATTTCAGTACAAATGTAGCATTGTGTCACATTTGCTCACCATTGTATTTTCTGCAGTGAATGGGTGCCGTCAGAAACAGCTGATAAAAACATTACAATAATCCACCTATAATTAAAAGGCGTTAACATATTATTAAAACGTTTTTAACTATAATCCGTAAGTTTGTGCCAAAATATGAGTTCATAATCCATAATAACGCTTGTGCTTTCACATCAAAATCTAACAGCGTAATTGTTTAGAGTTGTTTTGGACTTTCTGCCTATAAACAGTCTTTGATCTGTGCATACTTCTCTTCTGATACAGGCGAGACAAATTGATTCAGTGTTATGGCTAGGGTGTTGTATATTCGCTGGACGCATTGGTTTGAAGTTAAAAACATTTAAGTGATTAATGACTAATTTGTTTCTTAAAAACATGCAATTTTATGCTTTACAACATGTTAATGAATGGACTTGACTTTTGAATTATTGTTATGCTTTTATCTGCTGTTTGGACTCTGATTCTGATGGTACTCATTTTCTGCATAGAATCCGTTGGTGAGCAAGTGATGCAATGCTAAATTTCTTTTACTGTTCAGTTACAGTATGTGATGCAAGATTTTGAACCATTAAGATTTCAAAGTAGATGGAGTGATCTGACAGAAGTAGAAAACCAGTAACTGACAAAGAAAGTGTCATGTTGTTTGTTCACATTGAAGAGAAAGTTTTTATTGCTTAATCCCTCTGCATATGATGTGATGTTAGTCTTTCATTCACACGCTTCCAAATACGTGCTCTGTTATTGCAAGAGCAATAATATTAATAATCATTATATAAAAAGGTTAAACAGTTTGTCATTTTTTTTTTCTCTCTTCTTTGTTTTGCTAGAAGGAAGATAAAGCTTGAACTCTTTACTGACCCTTTGCTCACAATAAAGGCAGAAAATCTCTATGAGCAGGTAAAGCTGGTTTTTCCGTATGCAGTTTCTCACACTTAAGACCACACAGTATAACCTGGAGCCTGGGGAAGAGGCTAAATGCGAACCCTCTCCTGTTGCCTCTTAGAATAATGCAGCATTGGCTTTAAGCCTTTCCTCTGGAGGCTGCTGTGTGAATCTGGGCTCAGGTTAGAGGAATGGCTCGGATGGCTTTATTTCCACAGTTGAGCCAGTTTTTTTTTTTTTTGGCCAATATCTGATGTATTTTATTTATCCCTTGCCGGGCACAGTGAAGAAGGCTTAGTTAGGATTAACATGGGAATCGGATGAATGTCCATACTCAAGTGGGCGGGTGAGTAGGATACTATGTTTCAGTGGAATTGTGACATGCTAAACAGTTTCAGTGCTTCCACTGTTTCTCTACCACTTTATCAGCACTTGTGAATCATAATTCTGAATCACAGCAGTAGTAATTATAATTTTTGTTTATTTAAATTGAATTGACAGCTTGCAAATCAGAATCAAATTGACACCCAGCCCTAATTTTTCAGATTTTCTTTGCCTCATGATTTGTGTCAAGTGTTAGTGCAGAATGCTCATCTACTACCTTGGGAGTAGGGGTGGGCGATATACTGGTAGACACGATTAAACAGTAGAAATTAGTCAGCTGGTAGAGATTTTGGACAGGCGTCTTTATCAACTGTCGTTTACATGCTTAATGCAACATTGCTATGCTATGTGGTCACATAAACAAATCGCTTGCATGCGTTTTTAAGCATTACAGTTTATAAACAGGGGATTTTAAGCTGTTAAGGCATTTTTGAGTTTTGTTTTTTAGCGCCGAAGAAGTCCGCGCATGTGAAGATGGTGCTTATAGAGTGGTGGAACTAATGTTGTCTCTTTGTAGGCAAAAACGCGGAAGCGAGTTAGGGATTTAGCACTTCTGGTTCTATCGTCCCAGTCAGTGGGTTTTTTGAATGGGAGTTTGATTAAATCCCCTAAAATAAGGTCTGTGGTTCACACAAGCTCAAAATATTTCTATGTTTTATTCTAAGACATAAAATACAGTAGTAACACCAATCTCGTGATTTTTTTTTTTTTTGTTTTGTTTTTGTTTTTTTGTTACGTTTCTTAAAAAAGATGGTTGCTAACAGTTGCAAAATGCGACTACAGGCCCTGTCGGAGATATTACACGTCATCAAGTCAAACAGTTTATCAATTTTTGTATTTTCTCTTTGTAGTATAATTTATAGTACAGTTAAATTTAGAATAACCAATTAATAGTTTCCTGCATTTCATATTGTTATATTACTGTTTTTTTTTTTTTTGCTTTGCTGCGAAATACAATCAAGCCGTTTCCATTGCAGTTTTGTGAAATATTCCTTTTTCGATATTGCCTGAAAAACCACCTCATGCAAGCGTAAAACTTTTTTGCGATATATGGGAGTTTTTGTGAAATTGACGCGTTTCCATTAGGCGTATTTTCAATTTACAATTTAAATTTGCGCATCTTGAAGGGTAATGAAAACGCAGTGTGACGCTAACAGCCTATCAGCCTACAAAGTGACATCATAGTTTCCCCACTCTATTGAGTTATTTTTGCCACTTTGTAGTCCTTGAACGGTTAAATACACACATTTGTATGTGTCAAAATTCCTGTCTTTGCAAGTATCCTCATAAACACAGTAATTTAGGTCTTAAGTGAAAGCAAACAGCTGAGGAAGAAAACACGTGTAACAGTATTGAATCTGGGCAGCTCTTAAAGTGATAGCAGTCTAAAATTCTTGCTGTCTGTCATTCATGTTAATCAAACAACAAAAGAGAAAATCTCTCACTGCTCCTGACTAAATCATTTTCGTAACTTTAATATATAATGTACGAACAGTGAAGAATTAGGGTTGTCAAAAGGTACCGGGTTTGATACTATCGGTACTGAAATTTTAAAAACGTCCATTTCCCGCTCACAATTCTTATTTAATCACTGACTTTTTATTGTATTTAAAGAGCTCTTTTTTTTTAAAATGTAGACGTTTTTGTATGATATTGACACTGGTGATGAGAAATGTCATAAAACTTATTTAAAGCAAAAATAACTTTTTTTGTGATATATCGTTACTGTGAAATAAAGCAGTATCTGTTTCATGAATTAGTATTAGTTTTGCATGCTGGTCTTAATTATTAAACTGTATGTATTTTTTAGGATCTCTTGCACTTCTTTATTTCCTTGAGAGTCAACTTGAACCCCTTTGGCAAATCAGTTTTTGGATTGTTCTGTTGCTGCTGTCTTCAAAAAAAATTCTCATCCATATAGCTTATGTGGTTTCAACACAGGAGGAACTTCATTATTCATATGCTGAGGTTATTGGATAGGGTGTAGGAGAAGTTGTGCCAGACGTCAACTGACTAATGTGTTAGAGCCTTTTGCTTTTTTAATGGAATATTCACTGTAGCACTTTGCGGTAAAGAAAAACACATAGATGGGGTTCCAATAAAGGTGTCTTGTGTCAGTGTGGGGGGATCCAGGACGCATTCAAGTGACCTACATAGTTTAACTTGATACACAGCCGTCCCTTCTCAACTGATGGTAATTGAGAGCTCCCCCCTTCACCTTGCAACATACAGTAGGTAACTAAAACTAAATGCAAAGATGCGCTTTGTCCCCCGTCGTTCTTTCAGGCTGTCTGCTATGGGACCATTGAGATGCAAATGAGCGTCCTTAACAAGCTGCAGATCTTTGCTGTCATTTTCTATACACCTTTATCGATTCATTGTACATTGACACCACATCACAGTATGTGCTCTCAGAGATATACAGTAACACTTGATATTCAGTGACAAGATCAAAAAGTGAAAGTTCACGAGATATCGTTTCGGCTCGGGTCTTCAGTTTCAGCGTCGCTCTTTGTCGTACGGGTGGTCTAGCTTAATGTTATTCGTCTCTCATCCGTGCATGTGGCGTCTGTCATCCAGCTTCTGTCTTAATCGGTCGCCAGAGATGACCTTTTCTTCCTCGCCGGACGAGAACATCAGCAGGTTTAAATGCCATCAGATTCGGTCTCCCGAAATTGTAACCTTTCTTAATGGGAACTGATGAAATCCGCTGGAAATGTACAAGGGACAATATGTCTTTTCACATAAATTTAGCGGTGAAATGCTTGTCATAGTTGCACTGGCTCACTGGAAGATACATTTATTCTAGCCCGTTTATTTAATATAACAATCATTAGTGCAGTCAAACGATTAATCGTGATTAATCGCGAATAATCGCATCCAAAATAAAAGTTTTTGTTTACATAATATATGTGTGTGTGCTGTGTATATTTACACACACACTTGCATATATATTAAATATATTTATATATAACACTAATGTTATGAATGAAAGCATACACATGTAAATATATTCTGTAAGTGTGTGTTTCTATATATATATATATATATATATATATATATATATATAATAAATATACACAGTACACACACGCATATATTATGTAAACAAAAACTTTTATTTAGGATGTGATTAATCGCGATTAATCATTTGACAGCACTATTAATTTTACTTTAATTTTCTACTCAAAGCAATAATAACAATACATTATTTGAATAAGATGTTTATTTAAGAGAATATCACACACTATCATACAATTTTTCATTCATGTTTTAATGTAAACATTTGTGCAGCACTTTTTTTGAGAACAAATTAAAAGAAATTGTCACTTTTTTTAGGGCTGTCAAATGATTAAACGTGATTTTGATAATCGAGTGTGCCTAATATGTGTGTTTGTACTGTATGTAATTATTATGTATATATACATACAAACACATTCATGTATATATTTAAGAAATATTTACAAGTATATGTATTTATTATATTTTTTATATATTTTATACGGCGACCTAAATTCGATTCCTGACTTACGGTATATGTATATGTGTGTGTGTGTGTGTGTGTGTGTGTATATATATATATATATATATATATATATATATTTTCTTTTTTAAGTGAATTCTCTGCTTTGAGAACCTCTGCTTTAAACGGCATCTAGAAATAAAAAAATGGAATCTATTAAGTACACTCATGATATATTGTTGACTATATGTAGCAAATCTGAGCTCATTTGTATTTTACTAGCCCAGTGCATGAGCCATTAACTGCAAATGTAATTCAAACATACGTCACACCTCTGGTCATTCTGATCTGAAAGGTTTACAATGATGTCAAAGTGGTAATAAAACCTCTTAAGCATAGTAAAATTGCCTCTCTATCAGCTTTTTCATGTCTGCTAAGAAGACATGGGGTTAATATTAAATATATATCAACTATTAATAGATATTTCATTGTGCATGCTCATTTCCACCATTTTTCCCCCAATTACATTACCTTTGCCGTCATCTAATGTGAAATAATGGTGCAATTTTGCAGACAAAAAGGTCCATTGCCTTTTATCAACAATGTAGGGCTGAATAAAGCACAGCTTACACAAGTAGCCATTATCAAACCAAGCAGCTTTCTGCTGGCCTTTGAGGCAAATTTACTCAGAATTACTGACCCTTATGTCGTCCCACACATACAATACCTTCATTCATCCCCAGAACACAAATTAAGATATTTTTGATGAAATCCAAGAGCTTTCTGACCCTGTGTAGACAGCAATGCAACTGACACGTTCAAGGCCCCGAAAGGTAGTGAGGACATAGTTAAAATAGTCCATGTGATGACTTTATTCAACAATTTCTTCTGCTGTCTATACAGGGTCAGGGTCTTACGGGTTTGGAACAACATGAGGGCGAGTAATAAATGACAGAATTTTCATTTTTGGGTGAGCTATCTCTTTAATATCATCCATTTAAAGGTTGTTGGCCATAACATTATCAGAGCCATGTTCAAATGATAGCACAGCCATGATTTGAATATGGCTTCTGTATTTACTTCAGCTCTTTGGTTAGGCATGGCTTTAGGTGTAACCCCACTTAGCTACAGGATTATGTCCGTAAGCCTTTTAGAGGTATAAGCTGGTCACATGAAGCCTGTGATTGGTCAACTTTGACCCAATGACTTGCCTCACTGTCTTGTGAATATAGCTACCGAGTGCTGTTTCTTTTTCCCAAGAACCTATACTCCTTTTGGACGTGTATGGTCCATTCTGGATCTTCTGAAATCAGACTAGCTACTAGCTTCAAGTTTCAAGATACATCTTATTCATTCTAAAGCTTGAGATAATCTCTAGAAGACAGGCACTTTTGAGTTGAGCAAAGGTAGGAAACATGAATGCACTTCTTGTATTCGGGGGTTCATGTGATCTTATGATCCCATCATCTGGAGCTTAGATAGAGAATGATACTATTGCTGAGATTATCTGTTCATATGTGATGAGATATAAACAGCTCGATATTTTGTGTTTTGCTTCGCTGTGGGCTTCTTTGTTAAGCTTAAATGTCGGATTGATTTTACTTGAGAAAAGAAGGTCTTTTTTTTAATATGTGACTTTCGAATTATGGTGTTTTACTGATGAAAAACAAGCTTGTCCTGCTTGATCGTAATTTTTTTCCTCAGCAAACTCATAAGCACTGTCTTAAATTGCCTAACAATATTAGCAAGCGGTGGAAAAGTGGTGTTTGTTAATTGAATAAAATATTTTACTCAGCGAAGCAGTGCATGAATATATTTCTACGCCCTGAAGGAACAAATACACACTCGTATACGTTTACAGAGCAATGTTACTCCATAAACGGCATCCTAATTCATTCAACGCATAACTGGGAATTGTACAAAGATATTGTTCAGTCTGTCACCTCCTTTCTATTCTTATTTGTGACTCTGGACCACAAAACCAGTCTTAAGTAATAGCCAAAAATGCACTGTATGGGTCAAAATGGTCCATATTTATTTTATGCCCAAAATCATTTGGATATTAAGCACAGATCATGTTCCATGAAGATATTTTGTACATTTCCTACCGTAAATATATCAAAACGTAATTTTTGGTTAGTAATATGCATTGCTGAGAACTTCATGTGCACAACTTTAAAGGCGATTTTCTTAATATTTAGATTTTTTTGCACCCTCAGATCCCAGATTTTCAAATAGTTGTATCTCAGCCAAATATTGTCCTATCTCAACAAACAAGCTTTTTTATTTAGCTTTTAGATAATGTATAAATGTCAATTTCCAAAAATGGACCCTTATGACTGGTTTTGTGGTTCAGGGTCACTTTGGCGATTGTTAGAGATTTGAGCCAAAACATTGAGTAAGTAAGGTTCCGCTGACCAAAATTGAGTTGTTTAGGGTCATCTAATGGGACACCTTATCGGTTTTATTATTTCCCAGTAGTAGCTGGCATATTTTTTAGCATATACAGCTGATATCCGTATCAACAAATGCCCTTCATGTAGCTGCAAGTCACCTTTTCTGCTGTCAGTTTTCCTTAAGGTCTCCAAATGTCCGTGTCAGTTCTTTTCCCACAGAGGAAGGGGGCTTTATCGTGTGCCAAATCTTCTTTGAGTTAGTATTGCTACAGGTGAGGAGTCGCTTTCTTTTAATACAGTTTGGTGTCTGTCCAACATCAGACAGAAGCCCTGGAGCTCTCTGCAGAAATATCACAGCTTGAGCTCACACAAGCTCCCTCCGGCCATCTCTTCAGTTGGGGCTTGCTGAGGAAAATAGGCTGTGCTTTCTCAAATGTTGGGATGAGCAGGAGGAAAAGAATTTGCACACTTCCCCAAGAGGTTTTGTAAAGGAACAGTTTAATGTATGAGTGTAAACACCAGGGATGGATGATTTTTTCAAATATTAGCCCTAACCTATTTATATATTTAACTTTCCTCTGACATGATGATATGAGTATGAGAGAGTTAAGACGGAGTTGTAATAGTCTTTGATTTTAGATTTACTAAACGGCCTTAGAGTTGGTGGATTTTATTAGTTTTTTATTAGTATTTTTCTTACACAAATGCATCAATTCACTTCAGAAGGCCCAAGAATTGTACTTTTTAGAATGGATGGGTGTGCTTTAATGGACTTCAAAATCTCAACAGCCATTCACTGCTATTATATAGCTTGGAAGAGCAAAGATATTTTTTTTTAATGTACACTACCAGTCAAATGTTTTTTATCAGTATGATTTTTAATGTTTTTTAAAGAAGTCTCTTCTGTCCACCAAGCCTGCATTTCTTTGATCTAAAGTACAGCAAAAACAGTAACATTTTGAAATGTTTTTACTATGTAAAATAACTGCTTTCTATTTAAATATATTTTAAAATGTAATTTATTCATGTAATCAACTGATTAATCGTGATTAATCGCATACAAAATAAAAGTTTGAGTTTGCCTAATATATGTGTGTACTGTGTGAAATGATTATGTATATATAAATACACAGAAATGAATGTATATATTTAAGGGATATTTGTTATTTATGTACAAAATAATTGTTTATATATAATATAAATTATATATAAATTATAATAAATACATATAGTTGTAAAAATTTTGTAAATATATACATGAACGTGTTTATATTTATATATACATAATAATTACACATAGTAAACACACTCATTAGGCAAACTCAAACTTTTATTTTGTATGCGATTAATCGCGATTAATCGTTTGACAGCGTTTGATCAATTTAAAGCATCCTTGCTAAATAAAAGTATTTCTATAATTTCCCCCCCAAAATAACATATGATACTGATTTTAAAGCTTTTAAATGGTATAGTGTATAATGCTACAAAAGCTTTTTTATTTCAGATAAATTTTGATCTTTGGATCTTTCTATTCATCAAACAATCCTGAAAAAAATGTACTCAACTGTTTTAAATATTGATAATATGTTAATAATAATAAAAAATGTTTACTGAACAGTAAATCAGCATATTAGAATGATTTATAAAGGATCATGTGACACTGAGGACTGGAGTAATGATTCTGAAAATTTAGCTTTGGTCACAGGAATAAATTACATATTAAAATATATTCAAATATGAAACAGTTATTTAAATAGTAAAAATATTTCAAAATTTTACAGTTTTTGCTGTGTTTTGGATCAAATAAATGCAGGCTTGGTGAGCAGAAAATAATTCTTTAAAGCACATTAAAAATCTTACTGTTCAAAAACCTTTGACTGGTAGTGTAACTCCGATTGTATTTGCCTGAAAGAAGAAAGTCATGTACACCCAGGATGGCTTGCAGAGTGAGTAAATAATGGGGTAGTTTTCATTTTTGGGTGATCTATCCCTTTACGGAAAGCTGTGCAAAGTTTTTGGATGTGCAGTTTCTTTGCATCCACTAACAATGCTAAGTTTGACGGTCTTAATCTGCAGTTTTGCTCTTGTGACTGATGGAAAGGCGAGTTAAGTGAGGAATCATGAGTTGATTCTTTGATCACATATGCCAATGACGCCTATTAAAGGACATTTTGAAGAGAAACTTGATGTCACGAATCTTCTGATTTCAAATCCAGGTGTTTCAGGAGGGTAGAAAAGAATAATTCATATTTTAGACTGGGGAGCTAGTTTTGAGTTCTGAAACTTGCAATATGCTTTTATTGTTGAGTAATCTCTTATCTATTCTACAGTTTTATGTGAAATTTTGGAAATTGAGGGACAATTAATGGACTCAAACAGAACTATTAAAAAAAAGTTTCAAACATTCACTGATGCTCCAGAAGGAGGGGGTGAAGAGACGGGGGGTGAAAACTTCTTGAATTTGAAGATCAAGGTAAATTGATTGCAAGTATCTTCTGTTGCTTCAGAAGGGCAGTACTAAATGGGAAAAAATGATAGTTCAACAAAATAAGAAAAATTTGGACACCTTCATCCTGTTCAAAAGTTTTCACCCCCTGGATCTTAATGCATCGTGTTTCCTTCTGGAGCATCAGTGAATGTTTGGACCTTTTTTAATAGTTGTGTTTGAGTGAAAAGATGGATCTCAAAATCATACAATCCCTGCTGGGAGGGGTTCAAATATGCAAAAGATGCTGGAAAACTGAAGAATCTGCAGGAATTCTGAAGAACAGTGCTTAGTTTAACTGTTCTTAAACAAGGGACTCATGAACAACCATCACAAAACAGGTAACCACACACAGTATTAAGAACCAAGGGTTCTTAAACTTTTGAAGGGGGTTATTTGAATAATTTCAGCTATTTTTTTGATCTTGTGGACAATATGTAAACATCTTTTATGTAAAATATCTTACTCAGAACAGTACTAAATAAAAAATTACATGCATTTTGTATGATCTCTCTTATTTTGTTAAAATTATTCACATTTTCACAGATTCTGAAAGGGGTTCCCAAACTTTCGCATAAAGCTGCATATGCTGATTTGGTGCTAAAGAAAAAACATTTCTTCTTCTTATAAATGTTGGAAACAGTTGTGCTGTTAAATTCTTTGGTTTAAACCATGTGTTTTTTACTGTCACTTTTGATAACGAATATTAATTTCTTTAAAAAACATATCTTAAAACATAACATACCTTACCGCAAACTTTTGAATGGTTGTATTGAATGTTGCCAAAAGTCTGAAAAATATTGAGATATAATTTTGTCAGCTATATCGCCCAGCCCTAATCTGAGCATCTGTTTTATTTCTCAACATTTGCCGGTTGTTCAGATCTTTGGGAAGCTGAGCAGAAACGTGTGTTCTTTGAATCGCTGAAGTCAGCAGTGAAGTTGCCAAACGCTACACAATACTTCCATGGATTGTGATCAACTTCTCAGTCCTGGAACGGTGTGCTCTTGGCTGCGCTTCTGTCCACTGTGAAGCACCTTCATAATTCCACCATTCATTCAGCATCGCTAGGATCCTTGACATGATGTGAGAACTTAATTTTACATAATGGGCATTTAAGTACTCACTTTGAAATTGTTTTATTTCAGCGCGAAGGCCAGGCGTAGAACCTTCTGACATTTAAAACGTCCTCGATTAAACGTTGAAAGCCTCACATGAGCGTAGCATTTTGTGCCACTGTCATTTCATTTTTCTCACTGATTTTAATGAGAGCCCCTTCTGAAGAATCCATTTGCTGATTAGAGGGCTCATTAGTAGCCGTGTGAGAGGAGGCCCGGAGCAGGAACACGAGCACTGTGGGACAAAGGGGAGGTGGGCCAGGACAGGAAGGCGTCAGTCAGTTTGATTAGGAAATGATAGTCATATTGAAAATAATTTGATGTCACAGTATAATGGCAGTAGATGGAAATAAGAAAGAGTATCTGTAGCTGTGAGAATTGAAATATGTTTAATTGTAACGTGTTTGCAGGCTGAGATGAATCAGGGATTTATTCTGGCTATATATCACCCTGTTGTGGTTTCTTAAAAAAATACATTAGGCAACTGTCGAGGAACCGCTACAATACCTGCAATAGCAGTGGGTTTTGGACAGCAGACCAAGAAAACGTCATCCGTGGTTCATTCTCTCAATTTATTTTTCATTGTGGTTTAATGTGTCAGCATAGGAATTAGCATGGTTTGGGTTACTGAGAGAGGAAGTGAGGTACTGATGGTGTGATGAATGTTACGTGTGTGGCTTTTGGTCCTAGGGTTTACATATCTGTGTTTGAAATGAAGCCGTAGCAGACTTGCAGTTTAACCACAGTGATTGTGTAAAATATATATTTATAGGTACAAAAATCAGTGACTCTGTTTGTGAGATATGTTAGGGATGGAGTAATTAATAACATCAACACCTTATCTAAATTCCAGTGCATCATCAATGCTCCATCAGTAATTTCTGATAATTTTGTTATGAATGCGGGTGAGCAAATCATCGAAACTGGCATCGAAAAAGCTTAATTTTTATTCATCTGTAAATGCAGCATGCGTCTTCTTTTTTGTATTAATTAAGTGTACAATTTACAATATACATTTTTTTTCATTAAATTCCAATATTCCAATATTTAGTGTTTTAAATTTTCCGTCGTATCCCATTTATTCAGAGCAGAAAAAAGTAATTTATTTATTTTGTGTAATTTCTTTAGTATACTACTAAATGTATACTATACATTTAGTATACTCTTAAATATATAAATATAATATTTTTATATAATTTATTTTGTATATATTTTATAATAAATTATTATATACGTTCATATACAAACACATTTTACAGAATATAAACACATTTTACAATTAACTGAATTCTGCAGTTTTTTTTTAAATTAATATTTAATTTAAGTATATAATCTGTATAATAATATTTTTTTAAGAATTTATTTAGTATTTAGTATAGGATTTATTTAATATTTATTTATTAACTTTATAAAATATATTTATTGTATAATTTATTTAGTAGGCACACACATACATACATTTGTATAAATACACATTTTACAATATAATATTTTTTTCATTAAATTCCAATATCTGTTTTAATGTTTTATTTTTAATTTTATTAATTCAGCGTTAACATATTTAATTTTTAATGGTTGTATGTTCGTCTCATATCCCATTTATTTAGAGCAGGAAATTTTTTTTTAATATAATTTATATATTTTGCGTAATTTCTTTAGTATACCATTAAATCTATGCTATTAAATATATAAAATATAATATTTTTATATAATTTAGTATCTGTTATAATAAATGATTATATATTCATATACACATTTTACAGTATATAAACATTTTACAATTAACTGAATTGTGCTGTTCTGCAGGTTTTTGCATCATCTTTTTTGTGTTATATTTTTGTATTAAATTATGTAATATTAAGGATTTATTTAATATTTATTTATTAACTTTATAAATATATATTTATTGTATAATTTATTTAGTTTGCACACACGTACTTACATTTGCATAAATACACATTTTACATTTACAATATAATATTTTACAATATAATATTTTTTCATTAACTGAAGTATTTTATTTTTAATTTTATTTAATTTTATTATTTAATTCTGCATTAACATACATTATTTTCAATGGTTGCATGTTCATCTCATATCCCATTCAGAGCAGGACATTTTCTTTTGTATATAATTTATATATTTTCTATAAGTTCTATAAATATACAATTTATTAAATATAATTCATATATTTCATAAAGAATTTATTTAGAATTTATACAATAGAATATTTTATATAGTTTATTTAGTACAGATTTTATATAAATTATTATATACATTCATATGCAAACACACATTTTACAATATATAAACACACATTACAGTTTACTGAATTCTGCTGTTTTGCACAGTTTTTTTTTTTTTAAACCCCAGGTATACAAGGTGAAAAGACAGAGACATTTAACCAGAATACTTTTTTTAGACAATGGCATTTGAGTAATAGGTTGGACAACAATTAAAAGGTCAGTCACTGACATTATTGTGTTTTGTGTGTTTTAGAATTAGTGAAAATATTCTTTGTTTGAACCAACACCCAGTTGAGTACAGCTCTACTGTTTCATTCCTGGGTAAACATTCCTTCTTTGCCGCCTCGCTTTAGAAGTGTTGGATGTAGAGCGGAACAGCTGCCTGGGTGATGATGTTGTCATGGCGAGAGCTCCTGTGGAGCCCTCCTGCCATTCTGTCCTTTTCCGCCGAGGATGTGTTTTTTCTTCCATATCAAAAGGAAGTTGTTCAGTGTATAGTGACACCTCCGGGAGCATCCTGAGCCTTGCTTTAGGGTGCACGGAAATACATCAGCCAATTTGGTGAGAGAAAACGACTTTAATTGAAATGTTCCATTATCATGTGATGATAATAATCCATTTGATTCGCTAGCATTATAATCTCATGCTTCGATTTCAGATCATATATATTATCACACATTTGTGCCTGGAAAGCACACATAGAGATGCTGCAAAGAAATTCGACACCAGCGAGCATGGTGGGCGCTGCTGACAGGATATACTCAAGAACTCATTTGCCTGTGGTCGGACAGTGCTGGGGTGGTGTGGTTCACTTATAGCATGATATTTGCCTAAGCTGTCTGGTTTTTGTTGATTTTGGTTGTGCCAATGTGTGTAGGGAATCTCTCAGTTTTTTCTTTGTCTTTCAATATACAAGGTTTGACCTGCATTGAAAATGTTTTGGATAATTGTACAGGGAAAATAAATTGCTTCAACTGCTTACAGCCCCTGAAGCAAATAAAGAGGTTTTTGTGGTGATGTGAGTATTAATTGCCATTTGTCAGTACTGGTTATGATTCACCAAAAAATGCCACACGTATGCGTCAAGGTACGTGTTCGCACACGTCGAAGACTGACACAGAAAAGAAGAAACTGTTGAATAGGATCATAGGATAAGAAAACGCAGCCTCATGAATAATTATGAGACACCAGCGTGTCATCGATGTACTATAGCCCATTGCCACGTCACAAACTGACGTCAGCACAATGTAGATTTTAAACCCGAAAGATGAAAATAGTGCAAAAAAGCTCAAAATTAACCAGTTTTCTTCCTAGAATTAAACTTAACAGATGCCAACATTGTCGTCTATGATGTGCAACACAAACACCTCTGCTAAAATCTCAGAAAAAGTAGTCCATCATGAACCTTTAACTATGTCTTTACTACTTTTCTGGGCTTGAACGTGGTAGTTGTGTTGCTGTCTGTGCAGGGTCAGAAAGCTCTTGGATTTAATCTGAAATATGTTAATTTGTGTTTGGAAGATGAACAAAGGTCCTACAGGTTTGGAACGTCATGAAGGCGAGTAATTTTCGTAATCATAATTTTCATTTTTAGATAAACTGTGCCTTTAATTGTGCATTCTCATTACTCATATTTTTACATTTACATGAACTCTGTCTACAATAACGCTCAGTAATAACTAAATGATCTTTAACTGAAAATGGAAAGCAGAAATACATTTTAAATGCAGTTTAATTACATTTGGGTAACTGAACACGTTACACAGTTAAGGGTTTTGCGTTGACAAGTGATATACAGTACTACACTTTAAAAAATGCAGGGTTGAAAACAACCCACCTTGGGTTATTTGGCAACCCAGCGCTGGGTAAATATTGGACAGAACACATGCTGGGTTGTTTTGACCCAGCTGGTTGGGTTAAATGTTTTTACCAAACATGCTGGGTTGTTTTTTTTAAATCAACTATTGTTTAAAAATTATTATATTGCTGGTGTAAATTGGACTGGAACTTAAAATACACAGCAATAATCAAAAGATGAACATTTATTATTAAGCAAGAACACATGGACAAAATACAATACAACTGGGTGAATATAGCATAGTTTACAATATTACATACACTAAATTATTTAACAAGCATTTTAGACATAAAAAATTTAACATTTAAAAGTAGCATTTTAATTTTAGTGCATTTAACCATTGTCTGTTTTTGCGAATGTGTGTCGCTGTAATCTGAAGCCGGGTTAACTGTGAACTTCAGACCGCGGCCTCGTTTCACTCGTAGCTGTAAGATGCCGTGACTGACTCCAAAACCTGCCCATAAACAAACAGTACTGACATTAGAGAATATATTTTAACATCAAATGAAATTAAACTCAGTACTATAACAAATAAAATCCATTTATTTTCTGCAAAGCAAAAGGCGTTTCCATCATGCGAAGTGACCACTGCTGACGCAGCTGACTGACATCTCGTCCTTGTGTTGTGTAAAATAATACAATTTACAGCACAGTAAAGACTTTATAAATAAAATAAAATGTATACAAACCGCTGAAGAAGTGCACCAAATCGGCAGCACTGAGAACTGCTCTCTGCTGTAGAGGACTCAAAAAAACCCCCGCTCTGACTGTAACTCAGAAGCTGTGTTGTTTTGTTGGATACAGGCTCATCCCAGCGTTAAAAATGACCCAGCAACTTAGTTAAATATTATTGTTAAATATTATTTTTATTAGGTTAGAAATAACCTAATAAAATGACCCAACGGGCTGAACCCAACATTTGGGTTAAAAAAAAATAACCCAGCATTTTTTTAGAGTGTATCATAAAATTTTTCAACAGCAAAACACCTATCAGTATTTCACTAAATACATACTAACACAGTAAAAAATGTCTCATCGGAGAAGCAATAAGTATTTCAGAATATGCAGAATACTTTCTGTGTATCACTTTTGCATATGCTGTGTTTTTTCAGTCCTAAAGTGTCTAGTTGGTTTGTCCAGAATGCTTTAAAGTCTAAACGGGCTGAGCTGTTTTGACAGAAGAGACCGTTGAATGGACAAAGGCAGGATGCAATATTGATTAAAAGGCTGTGATGCTTTTTCTTGCAGAACAGGATGGGCATCCATTAGCTCTCTGGAGCAGGTTAAATGGCTTTGCATGCTCTATGAATTACATTTAACTCCTTACTGGGTTCTTCCAGTGTGACTGCATTATATTCAATGATGAGAATTAGAGTGAATGAACGACTCAATTCGGACAGCAAATTGGAATATAAGCACAGCTTCATAACCTGTTTAAATGAATTATTTCTCATCTTCCGGTAATTTTGATAACGATGTCGCATTTTGAAAATCATATTAATTTTTTTTTTTCTGACCAATAATGCAAGACAAGCCAAAAGCCACATGTGTGCATTGCACTCTGGGTTAATGGAGAAGGACACAACGGAAGAAATATAACTTCCAGTCAGCCCTGTAGCACGTGAATTACCCACCAGTAGAGCCATAGGAACTTTTAAAAAATCGTTTCTGTTATAAATTTCCTGATGAAATTGCGCACATTCAATAAACTGTATCTCTGCATTCATCTCATCGCATTTCTCTCTTGATTTTGATTCAATAGAATCCAATAAAACACAACAGCAGGCAGACCTGCTGAGCAGAAATTAGATTTAATTGAGACAGCCAGTGTGTTCTATGCTTTTTCTCTTTCTAGCTTTTTTGCTGGCAGCATTGAAAGCATCAAGTTCAGCACTGGAGCTGAACTTGCATTGAAGCTTATTATTTTATTGCATTTCAACTATAGTCAAACTATTCTTTGGAAAAGTAGTTATAGTAGTTTCAAAATGTACCCAGCTATGTAGGCTGCTTTTGAAATATGTGACCTTGGACCACAAAAGCAGTCATAAGTAGCACGGGTATATTTGTAGCAATGGCCAACAATACATTGTATGGGTCAAAATTATCGATTTTATGCCAAAAATCATTAAGATATTAAGTAAAGATCATGTTCAATGAAGATATTTTGTAAATGTCCTACTGTAAATAAATCAAAACTTAATTTTTGATTAGTAATATGCATTGCTAATAACTTTATTTGGACAACTTTAAAGGCGATTTTCTCAATATTTTAATTTTATTGCACCCTTCTGATATACTGTATATATATATATTTTATTTATTTTATTTTTTTTACAGTTTTTGTTCCATTAGTTGGTAATGGATCTTCTGAATCATTTTTCATTAAAAAGAACATACAACAGTTGCGTCTGGACAGATGTCCAGCATAGGGTGGAGATTTCTTGTTGAGCAGTAATGACAGTGGTGGACTGAGCGTGCGTGAGGTGTGTGTTTGTTTGTGCAGTTTGATACGGGGGTGAAATCTACACCATACTGGAGCTCTGCCAGACATTGATCAAGAACAACCTGTTCTTATTCAACAGATCTTTTTCAGGTGTTTACTCTCTACCAGTCAGCACTTTGAATACTTCAAGGTTGCCTGACTGACAGGATATAAACAGTTTAAAAAAAGAAAAAAGTAAACATGCTTGATGTTATATTTGGCATCTAACTGTCAAGGGTACTTAATATCTGAGTCTGAACAAAAGTAATTAAATGTAAAGTAAAGCTACTTAAATGAATCTATGTATGTATGTAGGGCTGAGTGATAAAATTAAAACGCTAATTATCGCAATATAAATTTCATCGATGAAACTATATCAAACATTTAACTTTTCTTATCATGTTTATGCACTGAAAGTGTAACGAAAACCACGTCACACAGACCATTTGTGACCCTGAACCACAAAACCTCTTAAGGTTATAAAAAGTTTTAAGTAGCACGGGTATATTTGTAGGAATAGCAAACAACACATTGTATGGGTCAAAGTTATCGATTTTTTTTTATTTTATTTTATTTTTTTTTTATATCCTATCATTAGGATATAAAGTGAAGATCATGTTCAATGAGGATATTTTGTAAATTTCCTACTGTAAATATATCAACTTTTTTGATAAATCAAAATTTTTGATTAGTAATATGCATTGCTAAGAACTTCATTTGGACAACTTTAAAGGCAATTTTCTTAATATTTAGATTTTTTTTGCACCCTCAGAGCCCACATTTTCAAATAGTTGTATCATATTGCCTATCCTAACAAACCATACATCAATGGAATCCTTATTTATTCAGCTTTCAGATTATGTATAATTTTTTTTTTTTTTTTTGAGAATGCACATACATTTATGTTTGGATTCTAACTCAGGCTACAGTCAAATGTGCTTTTCTAAGAGATTTCTAAGAGTCGTTTTTTTATTATTAATATTGCTGCCTAAACTGCAAGCTGTGCTGAAGTCAGGCAACACAAACCGGTTTCATGATTTGAAACAAATCATGTTCTCTGTATTAGAAGTGTCATTCCGTGTGAATCAGATCCTTTTCTTGGCTTATTGCTCTTAATAACACTTTTAACATCAATCAAGTCCTACACTTTATTTTCTCATTCAAACATATTCCTTTCAAAACCAAAATGTCAGACGTAGTGCTTTTGTTCTGATGGACAAACACAATTTTTTAAAACTAAGAAGGTAGACCTCTCAGAAAATGTACAAATAAAGATCATTTTAAATGTTTAATTACGAAGTGGAGCATTGGGATTGCTTCTTTTTGTGAAAACCTCAAATTCGACCAAAATGGAATGACCATCAAATCAGCATAGAATGATTTCTAGAGAATCATGTGACTCTGAAGACTGGAGTAATGGCTGCTGAAAATACAGCTTTCCCATCACAAGAAAAAATGACATTCTAAAATGTATTTCAATAGAAAATAAGAATAGTGTTTTACAGTATTTTTGATTAATAGGGATGGGCGATATGGGCTTAAAAATGTATCATGATAATTTCTGGTATTTATTGCGATAACGATATCAATGACTGTTTCTTTAGAGAAAAGTGTTATCTTTCCTATTTCTACCCAAAATAGGGTGTTGTGAGCATTACTGAGTACACACTGGAAGCTCCTAACATTAAGATGAATTCCTTGTGTGTGAAACACACAATAAAGCTCTTTCTCATTCGAAACCCAGAGGGCGCCCTTGTGCAGAAACTCCACATATGCTGTATAGCAGAAGTAATAGTACTGACGACGCTTCAGGAATCTCTAATCCAGTTATCGCTGTAGCTGAATAAAATGCAAATAGAGGAATTTTAACTGAGGAAACTTGGAAGACAATAAACATATGATTGCTACAATATATGGTTTGTTTGTGTTCTACAAGCAATCTTGGGTATTTTTGAGAAGGATGAAGTATGTTTATAATGCTATGCTAATCGACATAGCCTTTATAATACTGTAAAATAGTATGATTTCTGCCTCATTCTGTGATATAAAACCACGTCTGATCGCAAAATGTTATTTCAAACACCTGACTATGTTATGAAGTTAATTTGGAGAAAAAGCATGTCAATAAATGATATCTTTGTCGGACAACAGGTTTGTAAACAGGCTCAAACAAAACTGCCTTTGCACACTTGCTACCAGTACAGTCAGTGTTTCAAGGCTCAGACGGATTTTTTCGCGCAGCACAGTTTTGACCAAACCAGTTCCAGATTGGAGCTCCTCATTTAGCGATATACTAGTTTTACGTCCACCTTCAGCATGTCACTCCATATTGTCACACGCATGTTGCAAATATGTCAACAACTAGACTTTATCGTTATTATCGCGGGAAGACTAATTCTTATCGTGGGGAAAAATTTTACCGGTAAGATATCGCCCATCCCTGTTCAGTGATTCCCCTAGGATTCCAGGTTTTGGTTTACAAACGGTAAGGTACATTACTCTCTGTGTAATAACAAAAACATTTATTTCAGTGAAAAAATAAGCAAAAAAATCTCAATTTCAACATTTTGAACAATAGGGCCCTACAATCTTTTTCTTTTCTTTTTTTTCAGAAATTCTTGTGTTTTAATTTTCTGATAATCAAATACAGGCATTAAATATTTATTTTTAATGAAATTAAATTAATTAAATTAAACCTTTTTATTTGTTGCCAAACAAGAGTTTTTCTGTTATTTCTGTTATTATTATAATTTCTGCATTTAACGGTTTAATTAAATTTGCCAGAAATAGGAATATTTAAACACCTACATTATACTGTACAAAAGTAATACAAGACTAAAGCATTTCTGTTACATGTTAAACCGTACTTTTATTTTGACAGTTTGCCGGTTAGTTTTTGTGTATATACTACGGTATGATGCTAATTTTCTCAAATGAAACGGTAAAATTTACATGAAGTGACTCTCACAGCAGTTCTGGAGATTAAGTTCATGCGTTTATGTCGTCATATAATGAGAGGCAGAGGCCGAAAATAACCGCGAGTCACGTGTGCTTCATTATTTGTGTAGTAAACAAAGCCGCGTCTCCGCCATTCATTCATACAGAGCCAAGCGGAACATGGAGGAATCATATTTAAACCGTCTTGTTGCGTTTTAATATTCACAGACACTAGTCTATATCGCGATTCGAATTAAGTGAGAGACCTACTTTTGAATTATTAAACCAAAAATTGACGAATTCTGCGGCATCCCGCGCTATAGAGTAAATTCTGTTTTTATGAATGGACTCCGCGATCCCGTCCGCGTTTTAGCGGAGGAGAAATTGTAGACGCGTGACCACGTAACGTTAGAGACAGAAATAACATGCCGTTGTGTAAATAAGATAAATAACATAAGGATATTTCGTTTTTTAAATAAAAGAACAAGGTATAGACCTGTTCTATAGGAAAGGTAAACTTAAATGACGTCTGTTGTGATCTGGCGCTATATAGAAAATAAAGTTTAGATGACCTTAAAGGGGGGCGGCGGCTGCCGTTGGGGGGGGCGGGCCGCCCCCCAAATATAATGGTAGGGGAAACACTGCTGTTGATCAAGGAATGCAGCCTTGATGAGCATAACACAGCCTAAAACTTCTCTATATAATTTTTCACATATTTTCCACATTTCATAATTACATTTAAACAGGTTGGTATCTGCTTTAGTATCCACTTGATAGTGAAGTACCATTATTTTTGACAATCATACTGGGGGAATGTGAGTTTGAAATGTAAATCTCCCTCTGCTCCCTCTGACTTCATGGTTTAGGCATTGCTCAGAGTATTTCCCCCTCTTCTTTACAGCATAGCATTAATGTATGTACGTATCTTATACAAAGTGGCTTATGTAGTCACAGAATGACCACATTCATAATAAATGGGCAATCATTGTTTTATTAGAGATTTCTGCGGTTTTTCTCTCATTTACAGACCAAACATCTGAGCTGTGGATCTAGCCATATAAATGGCCATTATGCAACAAAGACCAACTCTTCCATGAAATATACGTGCTTAGCTTTATTTAAAGGCAGTTTCCATGCATTTTTCAAAATCATGAAAGAGATTAACTTTACAATTACTTTTCTTGGCCAACATCTATCAGACCCCTGCCAGTCACAATGTATGGTCTGTTTTCCTTAAATGCACTTCACTGTCTTTAATCAGGAATATTTAACCGTTCCCCACCATCTGTGTGTGAGTATCTGTGGGCTGGATGTATATTTTGGTGGAGCCACACATAGTAAATGCAAAGACTTTGACCTCACCCATTCATCATGCGCTTATAGTGTTGATTTTTGCTGTCTCATACGCGATTAGAAAACGATTAACTTCTTTCCTCCATTGTTCTGAAAGAAGCTGAGGGGCTGAGAAGAAAGAAGAGTGGACAGACGCACACAAATATTTACTCTTGTCTGACCTGCCCTAAATCTTCTTGCTCATTATGTTCCTTTTTTTTAAATGATTATTTTTTTCAGACGTTATGTTATGAAAGCTTTCCATAGAGCTTATCAATAGAGCAACATACATTTAATAACTCCACTACTGTAGGGAATTTAGGGAATATCTTCTTTTCTGTTTTCCATTGTTATTTTCCGTTCTGCTTCTTTCACTTTCAAGTTACTACAATACTAGATCCGTCACGATTGAATAACCAGGAAGCCACTAGAATTGCTTATGGACTTTCTGATAATGTGAAGTGTGCCACTCACACACATGCAAATCTATAGCAGGGACCTCTGTAGATTTCTGCTGATTTAATGGCTCTGTCACACTTCCTTTTCTATTTCATCACAACCACATCCCCTCGCTTCGGACACTTGTTCTCTCATCTCATGTTCTCTTATCGCTCACTTTCATCCTCTTCCTACTAGCTATACTAATCTGTTTCTACTCACCGTACTCTCTTTACAATAAACCCGGGGTCCTATAAATACATACGTTTTTGCTGACTTTGTACTTTGTGTACCACAAAGCCTCATCATACTTTTTCCAAAGTGTTTTAACTTTCATTAAAGATTCATATTTTCATTTTACAAACTGGAATCATATTCACACTGTCAGTGAAATGCAAGCAAGCAGCGTATAATTTATTTACAGCATTGTTGCATCATTAAACATTAAATTAAAATAAAATTAACTTAATGCATCCTTAAAAGTGTAGATCATTGGAGTACATTTTACAAGAAAATACAATTTACACTTTTTGTAGTTTAGAATTTTACATTTAATTCAGTGTCACTTCAGTGGCATCGTTTGTGAAATTTGTTCACAATTTCTAAGTGAAAACCAGATTTTTCAGTGTATATTTTTTTTAATAAATCATTAAATGTAAGTTGTCTTTTTCTCTCTATTTTAATATGTAACATTTTCATAATGGAGCCATATACTTACAACAAACAAACTTTAATTTATAAAGAAATTGATTGTTCAGTTCTACCCAGAAATGTATTGACTGAAATTACATTTCAGCTAATGCATCTTATTATTTTAAAATCTGATTATAGTAAAAACAAATACTCTTTCAAGCAAAAAAGCAGTACAAATATGAAAAATCGAACGCAATTTTTCTAAAACGTCAGAGTTGATCTTTTCTAGTATTTAGCAGTGCATTTACTGAGATGCATGCCCAGAGGGCATGTATGCAAAATGTCATGCAAATTACTGCAGAAATTTATGAGAAGATTTTTAAACGTTCTACCAAGAAATAAAATGAGCAGAAAATTGAAATACTCTACATGCAAAGTCTGATAATCTCTCACTGTACAGTCACAAACATATAGTCTCTTAAAACAAATAAGACGTCTTACATCCTTCTTATATCCTTCAGGCCTCTCCTGTGTGTGTGTCCAAATGTATGTAAATATGTGGTCGTGTGTAAATTTAAGACATACATTTTAATAAGCTGCTGGCGTTGAAGGGTGGATGTGATCAGACTTGCATGGAGCCTACGGTCCATGTCGTTATTGCAGTTCTGCCCTTTTATTAAAAATGAAGCGAATGGAAGGCTGAGGCCTTGTGCACGCCACCAAGTAGGTTATTTCTATACCCGAATGTCAGGTTTACAGGCCCAGAACATTTCTGGAAGGTTGGGATTGTGGAGTGTTCCCCGCCATGCTGAATATGCAAACTCATGTCAAACTGTCAGCCAAGAGAGCTACTCAGAGCCTGGGAACTATTACGTTCTTGTTAGACTAGTATTCAATTTCTCATAAGCTCTTGTAAGAGCCTGATAGAGGGCTGCTGAAGCAGATCCATGAGTACGACCTACCCATGCAAAGAGAGAAAGTCGTAAATGGTTTTCTGAGAATGTTCTCAGTAGCGTATTATCCTTGATTCTTTTTAAATGAGAGCTCTGAGAACAGCTTCAGGAACCTCTTTATGGATCACTTGCGGTAGGATCCTTTTTACAAAGCTAAAATAGAGGTGTTTCAGCTGTCATTAATGCATTAAAGGGATAGTTCATTAATTACTCACCTTTATGTCGTCTTAAACTCGTAAGACCTTCGTCCATCCTTGGAACACCAATTGATATATTTTTGATGAAATCCAACAGCTTTCAGTCTTCGACACACGTAATATCAAAGATGGCGACGTTCATAAAACTGAAAGTCTTATCACTTCCTGACACAATAACAGTCCAATTGAGTCACAAGTTCATTAGTTAATCCTTCATTAACTGGCAACAACTTTTAAATTTGGGTGGAGAGCGGAGTATTTGAGTTGTGAGCAGAACACAAAGCTGATGGGAGCGGCTCTGGTCGAGACTGGATCTGAAACTTTCAGATGACTAGTGTTGTCACAATACCAAAATTTTGACTTCGATACGATACCTGACTAAAATATCACGATACTACTACTGAACCGATACTTTGGAAAAAAAAAAAAAACATAGAACAACAGGAAAAGTAACTGAATAATAGATGATCCAAATGGAGACCATAGTTATTTTATCTATTAAACAAAGCATGATATAGTAATTTTATTTCACAACAACAATTTGTATCATGACATATTCATTTTTTATTTTATCTTTGTTATTAATAATAAGAACCCAGACGCAAGTGACAAACTAAAGGACAACTACAATAAAACAAAGAAACAAATAAAATAAAGAGGGCCCTATGAAATCAGTTTTATTTTTTCCCAAATTCCCAATTTTTCTAGACTCTATTTTAATGGTTACATAAAAAAAATTATCAAAAAGCATGTCTAATTAATTGAAATCATGAAACTTGCAGAATTTAACAGCAATTTATTATTATTATTATTTTTTTTTGTTTGTTTGTGGCCCTATGAAATACATTTTTTTTTTCCTCAAATTCAGTTTTGTTTGTAAAACTGTTTTCCATTAATTTTCTTAATTCTATTGTAATTGTTTCATTACATTTTAATAATCAAAAGCATGTCTAATGAATTTATAAAAGATAATTAGATTTGATAAAGAATTAATTTATTATAGAATTTTTTATTTATTTATTTATTTTTAATACTGTGTTGTGTATTTACAATTTTCTGGTAAATAAATTCTGGTAAAAAAAAATTCTGGTAAATATTCCTTAAACATTTTTTAAATAATATTTTTATTATTATTAATAGTATTATCTTTACATTAAGTAATATATTAATATATTTCTGATTGTCAAGTTAAACCAAACTTTTATTTTGGATTTCTGTGAAGACCTTTAGGGTCTTCATTATATGACGATAGTTTTCCGCAAAAGAAACACGCAGAAATACGGCTCTTATTAAAGTGCATTCTTAAAGTACTGGTACTAGTAGAATGCGGAATCGTACCGTTTTTAAAAGCAGGGTATGGCGATACTTTTTAAGTACCAGTATATCGTGCAACACTACAGATGACACAGCTCATTTCTCCGTCACTGTAAGTTACTGAAACCACACATGAAAACACGATAAACGCGGGTGGGAGCAACTCTCTCACACTGTATGACGTGACAGATAAGTGAATCAAAATGAACCGCTCAAATGTCTTTGAATGAATGTTGTTGTCCAGCCCTGTTCCGTTCACACAACGCTTGTTTTCGGAGAATGCAGTTGTGAGCCCTGAAAATTCAGATTGCAGATTGCGGTTGTCACACCTGAAAATAAACATACTGTGTATGAATGTAACCGTTTCATTCGAAAACAGGACTGACATTCTGTGTCCTATATATTCTGTTATGGTTACCACTGCATTTTTCTTGGAGGAAAAAAATGCAGCGGTATATAGTTTATTTATAGTTAATTATCAAAGCTTAAATGTACTGTCATTATAAAAGAACCTCATTATTGTTTATTTAATTCTAACAAATAAGTTCTAACAAATAATTAGCTTATTTCTGCACAGGAGAGACTTGGTGTTGTTTCCAAACAAAAGAAAATATATCGGCATCGGTTATCGGCCGAAATTAATTGAAAAATATCGGCATATTGGATATCGGCAAAAATCCAATATCGGGCATCCCTAGTTTTATGTACAGTGTGCGTCTTCTGCTTTTAAACAAGGCGTAGCGCATCCGGGTTGCATGCGTTGTGGTACTCTTGTGAACGCGCGTTGAAAATTGTTGAATAAATGCGTTGTTTTTTTTCAATTTTTTTCTCGTAGCTTTATAAAATTACTGTTGAACCACTGATGTCACATAGACTATTTTAACAATGTCCTTACTGCCTTTCTGAGTCTTAAATGTGTCAGTTGTGTTGCTGTCTATGGAGGATCAGAAACATGAGGGTGTGTAATTAATGGTGGAATTTTCATTTTTGAGTGAACTATCCCTTTAAATTAATTAAAAGTGACTTCTGCATTGTTTGCCATTTACAATTTTACATTTTTTTTCTGAAGAATCCAGCCCAGCACATTTTTCTATGAAGTGGGACAGCCTGTTGGCTGACATCCAGATGCTTTTAACTGCATTGTAATTGATTTACTATCTTTTTCGTTCCTTTTCTCTATTCTCTGTACAACACTATTTCTGTCAGTCACTCTTATTCTGGAAGAGATTGTGACTCTTTTTACATACTGTACTCTCAGTGTTCCAGAGTGGAATCTACTGATTTCCAGCCTCAGTTTTGGTCCATGTTAAATCCAAACCTTTTCTCATTCATTGACACATACTGTCTAAAAATGTGCACATATGCATACATACATACATTGGCTTCTTCCTCTCTCCTTTTCTTTTATTTCTTTGCTCTGTCTAGGTTTTTTTCCCCGTTCACTCTCTTCCCCTTAGGAATGTTGGCTTGTGCTCAAAAATCCTAAATCAACCACAGCTTGTCTTTGCTCCCTGGGCCCCACTGCTTTCAGGCCATCACCCCACATGTGGACCTAGACCTTGTCTGGGATAGTGCGGATCAGCTGCCTCCAGTGACTCCTTAGGCAACCTGTCCTGAGAAGTGCAGTGTAACCTTTCCCCTATTTACTATATTTCTGTCATTCTTAAATAGCATGTGGCAAAAAATCATACGCAACTTCAGCACTAAATAGTAGTTTTGAGCAAATCATGTATTAGCCTGTTATTTAAGTTGCTAAATAAGGACTACAACAGTTGTTCAATCTGTTAAGCCCATAATCTCCGGTTCCTGTGGTAGTTGTAGTCTTTGTTTAGCAACTTATGTCCTCTACATGAGGCACATATTCCTCAACTGGGCATAATATAGGAAATATTATTAAAGAAATATGACAGTGGTTATTTGGCGGTGGCCCAAGGTGCGGGGTTAGCTCTGGCTTCTGGCCTTCATATGTCCTTTCCTCCCACATCCAGACACAAACACACACACTTACCGTCGCTTTACCTTCAAGCGTAGAAGAGCGGATGGAGAAAAGGCAAACCCAAGTGGAAAAATTTGTTATACAGATGTCATGTGTGGAGGGCTGCTTTTCTGGATCCAGCTTCTCCTCCTCTTCCCTGTGGCCTCTTCTTCTGTTCTAATCCTCTACCTCTCCGTGACCTTTTCCCATCTGATTATCTGTGTCTTTCTCATCTTTTTCTCTCCTTCAGCACTGGCCTTTGTGTGGCTGCTTCGACTAATGGCACAGACTATTTTGGTTTGAATGTATTGAATTGCTTTGTTTATTCAGGCGCTCTTTGAAATATGCAGCTCTTAACGTCGTCTCCGTATTAAAGGAGTAAACCAATGTGACGTATCTTCTGGCCATCAAGGCAATGCGCCTTAATCCAAGTAAGACGACTGTTTAGTTTTTTGGACTGAGAGAATTCCCGTAGTCATGCAGGCAGAGTTTAGCTTGAAATTGTCAAGGATATAGTCTAGCGAAGCATACTACTCTTTAACTGGGACCAAGTGTTAGTTTAGCTTGTAATTGTCTACTGATAGTAAAGTTTTTCGGGGGCTAATAATGGCTTTTTAAATGATCAAGGAACGTTGCAAGAAAAGCAGGCGAAAAGGGAGGCCCACGTATGTGCTGTACCCGTGGGGAAACGCATTGTCTGTGCTTTGCACATGGCTTTTATGGCCCCAAGTAAATTCTCCACGTAAGTTTAAGAAGTATTTGATTGAACCTTTGCCCAAGGGCCAGATTGGTTTCGTGTGCACATTTTGAGGGTAGAAAAGAAGGGCTCCAGGCTCCTTTGAAGACTGGGCATCAGTCAGGCAAGAGGGAGATGCATAAGCACCAATGCTACCAAAGATGCCTTATTTTAAGCCAAAATTTTAGAATTTCATATCTATTTTTTATTTTATTTTATTTTATTTTTATTCTTTTATTTTTATTTTATTTTATTTTATCTTTCCATGGATATTTATTTTATATAGTTTTGTTCTGTTTTTGTTTTCTTTTGTTTTGTTTTGTTTTGTTTTCTTTTCTTTTTCCCTCTATGTATTTTATATTGTTTTGTTCTATTTTTCCCCTGTTTATTTTATTTTATTTATTTATTTATTTATTTATTTGTTTGTTTGTTTATTTATTTATCTATTTAGTTAGTTAGTTAGTTTCCATGGATATTTATGTTACATTGTTTTGTTCTATTTTTCCCCTGGTTATTATTTTATTTTATTTTATTTTATTATAATTTTTTTTCTTTTCTTTTCTTTTCTTTTCTTTTCTTTTCTTTTCTTTTCTTTTCTTTTCTTTTCTTTTCTTTTTTACTTTATTCTTTCCCCTGTTTCTTTTCTTTTCTTTTCTTTTCCCCCAGTTATTCTTTTCTTTTTCTTTTCTTTTTTATTTTATTTTATTTTATTTTATTTTATTTTCGCTGGTGTGTTTGGGTGCTCTGTGACATGAACCTTTCATTGCAATTTTGTCAGTGACCCTACATAAATTTTAGGACTTTGTATTTATGCATTTTTTGTCATAAATCACACTGCTGTTTTTATTTTTTGACCTGGCTTTCTGCTCTCTCAGCACCCCGTGAACCATTGCATCAGTTTCCCACTCTAGCCCAAATGCACTTCAGATGGAATTGCTTTGATGTGATGAATTACTATCACCATAAATTGGCCACTGCTATTTTTTACTTACCAGCGCCCTTTTTTTCAATGCTTGGTAGGTTGAATGTAGGTCATTAAATAGCCCATCCTACAGATGCCCTGTGCATCTACAGACTATGAATTTAAAAGGCGTTTAGTGATGTTTTTGTTTCCTTTCAAAGAATTTCCTTGAGCTCTGGTACCATTAAGTGTCTCTTTAATGTCTCCTTCCATTGAACGGTTCATCTGATGGTCAAATAAAATAAAGCTGCTGATGTTACTTTTTATGAATATCATGATTGAATTTATTACTCAAAATTAAACACACATCCCATGCAATTTACAAAAGGACGAATGCCAGTTGTTTACCTTTCTCAGACTCATGCTGCTCTAATTGGTGACCATAGCCAGACAGCTAAACTCGTTTCCAGCAAGTTGCTACCCACCATTCACAGCCTGTCTGAGAGTGCCAAGAAGAACCATTCACCATCCAAATAAACAGAGCAGTGGCTGAGCTCATTTGCATTGACCAAATACCAGTATATACAGTGGAAAGATTTGGTTTGAAGCAACTGCTACAGAATCTAAATAACTTTTTCGCGAAAGCCAAAAGCGTACAGAGAAACAGAGAGTTAGAGAGTTACAGAGAGTTATTAAAAGCAGAACTTGAAATGGACTTGGTATTGTGTTTGTAGAACAGATTTGAAGGCCGACAGAACAATCCAGTCCCACATAGCTGTATCTACTCAGTTGATAACAAAGAATTGACAGATGCAGTCATGGTGCCTGGGCGAATCAGAACTTAATAGTGACCACACAGCAGAGAGCCCGAGGGAGGCCTTTAATGAGATCGATGTATACAGCAATGAGACCCCATATGGCAGATGTTAAGACTGATAGCGCTTCAAATAACAAAGGCCTTCTCTAAATATAACAGTATTCCTGGCTTTGGACATGATCTTGATTGTGCAGATTAAGGGCCTCAAAGTTTGTGTTAAAGGGTTAGTTCACCCAAAAATGAAAATTCTGTCATCAATTACTCACCCTCATGTTGTTCCAAACCAGTAAGACCTTTGTTCATCTTCAGAACACAAATTAAGATGTTTTAATTGAATCTGTGAGCTTTCTGACCCTGCATAGGCAGCAACGCAACTACCACGTTCAAGGCCCAGAAAGGTAGCAAGGACATCTTTAAAATAGTCCATGTGACTTCAGTAGTTCAACCTTAATTGTATGATCCTACAAATAAAACAAAAATAATGACTTCTTTTTGAAAAACTCAAATTACATTCAGTTTCTAGCTGAAATTTAAACAAGTGCCAGTAAAACAGCAACACCTTTCATTTCTTTTTACACAAACTGATATTATTAAACTTATTTTTGCATGGTTCCCTGCCTAATATGTTATTGCCACCCATAGCGCATGATTTGTGAACTAATACATTAAAGGAGAAGTCCACTACCAAAACAAAGATTCACATATAATGTACTCACCCCCTTTGTTTTTTGAGGAAAACATTTCTGCATTTTTTTTCCATATAATGTGGACTGATATGGTGCCCCGATTTTGAACTTCCAAAATGTAGTTTAAATGCAGCTTAAAACGATATCAAATGCAGTTGTAAACGATCCCAGCCGAGGAAGAGGGGTCGGAAAATAACGATCGGTTATTTTCATAAAAAACTTTTTAAATACTTTTTAATCTCAAATGCTCGTCTTGCCTTTCTCTCCCTGAACTCTGTGTATTCTGGCTTAAGACAGTTAGGGTATGTCGAAAAACTCTGATCGTATTTTCTCTCTCAACTTCAAAAATCATTTCAAAATCATCCTACATCACTGCAGAAGTACCGACCCAGTCTTTGCAAAGTGAACATGCAAAAAAGATCAAACACCCTGAACAAAAACGGTAAAACGGTGATATAGGACGATTTCGAAGTTGAGATGGGAGTTTTTCGACATACCCTAACTGTCATGAACCGGAACAAAAAACAGTCCAGGCAGAGTAAGACAAGATGAGCGTTTGGCATTAAAAAGTATATAAATTGTATTATTTTTATTAAAATAACCGATCATTACGCTAGATAAGCCTTTTCTTTCTCGGCTGGGATCATTTACAACTGCATTTAGGATCATTTGAAGCCGCGTTGCATTTTGGAAGTTCAAAATCGGGGCAGTGTGGAGTGTGGAAGCTGAATGACAGATGGAGGCACCTGCGCTCCAACATTTTTGGTCATACAGATAAAAGTAACACATCTTTCGAATCTGTAAAGAGACTATGTTTATTTGTGTGCGCTCGCCGTAACAGCGAAATGTTGTGCTTTTGTAAAATAATGAAAGTAAACAGGATGTGCTTTCTGCTGTCTCGGTCTCTGTGAGCTTGAGCGTGAAAGACATGAAAAATATAGGCTATGTATAGAGAGTGAAATGTCTACTTTCAAATGAACCAATCCAAATAGAAAACAAATATTCTCAGATTATGTAATCGGTATGAAACGTGCATATAGGTGCATCACTTCTGCGGAGATGACGAGTCAGTGTCGCCGACTTCATCTCTTAAGCCGAAAACAAAGAAAGCGCTACTTTATCAATAGCTTATGCGCAATGGTGCTATTTGTCGATGCACGAGGCTATTAGAAGCACACATTTAATATTAGATTGAGCTGCTATGTAAAGTTGTTACTACTTACATATTTTAGATGAAAAGGCATATTTGAGGTAGGTGAGCATTTGGAGGTCCTGCCCAATGTACTATATTTCCACGTAGACCAGCCGTTAACGATCTGTCTGTCACTGACGTGACTTTGCCACTTCCTGTGGATTTTTTTTTTTTTTCTGCGACTAAGTGACTAATAATTTTGGTCAACCAAGCCATTTCTCATCGACTAACGGTTAGTCGACTGTTGGGGGCAGCCCTAGTTTCTTTTCTGAACTGCTACTATATGGTACTTGTAAAAAGCAATGTTATAAAATGTTGCCAAATTCATGCACAGAAGGATTTTACATTAGCACCTGGTGGCACTCTGGAGATACTTGATTATTTTTTTAACTCTTTTTTTTTTTTAACTTTAAATTTTATTTAGTCAAATATTATATTTAGTAGGTGGTTTAATGGGATCATTCATGTATGCGTCTTGGTACTCTTGGTACTCTTCGCACAAAAAGTATTCTCGTAGCATCATACAACTGGTTGAACCACTGATGTCACATGGACTATTTTAAGGATGTCCTTACTACCTTTCTTGGCCTTGAATGTGTCAGTTGCTGTCTCTGTCTATGCAGAAAGCTCTCGGATTTCATCAAAAATATCTTAATTTGTGTTCCGAAGATGAACAAAGATCTTATGAGGTTGAATAATTAATGACAGAATTTTCATTTTTGGGTGAACTATCCCTTTAATTTTGAATTAAGGACAACAGTTATATCTATGAGGGTCAGACTTTTGTTCTTCTTTCAATTTAGCCCATGTATTATGTTGAACGTCTTTATAAAGACAATGACCAACTGGTGAGTAACTGTTAAATGTGCACACGGCACATTTGGTCCTGGTTTGATAACAGGACTCTTTTATTAAGTTGAAAGCCTTTTACTGTACTCATTCTGTCTTGCTTTACTGCCAGACAATCTGGCTTTTGTTTGTGACATTTAGACATCATTCTATAGGAGGTATCTGTTGCTGAAGATGGCGACTGGTCTGGTTCACTCGAGGACGGGTCAGGTAATTCTCACTGATGCTATCCTGTGTCATTACCAAAAGCCTTTGCCACGTTCTGGGCTTTCAATCTCTCTCTTTCACCTTTTCTTTAGCCCCCAGCTTCACTCTCCACTTCTGTTTTTCTCTCTCACAATGTGTGCTGGTCCCAAGAGTGCTTCGTTTAAGTTGGTCAGACTGGGCTGGTAGGCCTGTAGGTTGAGGTTAATGAAAAGGTGAAGTGAAAAGGTACACTGAATCCCTGCTGTGTTATCGTGGCCCTACCTGCTCTGGTAAAGAGATTTCCACCTTTCTTTTGGAAGTCTTGAATACAGACCCTACAAATACATCAAAATTCATATGGTTGTCATAGAGGAGGTTTGTATGTCATTGTGTGTATATAAATAGCTTTTTTAATGTCTCTCCCTTTTTTATATCATGTCATTGACCCACAGGCAATGTGTGAAGTCCGACATGGTCAACATTGAGGGCTTGCTCTCGAGTTCAGAAAGCTTTAGCTAGTTATTGGCTCAGGGGACCTGTAAAGCAACACTTACGGCCCTCATAACTGCACTCATATGTTAGCTTTTCTTTGCTCCCTCACTCTATTTTTTCCATCACACATCTCACTGAAGTGGCTTTAACCTCTTGCTTAAAACAAAGAACGTTTTGTGAGGGTGTTGCATACAGACCCTCACTGTTTTTCTCTTGTACGCTCACTGGTGTGGGTTCTGCTCTGGACAAAGGCTCCTCACTGGTTTGTGATGGCACACAGGCCATCACTCGGCGTTACTGGGGCAGCAAACAGCTTGGGCGATGCGGGCAGAGCCTGGTGTCACGGTGTTTTAGTTTACCATATAGTACACGGAGTATACACGTGACTGAAGCCAAATCTGTGTATATACATACATACACCCGAGGTGTGTCATCAACATGCCTTGTGCTTTGTCACTGTTTCTCATGTCATTCACACTTTCTCTTCATCCTTCTGTAGGGGAAGTATCAGTTTTGGAAGTGATTTGTTTCAAGTAAAGAGTAAAGTAAATGTGTTATTTTTTTGTTATTTATTTATTTGTTTGTTTGTTTGTTTATTTTTTACATTTATTAGTATTTGTTGTATATTTCTGTTCTGTTCTATTCTATTTATTTGTCTAAATAAATTTAAATTAAAATATTGGATGCATGTTTATTTTACATTTAGATTCAATTTACCATCATCTAATGCTTATTTTTTATTTATTTTTGATTTATTAGTATTTTTTCCATTTTATATTCTGTTCTATTTTTCATTTGTTTTCTATTATTCTATTCTATTTATTTTTTATTTATTTGTCTAAATAAATTTAACTAAAATATTGGGTATGTAAATGAATTGTGCTTGTTAATTTTACATTTAGATTACATTTGCCATCATATAATGCTCTTTTTTTATTTATTATTATTTTATTTTATTTTTCTCTATTCTGTTTTTCTATTCCATTAATTATTTTTTATTTATTTGTCTACATAAATGTAAACTAAAAGTTTATTTTTAATTTTTTTCGATTATTTTTTTCATTATTTATTTGTCTAAATGCATTTAAACTAAAATATTGGAAATTAAATGAATTGTGCATGTTAATTTTACATTTCGATTAGATTTGCTATCATATAATGCTCTTATCTTTTTTCATTTAATTTCTGTTTTCTATTCTGTTTATTTTTCATTTATTTTTTATTTATTTGTCTAAATAAATGTAAACTAAAATGTTTATTTTTTCATTTTTTAAATGTATTTATTTGTCTAAATAAATTTTAACTAAAATGTTAGATAACTGAATTGTGCATGTTTGTGTTGCTTTTAGACTATATTTGCCACTATCTAATGCTTACTTTTTTTATTTATTAGTATTTTTTTCAATTTTTCTGTTCTGTTCTGTTTCTATTCTATTCTATTTTTTTCTTTTACTTTCTATTCTACTCATTTTTCATTTATTTTCTTTTTTCTATTCTTTTTTTTTTACTTATTTCCTATTTTTATATTTTTTTATTTATTAGTATTTTTTTCTATTCTATTTTATTCTATTCTATTCTATTCTATTCTATTGTTTATTTTTCATCTATTTTTTATTTTGTTTATTTTTCATGTATTTTCTGTTTTTCTATTCTATTTATTTTCTATTTATTTTTCTAAATAAATTTAAACTAAAATGTTAGATACTTAATTGATGCCAATACATTTGCCATCATCGGGTGCTTACTTTTTTGATGTATTAGTATTTTTCTATTTTTCTATTCTATTCTATTCTATTCTATTCTATTCTATTCATTTATATTCTATTTTTTCTATTGTATTTATTTTTCATTTTTCTGTTTTTCAATTCTATTTATTTTTCATTTATTTTCTACTTATTGTCTAAAAACATTCTAACTAAAATGTTAGTTACTTAACTGAATTGTGCATGCTCATTTTACATTTAGATTACATTTGCCATCATCTATTGCTCACTTAAAGTTAATTTTTAAAACATAATTTAATAACACCGTTTTAACATTGTACATTATAATGATGGAATGGCTAAACTAACTTGTAGCATTTATTCTTTTTAGATAAAATTGGAAATACATAAATAAATAAATAAGCAGCCATTTGATGGTTATCAGCCACAGCATGAGAATACTTATCAGCTTTTTGAAACTGGCCAGATTTCGTTATACCGTTATACCACAATATTGCATTTTATAAAGTGTTATTTTTAAAAGTAACACTACCCAACCCTGGGAAGGATGCATGCTATTATACTGTGCTACCTTAATGGGCAAATAATAATGTTGCAAATCGCAGTTTGTGCAAGCGAGCTTTTTGTAGAACGCACAGAGAGAAAATGCATCTCTAAAAGCAGAACACAGCGTTTCTTTCTATAGGCTGAGAGAGACCTGTAGAACCTTCTGCATTCTAGTGAGCGGATGTTAATGAGGTGAGGACAGCTTTTTTTTTCTTTCTAAGAAGTTTGGTTTTGGTATCACAGCTGGGAGGGGGTGTACTTCCCTTATTTTTGTCACCCTCTTTCTCTGTCACTCACACTCTGGGTGTCTTTCGCACATTCTCGCTGTGTGCCGATTTACCGCATGTGACTGAGCTGTCACATGGAGCAGCAGAGAGCAGGCGCGTAGACATAAGTATAGTGTGATGTACTGTCCCACTCACATAGACGTACACACTTTTACAGATAAATTTATGGAGGTGCAAGGTGCCTGTCAGTGCAGTCTGGATGTATTGTCAATGGTGTTAAAAAAAGCTCTCGGTGGACTGCAGGTTTAGCCAGTTGGGTGTCACCACTAGTTGTGTGTTTTTGACGGGTTTCTGGATTGGATTTCTGCATGTTTTGGAAGAAATATATTGTGGCGGGAATAAATTTGTGCTTTTTCTCTCTGTCCTTATTCGTTATTTTCTCTTTCTGCTCACTTTGAGTTTCTATCTATAGAATGGAACACTCTCTGGGAAGGATAGGTGAGAACTTTGGCATGGAAGAATATCTGGTGCTAAGTCTGGAGTCTAAATGAACAATTTCTCAGTCACGTTGCAGGATAGTAACAAATCATGTAAAAGAAGAGATGTTAGACTCTACCAGCCACCAAGGATGCTGTCAGCTGTTCAGCTCCAATGAAGAATGTGAGAAACACAAGATTTGTGCTGCATCACTGAACACATCCCAAGAACAGGTTAAATAAAGAAACAAGTAAAATGTCAGACTGGATGGATTAATGCTCTTCATTCAGGCATCTAAAGGACAGTCCAAAAGACTTAATGCAAGGATGAATTAAATTGATCAAAAGTGACAGTTAAGATATAATATGACAAGAGATTACCGTTTAAAATAAATGGTTGTTCTTTTAAACTTTCTGTTCATCAAAAAAGTTTCATAGTAGTATATTAGTAAGAAATGTTTCATGAGCAGAATTAGAATGATTTCCGAAAGATCATGTGACACTGAAGACTGGAGTAACAGCTACTAAGAACTTTAGCTTTGCCATCACACAAATAAATTACATTTTTTAAATACACTAAAATAGAAAACAGTTATTTTAAATTGCAATAATATCTTAAAGCATTACTTAGGGATGTTACAATATTATAAATATTGTGGCACCGCGATAGCAAAACTGCCTCGATATTATATCGTGGTCACATGACGATATGAAACTGTAGGTTCCGTGCAATAAGTGTAGGTTTTAGAATATATTTAAACTTCTTATTCTAACATAAAAGGTCACATAAAAGTTGTGTTTTTGCACAGTATCTGTCAAGCAAACTAAATCCGGAAGCGCAATATGCACGTTTTAAAGCAAAGCGGGCACTCCGTTCAAGGCGATCAGCTCATGAGCTGTTTTTTTCCACACCTCGGAATGTCTTCGTTCACAGCATGAATGTTCTTCGTTATTGCACGTGCTGTGAGTTTAGCATGCATTTGGGAATGCAATGACCACCGGTTAAGCTTTATTTTCACGGCAGATGATTACAGCATTTCACTAGAAATGAGATTTTTGTACGTTTTTGGAGTTTTCCTTCCAAATAAAAGCTGTCCTGCCATTTCCGTCAAAATAAAAGCTTAAGAAGTGCAGTGTGAAAATGCTGACAGCAGTGGGTTAACGTTATTAGTCCAATTTCAAAACATCTCTTTCAAGTGTAGAAATTAGGAAAGAAGTGTTGTAACTTCCTTACTGTAGTGTAAAGCGAAAATAATATACCTATAAAATATTCATTTTTCATGTATTTTGCAGTGCAATTGTTTTACAATATATGGATATTTCTGTCGTTAGTATTATTATAATATTCTAATTTGTTTGGCTTCCTAAAACACCAGTGTGAATGTAATTTAGACTGAGATGGTACTGTACAGTATATCACAAATAAAAAGAGGGTTGAGTCCCCTTTAAAGGAGAAGTCCAATTCCAAAACAAAGATTCACATACAGTGTACTCACCCCATTGTCATCCAAGATGTTCATGTCTTTCTTTCTTCAGTCGTAAAGAAATTATGTTTTTTGAGGAAAACATTTCAGTATTTTTCTCCATATAATGGACTGATATAGTGCCCCGATGCAGTTTAAATGCGGCTTCAAACAATCCCAAATGCGGTTGTAAACAATCCCAGCCGAGGAAGAAGTGTCTTATCTAGTGAAGCGATCGGTTATTTTCATTAAAAAAATGCAATTTAAACACTTTTTAATCTCAAACGCTCGTCTTGCCTTTCTCTCCCTAAACTCTGTGTATTCTGACTCAAGACAGTTAGGGTATGTTGAAAAACTCTGATCATATTTTCTCCCTCAACTTCAAAAATCATTTCAAAATCATCCTACATCGCTGCAGAAGTTCCGACCCAGTCTTTGCAAAGTGAACATGCTAAGAATATCAAACACCTTCACTATTTTGAAGTTGAGGGAGAACATGAGATGGGAGTTTTTCGACCCTAACTGTCATGAACCGTAACAAAAACAGTCCAGGCAGAGTAAGACAAGATGAGCATTTAGCATTAAAAAGTATATAAATTGTATTATTTTCATTAAAATAACGATCGTTACGCTAGATAAGACTCTTCTTCTTCGGCTGGGATCGTTTACAACCGCATTTAGGATCGTTTGAAGCCGCATTTACACCGCAAGTTCAAATTCTTTGTTTTGGAAGTGGACTTTCCTTTAAAATTCAGGTACAAGTCAATTCACTGACTTTTTTCTGACTTAAGTTTTCTTAGTTAGGAATATGGGTTGGAGCTCTTCATTTTGAACTCTCACTATGCCTTAGAATAATTTAACTTTAAAATGTAAAAAAAAAATCAATTTTCTCCAATTCTCATTTGTCTTTTTTTTAATCGCAATAAATATTGTATTGTGGACTTCATATTGCAATATTATCATATCAGGAGATTTTGATATCGTTACATCTCTAGTATTACTGTTACTTTATTTTTTTATCAAATAAATGCTGTCTTGTTGAGCGTGTGACTTCCTTCAACACCAAAATTTAATTGTTTATTTTTAAAAAAATCGTACTTTTTGAACGATAGTATGTATTGTGTATTCACATATTCAATAATAAAGTTATTAAAGGATTAGTTCATTTACAGAATAAAAATGTTCTGATAATTTACTCACCCCTGTGTCATCCAAGATGTCCATGTCTTTCTTCAGTTGAAAAGAAAGTAAGGTTTTTGAGGAAAACATTCCAGGATTTTCTCTATATAGTGGACTTCAATGGGTGAAACGATCGGTCATTTTTAAAAAAAAATTACACATTTCTATACTTTTTACCACAAATGCTTGTCTTGCACTAGCTTGACATTACACATTACGTAATCATGTTGGAAAGATCAAACATGATGTAGGCGAAAGTACTGACCCAGTGTTTACAAAGCGAACATGCAAAGAAAGTCAAACACCATAAAACAACAGTGTTGGTTCAGTTTTTCACCCTACCCTACCTTTTTGAACCAAAGTACTACTAAGAACTACTGGCGTGAGAACTAGTGCAAGAGCATTTGTGGTTCAAAATTATATAAATGTTTAGTTTTTCTTTTTAGAAAACAACCAATCGTTTCACTGGATAAGACCCTTATTCCTTGGCTGGGACTGTGTAGAGCCTTATGAAGCTGCATTGAAATGGCAGTTTGGACCTTCAAACCAATTGGCTCCTATTGAAGTCCACCATACAGAGAAAAATGTTTTCCTCAAAAACCTTAATTTCTTTTCAACTGAAGAAAGAAAGACTTGAACATCTTGGATGACAAGGGGGTGAATAAATTATCAGGAAATGTTTCATTCTGGAAATGAACTAGTCCTTTAATTCCTCTACATTTTATAGTATTTAGCTGTTTAGAACAGTGATGTCTTGACTTTTGACCCAGGAATATATACTGCTTTTTATACAGCATATACTTATGTAGAATATAGTTGAGTTATATGGTGGTTTTGGCATGATAGTAAGTGAATAATGACAGAATTTTCATTTTTATTTTTGGTTAACCATCTCATTAAACTTGCTGTTGGCTGTTACACTCCAACTGTGGAATGCAAGCTGTGGGTTCTGAATGCCAGTGAGCTCTGAACAGTGTCGCTATGACTGAACCTACATACTTGCATTCACACAAACAAGTATCCTATACTGTAGTGTGCATATGTGTCTTTGTTTTCCATGGAACAGTCAACAGATACTCCAAAGAAAGTTCTGTTGGATCATCTAGTGCACGTGTGTTTACAATATTTGTTTTCATGAACCCTAAGGATTAAATATGAAATCAGTGTTTACAGTGTCAGCACTGTGGCCTTTAGTTTTCCAATACCACTACTTACTGTATCAACTTTGAATCCTGTATCAGCTCCAATGTTTGAAAAAAAAAAAAAATAAATAAAAAAAGTAATAGTAATAATAATGGTCAAAGTTATCTCAGATGAGGCGGAATCACGGCAGTAACTTTAGGCCTCTTACAATCTGGAATTGACTTTAATGACTGTTGTAATTATATAACAGTGTGATGGTCGCTATCTCTGGGTCTTTCCCTACCTCAGGCCTTTTTCCCCCTTTTTTCATGCTCATTCTGCTGGCCCCTTTCATTGACTCCATTGGTCCGTCTCAATAATCCCTCTATAGAGTTCATCTTGTCCTTCCACCTCACTTGCCTTTCTTTGTCAATCACCCATCCTTGTTCTTCCTTATCATGTCTGTACTGCTTAGTGGATTTTGATGTTCCAATCCATATGATGTCTCTGCGGTGGTCACATGACCCTTTTTGCCCTCGTTAGTTGATATGGATGTGTGAATGAGCATGGATTTTTATTGGGTGTTGTGATGCTTCCCAGAGGCGAGTCTTGAAAGCGTACCATCAAATACGGTGGCCTAGTGAAGCAGGGTTAATGCACTCGGGGTGACATTGTTTAGTGTGTGTTTTTTTTCTTTTTTTCTTTTTCTTCAACAAAGGGCTGGCTGGGACAGCAGACGATACAGGGCCAGGGACGTCTACTGAGGAAATTGCTCTGATGTGAAATTGGTTGTTTGCAGCAGTGTTTGTCCTCATCACAGTGGTGAGAAGATGATTAGGCTTGACGCAGCGGCTTGAGTGAGGGGTGTGAGGAAGACTGGTCGCTCAAGGCACTGCAGGCGTCCTGGTGGACAGAGGTTAAAATGTTTGGACAGGGAGGACAGACTTTAAGCATCCCCTGGTAGTGACTAGCCTCATCAAAAATTAGAGTAGATACTGCTGCTGTCATATTCATCAAAACTTTCTGTCCCTGTTTTGATGAATATGGACTATTTGGACTATTTTAACAATGTCCTTACTACGTTTCTGGGCCTTGAACGTGGTAGTTGTGTTGCTGTCTGTGGAAGGTCAGAAAGCTCTTAGATTTCTTTAAAAATATCTTAATTTGTGTTTTGAATATGAACAAAGGTATTACGGGTTTGGAACGATGTGAGGGTGAGTAATGACAGAATTTTCATTTTTGGGTGAACTGTCCCATTAAGGGGTGTCCAGTCCTCCTCCTTGCGGGCCACCTTCCAGGAGCTTCCAGGTTAGCTCCAACCCTAATTGAACACACTTAAACCCAACCTGGTCTCATAACGAAAACATACTTCTGGGAATTTGATCGCAAGTTGCGAAATACTCACCGCCATGTGTGTTTCGTGACATATTGGATGTGAAATGTCCACTGGGTGGTGCTAAAAGTGTTCTGCTTTTTTTCTCAGAACAGAAAAATATACAATATCTTTTATGTGACATTGGTTTTGTATGCATCACCACATTTCTGACTTGAAATTTCCGTTGAGTGGTGCTATAACTATAATGCTCCGTGACGTTTTTAAATAACGTACCATCTGGACTACATCTAAACCTACCTGAAAGTATGAGCAAAAGCGAATGTGACGTAAAAACGCAGTCACAACCATGCCATTTTAGCTTGTTTTTTTGATCTGTCATCTCTCAGCTCATTCGTCATGAGTCATGTTTTTGACGGGATTCGTACTCAAGGATTCTGCATCCTGAGTCCAATTCCTGGACTGAGTTTCCGAGCAAGCCTGCTAAGTCCGGAAGGCATATGGAGCTAATCAAGACCAGCTAAACAAGGTATTCAGGATCACCAGAAGTTTCCAGGCTGGTACTGTATGTTTTAGTTAAAATTAAGGAAATAGACACATTACCAAAGCAAAGGTTGTTCCAATGGTAAATACTTTATTGGCTGCCTCCAAAGATAACCCATTGAATACAATTCTGAGATGGCATTGTATGTATCCTTCCCTTGGAAGGCAATTCCAGGATGTACTTTGATGATCTCTGTGTAAGTAAAACAGAGCGCAATTTTGAGTTGCTGCTTATGGAGAACGTTCCAGATCGGACAATTATGAGGCTCTGTTTCACTTATGATGCTGGCATAGAGGGCAGATGCCTGTAGGCACTAGGCAGCTCACTAAATTTTTGGCCTGACCCAGTTACCCTGTTCCAAAACTTGAGTTGCCTCATAGCCTAGTATCTACTATGGCAGTGGTTCCCAACCACGTTCCTGGAGGCCCCCAACACTGCATGTTTTCCATATCTCCTTAATCAAACACACCTGATTTAGATCTTCAGCTCATTAGTTTAGACTCCAAAGCCTGAAATAGGTGTGTCAGACAAAGTTAATTTAGGACAGTTTGAAGTTAGCATGTTGCTGCAAAAAGCTGTTAATTTACCAGTCAGTTGACACCTTTGGTTACCTCACCTGTGGTTATGAGCTTTGGATATTGACCGAACCAACAAGATTTGACTGAAATTAGCTTTCTCCAGTTCCTCCTGGGAGATCCCAAGGTGTTCCCAGGACACCTCAACTCAGTGTCCAGCTGCCTCATCATTACCTAGTATATACTACAGCTTCTGAAAGCATCCAAACTGTCTTGGAACCTCAGCATAAGCATAGACAACAACTCCACATGTCACAAAGTTGATTTTAATAGAGCTTGAAGTTAGCATGTTGCTATGAAAAGCTGTCAGTTTACCAGTCAATTATCACCCATTGTTACCTCACCTATAGTCATGAGTCTTTAGATAGTTACTGAAAGAACGAGTTTGGTTGAAATGAGCTTCCTTCAGCTCCTTTTGGGGCAGGGGTGCCCAAACTTGGTCCTGGAGGGCCGGTGTCCTACAGAGTTTAGCTCCAACCCCAATTAGACACACCTGAACCAGCTTATCAAGCTCTTATTAGGCATACTAGAAACTTCTCGGCAGGTGTGTTGAGGCAAGTTTGCTAGTTTAGCTAAAATCTGCAGGACACCGGCCCTCCAGGATCGAGTTTGGGCACCCCTGTTTTGGGGGATCCCAAGGTGTTCCAAGACCAGGGTGATCTGCCTAGCTGGACATGTCTGGAACACCATCCAAACCACCTCAACTTGCTAATATTCACACAGAGAAGCCTCTCCCAGATGTCCAAGCTCATGTCATGTCTCTCAGGGTTAGCCCAGAGCAGGGGTAGGCAAATTTGGTCCCAGAGAGCCGCTGTCTGCAGATTTTAGCTCCAACCCTGATCAAACACCCCTGAACAAGTTAATCAGTGTCTACAGAATTACTAAGATTATAAGCAGGTGAGGTTTTCCTTTAGGGTTGGAGATAAACTTGAACTTGCCTACCCCTGGTCTGGGCTAACACTGAGAGACAGGTGCAGAGCTTCTAGGAGAGGCTTCTCTGTGTCAAAAGGAGCAAGTTGACGTAGTTCAGCCACCTTCTGGAGGAGGTGTTCCAAGCATGTCCAGTTAGGAAGAGCCCCCTGATCTGGGAACACCTTGGGATCCCCCCGGGAGGAGCTGGAGGAACTTGCCTGGGAAAAGGTCGTGTGGCGACTTTGCTAAGCCTGCTGCCATCATGACCTGGTCCTGGAAGAGCAACAGGAAAATTAATGAATAGATATTATGTTAAAAGCTTACTCTGATTTAGCATGAAAGTGGATAACACACAAATACTGAAGAATACGCTGAAGCTTTTGGTCAGTACTTTTCAGTATTGAAAAACTTTGCTATTGAACTTCATTTGCGTGATGCCTAAAACCCTGCCTACAAAAGCGGTCTGGGCCTTAAAAGAGAAGTCCACTTTCAGAATAACAATTTACAAATAATTTACTCACCCCCCTGTCATCCAAGATGTTCATGTCATATTTTTGAGGAAAGCATTTTAGGATTTTTTTTGTGGCTCTTGAGGAAAACGAATCTTTAATGTGACGGGGAGTGATTCATTTAGTCGCGCATGTGCAACATCCTATTAGGTTCTGTACTGGAATTAGTTCACCTGTTTCGAGTCTTTGGGTTTTTCGAGTCGTTCGCTCATCTCATGTGAGAAGACTCGAGAGATGAACTAATCAATTTTTTTTCCGGCTCACACTGCTTTGGTTGAGCTTATGGGGCTGTCACGTGATGAACGAACGACTCAAACCCGAAACTTGTCAGATAAGAGGTGAGGTGAGCTAATCATACACTAAAGACTCAGGTAAACAGTATATTAGATTTTTCTGTTTCTTATAGCATTATAGTTTTGTCTTTGTAGTGTGATCAACAAGCACTAGATGTGTTAAGGAAGTAACACATAACATTTTAATTATATTTTGCTAAAATGAACAAAATGACTCGAAAAAAGATTTGTTAATTTTGAAATGAGACTCAAAGGTCAGAGTCGGTAAACTGATCCAAACTTCCCATCACTACTACGTCTGTGTACTGTGGCGAAAAACTCTTATTTTCTCCTACAACTTCAGAATTGTCCACATTGTTGTACCTTTTTGTTTGTAAGCAGCGTTTGACTTGCTTGCACTTTCTTAGTCTTTGCACGTCCGCTTTGTAAACACTGGGTCTGTAGTTCTGCCTACGATCCACGTGACCTTTCAATGTAGGGCTGCACGATTAATCGAATGCGTTTATGAGGCGCGCTTAGTCAGTAAAGCCGGTACTTTGATTAGTAGTAAAGCTCCATCACGTGCATTCAGCTGGAGCGGCAATTAATACACAGAGCCGTAAATCACTGACAAGCTACGCCAAAGCCTTGTTGGCTTGAAGCTTGTGCGATCTATACCGCTCAGGCTGATGAACCTCTGTCGTGCAACATTCCAACGTGATTCAATGGTTGTGAGCAGCGCCCAGAGCCTGTGCTACACAAGCTTTTGTGCTTAAAAAGTATAAAAATTTTACAAAAAAGGACCAATCGTTTCGCTAGATACGACCCTTTTTCCTTGGCTGGGATCGTTTAGAGCCCTTTGAAGCTGCATTTAAACTACATTTTGGAAGTTCAAAATCGGGGCACCAATGAAGTCCATTATATGGAGAAAAATCCTGAAATGTTTTCCTCAAGAACCACAATTTCTTCACGACTGAAGACAGAAAGACATGAACATCTTGGATGACAAGGGGGTGAGTAAATTATTTGTAAATTGTTGTTCTGGAAGTGGACTTCTCCTTTAATGATTATTTTTGACCACAGCTCAGAATTAAGCCAGCTCGGTCTTTTCTCTACTCACTGTGGCACGGTATATTTAAAGCAGACATTGTAACTGGATTAATTAGCAGCTTTGTCTGTTTCTTGTACATCCATTTGGGAAAGCTAAACAAGGATTTACTATTCCAAACAGCCAGTCAGTTTTGCTGTCAATAACTCTTTAATAATGACCTTGCTGAAGGGCTGGGGGAAGGGTAATTCCAGTCAGCGGATGCGATTTTTATTTAGGCTCTTCAGTGCCTTGTGTATTTTAATTATATTTTTTTCTAGCTGTATTTACATACAAGTAGTTTAATCTCATGCCAGCCCAGCAGAGATTCTCAAAAATGGGCCGACCACACAAACCCCAAATTCTCTCTTCCTCTCTGTCTCTCGCTCTCTCTTCTCCTCTCTGTCGCGAGCACAATCACCACATTTACACACAAACGGCCTGCGCGTCTCGCTCTCTCTTCCATCCCCCGTGCGAGAGAACTGTAAGCCTAATTGCTGCTCGCTGGACGCCCGGCCATAAATTTGACTTTTGACAAGCTTGGCTGCATTGTTCCCCCCCCTCCCCACCCAGCCCCTAACCCTGAGCTAACCTACTCACGGCCTAGAGCTGCCCAGCTGTGGTTTGCTACTCAACGTGGCCTTGTCTCTTCCTTCAGACAAACATGCACACTTTCTCTGTCTGTTATGCTATCTCATACTCTGCATGTTCTCTCGCCTCCTCTTTGATTGCTGCTCATGATGCATTTGTTCCCCGGCTGAATCAGCTCTTTGACTTGGGCCTGAGCCATGCCCTTGTAATGACACCATGGCCGAATTTTAATGCACACAAACATGGAAATGCATATGGAAGCCACACAAAGGAACTTTGCAGTGTCTAAACTTGAGGTTCTGTGTGATGAATAGCAGATGATTCATTTGTATTGCATTCATGTGTATTAGGGCTGTCAAATGCATTGTCATTTAGTGAATAATTTGGTTGATTTAGTGAATATGTTGTATATTCAACGTGCAGTGGTAATTATAATCAAAACATATGTTTTTATTATTTTTGGAGGGTTTTATATATATTTGAAATATATATAAAGATATATTAATAATTAATTTGCATATATTATACATTTGTACACATTACAGCATAGATGTAAATATTTCTTAAATATATACGTGTGTGGGTATGTGTATATATATGCATAATATAAATATGCAATAGCATTTGTTCACATTTAAGTTAAATCGATTAATGGCATCTAAAGAAAAGCTTGTTTAAATAATATGTGTGCACTGTATATTTATGTGCATTTATAATTAGAAACACATGTATGTGTGTATGTGTGTATATATATATATATATATATATATATATATATATATATATATGTATGTATATATGTATATATATGTATTTGTATATACACACACATAATTAAATTAATTTTGGATGCGATTTATCTAGCTATCTAGCTATCTATCTATGTTTTTTTTTATTATGCATACTATTTATAAATATATATTTTTCTATAGAAATTATATAATACTTTTTACAGTATATTTATATTTTACCATTTTCAGTTGTTTTAAAAATGTAATAAAATGTTTAGTTGCAGAATTGTTAATTTTATTTGTTTTCAAATATAAATATTGACAGATTATGGTATTATGCAAATTTATTTTGTCTATATTATATTTTTTTTAATAAATAATAAACAAAATGAATTTGTTAAAGTTTGTAATAATATTCAACTTTTATTATATATTTTCTAAATTGTATTTTAAATATATTGAAATTGTAGTGCATGATTATTTATTTATTTTTTAATGATTTCATTTTTTTGGATATTTAATTGTAGTAATATTTTACTTTATTGTTGTGGTATTTGAATGACTGAATACTGACAAGTTGGTGTCATGAAAACCCTGCTGTGTATATGTATTTATATATCTACACACATGCACATTGTTTTCCAAAGATGTCACATCACTTTGGCCTCTGCATGTGTGACAGTTTGTGTGGTGGAATATGAAGGGATATTTGCATGTTTACAATGTGTGTGTGTATTTGTCCTTTAGACAGAGGCAGCATGGAGGGCTTAGTGGTGGCTGGTGTCAGGGTGGAAGGTCATTACGAAGTGGAATGTTCCATAAGCAGAGGGGTGGGTGGACGGGAATATCAGAGGGCGAAATACAGCATGGGGGATCGGCCCATACGTGTCCTTCCCTTTCCCCTGGTAGACAGTCACTAGTATGATATAAACAAGCTTTCTGAGTCTTTTTTCCCCATCTCAGGGTTTGGATTTCTACTCAGTCACATCTGACATCACTTCCTTCTCATAGCTCACTGACAGATGATTGTACACTATGTTCTGAAGGTACTGCCCTTCCCTCAGACCGCTGTAAACCCTCCAGATAACAGCCTCTTATACCAGCAGCATTAATCATTAAACTGTCTATGAACGCATACACATAGGATGATATATCCTATTCGAAATAATACAGCTTGTCTTTTGCCAAAGCGCTTAGGTCCGTCTTTCAATACTTAAACTCCCATCATGCGCTCTTTCGCATCCGTCCTCCAGACCAAACAAACCACAGATATTTGAAAGAGCCGTCTACAGGATGTGTGCCGTGTGCCTGTGTCCCTGAGGAGCGCCCGTGTTTGTGTTTGAATGATCTAAAGAGCTTAAGGCCCCCGGCCGTGGGAGTTTGGGATCGACCCAAAGAGGAAAGTGCAAGGTCCTGAACCAGAACAAGAGAAGCCTGTTGCTGTCTATCTCTCTTTCTTTGGATTTTTTCACTCGCTATCTTACACCTCTCACTGGAGGTAGCACATTTGTTATGTTCCTATTAGATCGGGTTCTGACGCGTCTCCCGCGGAGCGGCAGCTCACACTGTTTAGATCAAAACTCTAGGATGATCCTCAAACCGCATTATTAATCAAACAATACTTGTGCAAGACCTGCATCCGCTTATGCTTTGCTTTGGTGTCATGTTTTCTATGTGAATTAGTTTCCAATTCTGAAATGGAGTTTCAAACAGTCACTAGTATGATATAAACAAGCTTTCTGAGTCTTTTTTCCCCATCTCAGGGTTTGGATTTCTACTCAGTCACATCTGACATCACTTCCTTCTCATAGCTCACTGACAGATGATTGTACACTATGTTCTGAAGGTTAAACTCACGCTTGAACTCTTGTTCCCACAGACTTGTGGTTCATGAGAGAGGAGACTCAGTCCGGCGGTTCTCTGTCTGCAGGGCAGACGGAACTGCGGAATCCAGTCATAAAAACGGAATTTTCTGTACAACACAGAATGTCACGGATTTTGGCGAAATGTGGATGAATAAATGAAAAATAGGGCTTTAGATGTAATGAAATCAACAATAACAGTGTTAATGCATTTGGTCTTGGTGGAATAGATCTGCTACGCTGCTAAATTGGTGCTGCTGTTGGTTATTTCTGTTATTATTTCTGCTACTAACTTGCTAGTGCCGATACTGTGCTGTGAGTGTTTAAAGGAGAAGTTCACATCCAGAACAAACATTTACAGATAATGTACTCACCCCCTTGTCATTCAAGATGTTCATGTCTTTCTTTCTTCATTCGTAAAGAAATTGTTTTTTGAGGAAAACATTTCAGGATTTTTCTCCATATAGTGGACTTCAGTGGTGCCCCCAGATTTGAATATCCAAAACAAAACAAACAAAAAAAAGGTAAAACAGCGATGTAGGACGATTTTGAAGATGGAGGAGAAAATGAGATGGGAGTTTTTTGACATACCCTAACTGTACTGAATCAGAAAAAGTTCAGGCAGACCTAGACAAGATGAGCATTTGAGATTAAGAAGTATATCACTTGTCGTTTTTTTAGAAAATAACTGATCGTTTCGCTAGATAAGACCCTTCTTCCTCAGCTGGGATTGTTTTGAGTCCTTTGAAGCTGCATTTAAACTGCATTTTGAAAGTTCACTCTCGGGGGCACCATAGAAGTCCACTTTATGGAGAAAAACCCTGAAATGTCTTCCTCAAAAAACATAATTTCTTTACGACTGAAGAAAGAAAGACATGAACATCTTTGGTGAAAAGGGGGTGAGTACATTATCTGTACATTTTTTTCTGAAAGTAAACTTCTCCTTTAAGACATGCTGATACATAAGTAGCATATATAACCTATAGCAGATCTATACAGGTGGAACTGGGGAGGTGGAGGGTTTCAGAGGATTCTGAAAGTGTTGCAAACTGCTGTAGTGAATGCTGACCAGACATTTAAATGTAAAGCAGCAAGCTCATTGGCTGCGAATGCAACATGAACCAATCGGCTTGTGCCAAGTAGTTTAACACTGTGAATATAATTTAATTTAAATAGTAAATTTTTGTTGTGCTCTAAGTTGTTTGCCAAAAAATGAAAGGCATTGTTTGAATTTGATTACATTTTAAAATATTACCTAAATTACCACCAATTTTGAATTTGTATGAAATAATAAAACAGCGTGTACAGATCATTTTCTCACCCCCTTGTCAAGCAAGATGTTCATGTCTTTCTGTCTTCAGTTGTGAAGAAATTGTTTCTTGAGGAAAACATTCCAAAATTTTTCTAGTGGACTTCTATGGTGCCCATGAGTTTAAACTTCCAAAATGCAGTTTAAATGCAGCTTCAAAAGGCTCTAAACGATCCCGGCCGAGGAAGAAGTGTCTTATCTAGCGAAACCATTGGTTATTTTCTAAAATCATTTACAATTTATATACTTTTTAACCTCAAACGTTTGTCTTGTCTATTCTCTGCGATGTGCATGCAAACTCTGTGTAATCCGGATTAATACAGTTAGGGTATGTTGAAAAACACTCATCTCATTTTCTCCTCCAACTTTAAAATTGCGTATATAGCTGCAGAAGTACCAACCCAGTGTTTACAAAGTGAATGTGCAAAGAAACTGTATTATGGAAGTTCAAACTCGCGGGCACAATAGAAGACCATTATATAGAGAAAGATTATGGAATGTTTTCCTCAAGAAACATAATTTCTTTACAACTGGAGAAAGAAAGACACTAACATCTTGGATGACAAAGGGGTGAGTAAATAATCTGTAAATTTTTGTTGAATTTTGTTGAAAGTGAACTTCTCCTTTAATGGTTTGAGCATTCTGGAAACAAACTTTAGTAAATATCTGACTTGAGCAAACCAAAACCTGCCTCTGATTAGGCTGAAATAATTGCAAAGAACCATGTGTGCTTTCATGTGTTTTTTAATATGTGGTATATTTGTGATAAAGTTCATGGGGCGTGTGCGCGAGCCTAGTTTCACGTGGAGGTGTGGCGGCATGCCTGCTCAGCGTGTGTAATCACAAGCGCAAATCAAAAAGAGCAGCCAAATCGCTATGAGAGGGACAGACAGACTGCATTTTATATAGAGCATTTTACAACTCCTGACTGTAAATACAGGTTTCATTCAGACGCAAGCCTCTGATTGGCTGCCGGTTGGGAATGTCTGGTGCTTGTTGTAGTGTGCGTTTATGTGAAAGCTGCTGAGTGTGGTAGAGGATCTGCAGCCAGGTTTTAGAAAGCGTTTGATGTTGCTTTGCAGATTGGTTATAGAGCTCAGCACATTTGTGGTGTATGTGAGGTTAGTGTGGTTCAGATGATCAGCTATGGAGAACATCAGATATGCTGTAATCCAAATTGTAGTTGTGCTGCTTTTGGTTTTTGTATGATTTAGCTTTAGAAAACAAAAATGCTCCTTTGTGAATATGTAACGTGTGGTTGCTTTGTGTTGATGATATTTGCAGCTCTCTGTTGTCACAAAATGAGGGAAATCACAGACTTTTGGATTCTTGCACGTTTTGAAGAAAACATGTACAGACACAAAACAAGGCAGAACATGTAGAGATCAGCAGGCCTAAAACAGAACAAGCATTAGCCTGCCTTTGTAATTAAACACAGTGTTTTGGGGAATCTTTAAACACACACTTAGAGAGGACGCAAACATTGTGACAAGTTTAGAAATGACATTTTTAGTAATTGTTTTTAAAAAAAGATTTTCTTTCTTTTTTTTTGATATTTAGTTTTTTCTTTTTTTTTTTTAGTTTAGTTTAGTTTTAGTTTTTGGTTTGGTTTGGTTAAGTTTAGTTTGGTTTGACTCTTAAAGGAATAGTTCACCCAAAAATGAAAATTACCCCATGGTTTACTCACCCTTAGGTCATCTTAGGTGTAAATGACTTTCGTCTTTCAGATGAATACAATCAGAGTTATATTAAAAAATGTCCTGGCTCTTCCAAGCTTTATAATGGCAGTGAATGGGTGTTGAGATTTTGAAGTCCAATAAAGTACATCCATCCATCATAAAAAGTACTCCAGGCAACTTCAAGGGTTAATAAAGGCCTTCTGAAGCAAATCGATGTGTTTTTATGAGAAAAATATCCACATTTAAAATTTTATTAACTATAATCTCTGTCTTAAGCTAACTGAAGAGAGTGGCGTTCCAGCGGATGATGTAGGGTGTAGACATAGCGTAAGTCTTATGAGAACCAAGTAGTTTTTATTAATGCATAGATATTTTAATATTTTTCTTGGACGTTTTACAAGCAAGCTTATGACCTTGTAGTAATTTAGAGACTACATATTTGCACTTTTAAAAATTAATGCTACAGAACTATTAAAGTGAAACACAAAAAGCTAGAAGGTGATTAAAAACAACCTTGGAAATAATTAGCTAAAAGTAAATGCAAAAATGCTTCAAAATGTTATTTCCAAGAAAAACCTTGAATTGTCGTATTGTATTTAATGCAATGACAATCATTCATTTTTAATTGTGAATTAAAGGGATAGTTTACCCAAAAATGAAAATTACTCCATTATTTACTCACCTTTAGGTCATCGTAGGTGTATATGACTTTCTTCTTTAAGACAAATACAGTCAAGAGTTGTATTAAAAAATGTCCTAGCTCTTTCAAGCTTTATAATGGCAGTAAATGGGTGTTGAGAGTTTGAAGTCCAATAAAGTAAATCCATCCATCATAAAAAGTACTCCACACAGCTCCGGGGGGTTAATAAAGGCCTTTTGAAGTAAATCAATGCAAAAATATCCATATTTTAAAAAATAATCATAATCTCTAGCTTCTGCAAACTGTCAGTGCTTGTTCATGAGAGAGTGAGGTTCTCATGAGAACCAATTTTTGTTTAAAGCAAAGAATCGCCAGTCTCCTCTTGGCTTATGTTGAAGTCCTCTAACATTTTTCTTTACAAATCCTTGTTTTGTACTTCTAATTCGTGACTGGTGTTTTGTTTTTCTCTCTTCACACTTCCGCATTCGCTTGCATCTTCTGCAGTAATGCCACTCTCTTGTGGAATTAAGGATATCAGTTTATAAAGTTATAAATATGGATTTTCTTTTTTTACAAAAATGCATTGATTCGGTACAGAAGGCCTTTATTAACCCCCTAAAACTGTGTGGAGCACTTTTAATGATGGGTGGATGCACTTTATTGGACTTCAAAATCTTAACACCCATTCACTGCCATTATAAAGCTTGGAAGAGCCAGGGAATTTTTTTATGTAACTCTGATTATATTTGTCTGAAAGAAGAAAGTCATATACACCTACAATGACCTGAAGGGAGTGAGTAAATCATTGAGTAATTTTCATTTTTGGGTGAACTATCCCTTTAAGTCACAATTAAAAATGAATGATTGTCATTGCATTTAATACAATATGACAATTTAAGTGCAAACAAAGCTTTTCTTGGAAATAACTGAAATAATTCTGAGGCATTTTTGAATTTACTTTTAGCCAGTTATTACCAAGGTTGTTTTTTAATCACCTTTCACTTAAATAGTTCTGTAGCATCACATTAATTTTTAAAAGTGCAAATATTTAGTCTGTAAATTAATACAAGGTCGTAAAACATGCTTGTGAAACATCAAGAAAAATATGAAAATATCTATGAATTAACAAAAACAAAATGTTACACTGCACAATTATAAAACTAACTGCCCACATACAACTACAGAAGAAAAAAATCGAGGCCCAGTGGCCTGTTTCAGATCTTGTACCTGGACATGGCAGGATGGGATGAATTTGGATGTCTGATAAATGTACACCTGAACCCCCTGATGGAGACAGAGTAACAGCATGAGGATTTATTTCAGCGATCAAAGAGCTAATACAGTTGGCTTTCAACTCAGTGGCTTTAGATCTGTTATCTATATCTAGAGAGCATCTATGCCAGAGCTGTAATTAAAACAAGGACTCTATTGGCAATTTGAGACGAAGCCTTTTAAAGAAAGAGCCCCTGCGTTTTCCCTCCTGCTCTTCCTAGAGGAAGCTAAACCTTCTCTGAATCTGGCATCTAGACTACGCTGCTGAATAGACAATGTACAACAACTCTGTCATCATTTCATATTTTCAATGGATCGTTCAGCTGCAGTCACTTTAATGTGTTTTCAGTCATACAGTGGCGGCAGGAGACTAGTTTGCTGTTGCATTAGTGGTACTGGCCATTGAAAAAGAAATCTTGTTTTTTCATACAACAAAGGCACCCATTCATATAAGTGCTGTGCAGCTGACAACAAACCCACTTTTAAAAAATAAAAGAGCAAAAAGATTTTGAAGTGTGTTTCACACCAGCATAGAATAGAAAAGTTAATAGGGTAGTTTAGCCGCAGCTTTTCTTTAAGAGCAGGTATAAACAACTCGGTCTATACCTGCTTTATAAGTCTGTTGTTAAATACATTTTGTATTTTCAAAAAAGCAAACAAAAGAAATAAACTGGAAGTGATTTAATTAGAATCACTAGAACAGCTGGATGGAGGTGTTGATTAGACGTTGTGAAAGTATTTATTGGAAAAGCCACATGCGCATATTCTAAACTGGTTCTCAATGTTTTCACTTCAGCAACATTCAAAGACCATTATATCTAAACCAATAACCTTTCTTAGACATTTATTTGTTAATACAAGGACCTGTGAACCTATGAACCATTATATATTGTCCCAAATTCCATTTTTTCCCCCCCAAATTCCAGTTTTGCTGTTTTTATTATTATTATTATTATTTTTTTTTTTATTTTTTTTATTTCGTTTTTATTTTTCCAGACTTGGTTTTAATGGTTAAATAAGTGAGTAAATAAAAATAAATAAATAAATAAATAAATTAATTAAACATAAATAAAAAAGCATGTCTAATTAATTGAAATCATGAAACGTGTACAATTTAACATCAATTTATCAACAAATTTTTATTAATATATATATATATGTATATATGTATATATATGTATATATATATATATATATATATATATATATATACATATGTGTATATATATATATATATATATATATATATATATATATGTATGTGTGTGTATATATATTTATATAAATATATATATAAATATAACGCCCACAAATAAATTAAAATATGTATTTTTAGATTTTATGATAGTTTGTCATATACAGTTGATGTCAAAAGTTTACATACACCTTTACACCTTGCAGAATCTGCAAAATGTTAATTATTTTACCAAAATAAGCAGGATCATAAAAAAATGCATGTTATTTTTTTTTTATTTAGTACTGACTTCAATCAGATATTTAACGTAAAAGATGTTTACATATAGTACACAAGAGAAAGTAATAGTTGAATTCATAAAAATGACCCTATTCAAAAGATTTTTTTAAGTGACAGTTGTTCATGAGTCCATTGTATGTCTTGAACAGTTAAACTGCCCGCTGTTCTTCAGAAAAATGATTAGATTTTTCACCATTTTTGTGTATTTGAACCCTTTCCAACAATGACTGTATGATTTTGAGATCCATTTTTTCACACCAAGGGCAACTGAGGGACTCATATGCAACTATTACAGAAGGTTCAAATGCTCACTGATGCTTCATTAGGAAAAAATATGTATTAAGAGCCGAGGGTGTAAACTTTTGAACAGAATGAAGATGTGCACATTTTTCTTATTTTGCCTGAATATCATATTTTTTTTCATTTAGTACTGCCCTTCAGAATCTACAGAAGATACTTACATGTTTCCCAGAAGACAAAGTAAATTAAATTAAAAATACAGGACAAACAAGTGACTCATGAACATAAAAAAAAAAAAAACAGCTGTGGATCATCCAGGTAACAACACTGTATTAAGAAAGTTTTAGTAAAACATAGTATTACTGTGTGGAGCAGCAACATTATAATTGTATTGGTTTAAGTGCTTTGAGTCATGTGACACTTGCTCTCTCAGTGTGGGAGTTTGGAGTAACTCCTTTGAGCAAACAGATAGTCTGATCTCTGACCTGAGCTAATCAGGCACAAATTCGGCATGTCAGAAGCCTGTCTTCACGTCCTGCGCCTCCACAGCTATTTACACACTCCCTGAACATACATTTTCCCTTTTTGTCTTTAGTCTGTTTGACATCTGAGTTCATCCATCCTCTTTTAAATTGAAACATTATGACATCAACACCCTCCCCCCAAAAAGGTCTTGTTAAAATCTGATTACATAACAAGATTAACCCCAGAGGTTTAGACCTGCCGCTTAGCGTTGCTAGTCCAAAAAAAGTAGGAATGTTTGTTTTTGAAAGCCGTTCTTTTAGCTGCAGGTCGTTACCGTTGCCTTATAATTTTGTGATGACAATGATCCATTGAATTTGAGACATTTCGGGAATGTACATGTTAATACCTGTTGCAGCTGCTGGAATTCACCAACATGACAGTAGCAGAAGATGTACCAACCCGCACTTAAAAAAGAGAATGCGACGTTTTTAGAAAAGGACACAGTGGTGCTTAGCAGACAGTTATCTGTGTTTTTTTGTGTAAACGGCCTATGCGCTGCAGGGTTTGTATAGGGATGTGGGAGATTAGTTTTCCATCAGGACTAGAGGAAAAGCATCAATGAAGGAAGGAGTTTGTGTGTTTTCCATATTCTGCATCTGAAACCCTTCTGAATGAGCCTCTTTTGATTTCTTGCAGGACGGTGGCCTACAGTTCCAGCAAACCCAGGCCTGGGGAAATCATTAACCAGAAACAAAGCACAGCAGGACACTGGTAGGTTGTGTGGCCTTTTCTCTCTGTCTTGTACGGTAGCTGAATATATGTGACATGTTCCAACACAGTGAGTCGTAAGTTGGAATGGGCAACTTCTGACTTGTGGATTTTGCTGTTTTTGAAAAAACTAAAATCATGCCAGTCATGTCTTGAAGTCATCGTAGGAAACTGTTAAAAATATAAAAATATACTTTTATATTATACTTAAACTGTTATTTATGTCTTAAATTGTACATTTTAATGTTCATTCTCTTTCAAATTTTTTTTTTTATATACTTTCAGTAAGATGATTAAAATCAGTAAAGATCAGCAAGGATGTATTAAATTGATGAGAATTTACAGTACAGTTGAAGACATTTATAGTGAAAGATTTATAAAAGCTGTTCTTTTCAACATAATATTCATCAAATAAAACAAAAACAAAACTACCAAAAACTATAAAGCAGCACAACCATTTTCAATTGTGGTAATAATACAAAATAGTAAAGAAAAGCTGAAAAAAAATAAATAAATAAAAAATACATATAAGAAATGCAGTATAGTCTCTGCTTTACATGAATAACAAAAAAAAAAAAAAAAAAGTTTCATAATATTATTATTTTGTTTTGGAAAAAAACTAAACAAAAGTCATTTCATTTACCTTTAAGTAATTGTCAAAATCTGTTTATTAATTAATTAATTTATTTGTTTGTTTGTAACACACATACATGCATTTAATATGAAATATATATATATATATATATATATATAATTTTTTAAATCACCAGATCAGCATAAGAAAAGCTGAAAATTAAAAAAATAAAATAAAATATATAAGAAATGCAGTATAGTCTCTGCTTTACATGAATAACATAAAACAAAACTAAACTAAACTAAAATAAAATAAATATTTCATAATATTATTATTTTGTTTTGGGAAAAAAAAAGTCATTTCATTTACCTTTAAGTAATTGTCAAAATCTGTTTGTTTATTTATTTATTTATTTATTTGTTTGTTTGTAACACGCACATACATGCATTTAATATGAAATATAAAATCAAAAACATTAAAATATATAATAAAATTGGATTTTGCTGTTTTTGAAAAACCAAAAGTTGTCTCTTTTACCTGGAAGTAATTGTCCAAATCTGTTATTTATATAGTTAATAATAATATTTATTTATTCATATAGAAAAGATAAAAAATGCACATTAAAAATACAGGATAGTCTCTGCTTTCCATAAATAATACAATTAGATTAAATACTAAAATATATTAAATTGTAATATTTCATAATAATATTATTATTAAATAAATGCAGCCTTGGTGAGCATAAGTCTTTTTTCAAAAACATTAAGACATTTTACCAACCCGAAACTTTCTAAGGGTAGTGTGTTTTAATAAATCCCATAAGTTTGTCAGTTTAATGATCAATCGATCAATCAATTTTTGAGTTTTAATGACTGCCCTAATTTAATAAAATGCTTTAATGTCAAAGCATAATTATGCTATTAGTAAGCATATACTTTCATTTTTCCTTCAGCAAACAAAACTCAAAATGTGTAGCTCGTCACATGACCCCGAGTAACATATAGCGCTGGCGGTTTCCAGTCAAACTTCCTCGGCTCAACCAGGCTACCAAATAGGGTGATATGCGATGGTCCACAAGCATCAGGAAAATATACTTGTGAATTTTATTGGGAGGGGTGGTCTGGTCTTCGAAAGCCTTGGTATAAATGGCTTGTAGCCTGGCCATTCTGAAGAAGGAAATAGGAGACATACATTCTCGGAATTCCAGCCTACTGTATGTCTGACTGAAAAAAATGTGCCCCTTCCCAGCGCAGAGAGTTTCTAATACGTCCAAATGGAATTCAACACCCTTTGAGTCTAGACTCGCAAACTTTGCTTTTCATGTAGTGTATGTGTTTCTTCAGCAGGTTATCCTAGTATGACAGATGTGTGTCCTGTGCTGGGGTCTGAAGCTAAAAAACAATTACAGTATGAAAAGCAGTTTTCCTCTTTCTCTCTGCTGTACCGCAGGCAGCTGCTGTAGATGAAGCATAATTGCAGTGTAATCCTGGCCCTAGTCCGATCGCTTTAGAAAAAAGCAGCGGACTAGATAATACCAGCTGTTTGCTGTTGCACAGATGTTGGCGAGAGCACCTCGAAACCTGTGTCACACTTTCAGTTTGGTCATCAGCGTGTGAGGAGGAGACGTGTCTCTGATGAATAGTGGAAAAGTAGTAGCCATTATATATAATAAGGGTTTATATGATGTTGAAGAAAAACATATTTGAGCATATTTAGTCATTGTTTGTTACTTTCTTGGTAAACTATTGTGTGCAATCAAATTACAGTATAATCATACACTACCATTCAAAAGTTTACTTATTCAGCAAGGGCACATTAAATTGATCACTAGCTAGGCCAGAATAAATTACAATGTTGGTTTATGCTGGTTTAGGGTTAATGGTCTGGCAGGTGGGCGAACCCTGACCCGCAAGTGGTGAAGTTGGTTTACCAAAGAGCTGGTTAAGCTAGTTAGAAAAGTCTGGTGGGGACATTGGCTTTGACAACATAGCATATGCTTCTGAACAGCTGTGCTTGTGTTTTCTTTTTTTCTTTGAAATTCTGAAATTGGTGTTGCAGAAAAGAAACCAGAGCCAAATGTGATATGCATTTTCTTTGGCGGACTCTCAAGAGGTAGGAGGCCCTGTACCTGTGTTATAGGGCTTCACGCTTTGGGGTTAGAGGGGTGTTGGGGGAACTAGAGTTTACAGTATATTTTTTAGTTACAGTCTAACGTTCTTAACACCTCATAAATTACACCTGCTGCGACGCCACCGAGGCCCGATGAACTTCAAGCGCGCTGAGGGGAAGCGAAGTAAGCAGCGAGATCTGTGCGGGATATTGCTTTTCCGTGACTCCCCCTCTCTTTCCTTGAGCTGCCTTTTTTTCGAAGGATAGAGGTCTTAAGATTGGATAAAGATCTCACTCAAGAAATTGCCTAGTTTGGACCCAGTGGAAAAAAAAAAGTTTACTGGCAGTGCTCAGGAACCTGAAAATGCTTACTTTGGCTCGTTCATGCAAATTAGACTGTGTGTGTATGTATGTATATATATATAATATTTTCAGTATGTATATTCAGATTATTATTAAGAATTATATCTACCAATGCTTATACCAATAGTTTGGTTTTCTTAAAGAAGAAGTCCACTTCCAAAACAGAGATTCACATATAATGTACTCACCCCCTTGTCATCCAAGATGTTCACGTCTTTCTTTCTTCAGTCGTAAAGAAATTGTTTTTTTAAGAAAACATTTAATTTCATCGTCCAATCGATGATCAGGGCCGATTATTTCCTGTCAATCAGGAATCAGGCAGATTATGTCCTGTTAATATAATCTGTCAAAAGCGGTGAAAAAGCCTGTCAGACAGCAGAAGAAAATGTTTCTCGTGTTAAAGTTAGGGCTGTCAAGGTCAAAGCAATTATAACACAGTTTTAATGTAGCGTTATTAACGCAAGTTATGTTTGACACTATGAATAACCCATAGTTCAATCCAGGGTTGCCAGGTCTGTGGTTTTCCCTTCACAAAACATTATTTGTAGAGATTAACCATTTTCAGTTTTTTTGGCTGATTTTAATTTCCCATTTTTTTGTACGATGTATTTACACTGTTTGATGAAGCGGAGAGGTGCCATAAATTAATTTACAATATGAAATGTTGGGAAAATGCAATGACACTTTTAAATATGAAACCAAACCACCATCAGGTGGCAGCAAATGTCTGTTTTAACGAGTGAGTCATTTATTTATTCATTCACTCAGCTGATTCATTCAAACGGCTGATTCATTCACTAATAAAACACTGCTGTGTTGCTCGAAAACACACAACAATTCTGCTGTGGCTTTGACTGGAACTTTTTGCATTTGCGAAATTGAGCAAAAACAGTCAATATTGTTTCTACAATGTAAGTCGCTTAATTTTAACTTCTTGTGTATTGCTCTTGTTATATAAAATTATTATATAAGAACATATTGGTCTGGCCCGTAGATACAGTACGTGGTTCCACGCACCATCTGGTGGATATATGTGAGGCACAACACATTTACTTAAATTCTAAACAACGTGCTCATGGGATTCAGCGGCATTCAGCGGGACGAATTGCGGGCGGCATGCCATGGGGGGAAAAACGTGCATTCTTAAAAGAGAAGTCCACTTCCAGAACAATAATTTACAAATAATTTATTCACCCCCTTGTCATCCAAGAGGTTCATGTCTTTCTGTCTTCAGTTGTAAAGAAATTATGTTTTTTGAGGAAAACATTTCAGGATTTTTCTCCATAAAATTGGACTTCATTGGTGCCCTGATTTTAAACTCCCAAAATTCAGTTTAAATGCAGCTTCAAAGGGCTCTAAACGATCCCAGCTGAAGAAGGGTCTTATCTAGCGAAACGATCTGTCGTTTGTTTTTTTTGAAAAATAAAAATTAGTATACTTTTTAAGCACAAAAGCTCGTGTAGCACAGGCTCTGGGATGCGCGTCCACGATGCTATGAATTAGTAATGGGTCGTTCTTGAACGATTCTTTCATTTTGAACAAATCTTTAATGTGACTCGGGAAGAAGAGGTGAGGTGAGCTAATCATAGACTAAAGTCCCAGGTAAACAATGAACTAATCTTTTCTGTTTCTTATAGCATTATAGTTTTGTCTTGTTTGTAGTGTGATCAACGTTTGTGTAAGCAGTAGATGTGTTAGGGAAGTAACATGGAACATTTTAATTATATTTTGCTAAAATGAACAAAATGACTCGGAAAAAAGATTCGTTCATTTTGCTGAACGAGACTCAAAGGTCCGAGTCGGTAAAATGATCCAAATTTCCCATCACTACTACGAATCACGTGTAAGTTCATCGTCTGTGTATTGAGTATGGCGAGAAACTCCATCTTTTTTTCTTCTACAATTTGAGAGAAGGACGTTGTTGTACCTTTTTGTCTGTAAACAGCGTTTACGAACTTACTTGCACTTTCTTAGTCTTTGCATGTTTGCTTTGTAAACACTGGCTCTGTGCTTCCGCGTGACCTATCAGCGTGATTCAATAGTACATAGCATCGTGAACGAGCATCCCAGAGGCTGTGCTACATGAGCTGTTGTGCTTAAAAAGTATAACAGTTTTTATTTTCCAAAAAAATGACCAATCGTTTTGCCAGATAAGACCCTTCTTCCTCGGCTAGGATCATTTAGAGCCCTTTGAAGCTGCATTTAAACTACATTTTGGAAGTTCAAAATTGGGGCACCAATGAAGTCCGTAATATGAAGAAAAATCCTGAAATGCTTTCCTCAAAAACCATAATTTCTTCACAACTGAAGACAGAAAGTCATGAACATCTTGGATGACAAGGGGTGAGTAAATTATTTGTAAATTGTTGTTCTGGAAGTGGAGTTCTCCTTTAATGGCCACATCTGTAAAATCAGTACCACATTGCAATCTTGCTGATATTCAGGAAAATATCTTAGTTGTGTATTGTTGCTTACCTATGTCATGCATCATAAAAAAATATTCCTCGAGTCTACAAATCTCTCTGTCACTCAGACAAGCTGTGCATGCCTTATGGTGCGACATCAATACATTACCAGTCGCTGTTTTCTGAATGCAATAAAGTCAAAATCATTCTCGGATGAAAATTTTTGGTGGCCAAGTTTCAGCTCTTCCTAAAACTGGAGGTTTCTAGAAGATTGTGTGGAAAATAGTCAGATTCTGGTCTCTGGCCGGTCCATCGGTTCATGTCTAAAAATGAGAACATTAAATGTACCTTATTTGTGACCAAAGATCATATATTGTGCAATATTAATTGCATAATTTAGTAAAGAATTGAATAAGATCTCAGTCAGACCCAGTATTTATTATATATTTTCATAATAAATGGCATCGCTTCTAATCGACTGGTTGCTGTGTTGAAAGTACAGCGTAAGACTTCCCTCAGTGTTTTTTTTTTTCAGGACTGTTGAGTTCAATCTCCTGCTTTTATCTTCCTCCTCACTCTGAAGTTTCTAATTCACCAGGGTTTTGTTTTCCGCGCACTATACTGCATTATCTTTGCAGCATCTCTTCCTGTATGCGTCCTGGATCACTCACTTGCTCAAGAAGCCTTACACTGCAGTGGCAGGCCGAACCTTTGTACCATCCCCCCGCATGGGCAAAACGCTAAAAAATTACAAGCCGTGCGGAGCAGTACAGTACGTACTGTCCTGGGGCCCTCATTTCTCGAAAGTATGCAGCAGTGCAGCGTACACATGTGCAAGAGTGTTTCTGGCTCTCAACACAGCTTTGTATGCTTAGACTTTCTACACACATCATTGATTTTTCTAACCTCTGCAATATGCCACTCCTGCATCAACGAATGGTTTCCTGGAAGAAAAAGCTGTCTGTATGGAGCACATAGACTCAATCTCACCCCTGTACCTCGCTTTCTTTTGCTCTCCTTCAGGGTAAAGTTGCTCAGGTTTTCCTACAGGCTGTTAATTTGGGACATTAGGTAAATAGAGCAAGGGTAAAAGTAAGTGTCCTGTTGCTTGACACTTCCCTCCTACATTAGAGTATTAACAAATGCTTATTTGAGAGTTTTAAGGCTAGTCTCACGTAGCCAGATCTTTGACTGAACGACACAAATAATGGTCCTCATGGCAACTTATGGTGACCAAGAACACCCACTTTGATAGGAAAAGAGCATCTGAGTGGCACAAAATGACCAACCATTTTTGTTTTAAAGTGATGTTTAGGCACAAGAGGATATAAAATGTACTGCAAACACCAGAACTGAAAGCAGCACAAAAACTCTAAAAAATGTGATCCGTCAACTTTATTGCAGTTGTGCATTCGGCGACACAAGTTCAGTTCCCGTCTTGTGGTCCTTTGCCGATTCCATTCCCCTCTCTCCACCTAATGCTTTCTTGCCACCTTTCTGCTGTTCTATTACATTAAAGGCATTAAAAAGGCCATAAATATAACTTTAATAAAAATGAAAAATTTCAGCCTGTCCAAAAATAATAGAATTATTTGACAGACTTAACTCGAAAAACCACAGTCATGCTTATGTAATTATTAGTTTTAAAGATTATATGTCACTGTTTAGTTAACTGGTTTTAGTTTCAGTTAACTAAAACTAAAACCAGAAAAAAGTTTGTTTATAAAAAACTAAACAAAACAAAAGAACAGGTTTGTTTCCAAAATCAAATCAAATCTAATCTAACAATGAAATGAAATGAAATGAAATTAAATTAAATATAAAATTACTAAACTAAAACCGGAAAAAATAAAATAAAATAAAATAAAATAAAACTATATAATAATTACTAACAGGTTTGTTTCTAAAATCAAATCAAACCAGAAAAAAAGAACAGGTTTGTTTAAAATAAAATGGAATGAAAGAAAAGAAAAGAAAAGAAAAGAAAAGAAAAGAAAAGAAAAGAAAAAAAAAAGAAAAGGTTTGTTTATAAAATAAAATACAAAAAAAAACATAAAATAAAATAAAAATATAAAATAAAAATAAAATAAAATAAAATACAAATATAAAATAAAATAAATAAAATTTAATTTAATTAAATAAAATTACTAAGCTAAAACTAAAACGGGAAAAAAGAACAGGTTTGTTTCTAAAATAAAGATCAAATCAAAAACTAATTCAAAAATCAAATAAAATAACATAGATAAGAAAAGAATGCATATTTTATTACTAAGTTGTATTTAGTTTAATGTTACCTACTACAGTAAATAAAAATGAATAAAAACTATATTGACATTTAAAAAAATAACTAATATAAATGACGAAAACTTTAACTAAAATTTAAATAAAAACAGAAACTACAAAAATAAAAGCCAATTCAAAATATTAAAAAATAACTATAAGAATATCTAAATGGTACGACAATAATGCTGGTCACTAACCTGGCAAACTTTCAGTGATTATTTAATTTCTTAAATGTGTTTGCAGGTTCCTTATACACAAATTTGCTTCTTGGTGGGGGGAAAAAAAAAAAAAAAACTTTCAGAGGTTGCATAAAATAAATTAACCAATCAGATTCAGGCATGCCTGACTGAGAAAGTTGTCTCCAAATGGTCATTAGTGGAGTGTGTGGTCTGTGGGTGACAAAAGTTTCTTTTCAAAATTAAAACCAAATTTTTGAAATGTATATATGTTTGCCTGTTTGCACACAATCTATGGCAAATGTGGCTGTCTAGTCCATGCTGGCTCTGTCAGCCCTGAGCTATTTATGTCATGGAAACCTGAGATTTCACGCTGGTTTGCTATTCGCATTGCGGTGCTGATATGAATTGCTCGCTCAGTTTTAACTAGCCTTGTGATTATAAGTCCCCAGATCCATATTTTAAAAGTCATATGCTTCATTTAAAAGGCTCATATGTTACCGCCCAGGGTTGTGTCCGTATGAATAGCTCTTGTGCCCCGCTCTCCAGGAGACTAATCAGCTTCATTATGAAAAAGAAAAGCCAGCAGGCCACCTCTCTGAAGAGGAACGTACATTATTTTTCAGGCACACAAAGGCAATTGTCTACTTAGGTGGAAGTGTGTGCCGTTTTTTCCCTTTTGGTGAGCATATTCAATGTGACTCATATGTGCGTAACCACACTTAAGTAAGGCCGGTGATCAATGCGCAGTGTGTTTGAACTTCCATAGCCTGTAGGTTTGTGTGTGTGTGTGTGTGTGTGTGTGTGAGAGAGAGAGAGAAAAACGTCCTCTATGTTTAGTTTGTAAGTGGATTAGACATGGATGTGAAGACTTCCTGGGGAGCTCCCAGCATGGGATGCACACAGACAGGGAGGTTAATGACAGTCTGTTTGCTGTATTCATACAGTTGAGGTCAAAAGTTTGCAAAAATGTTAATTATTTTACCAAAATGAGAGGGATCATACAAAATACAAGTTATTGTTTATTTAGTACTGACCTGAATAAGATATTTCACATAAAAGATGTTTACATATAGTTCACAAGAGAAAATAATAGTTGAATTTATAAAAATGATCGGGTTCAAAAGTTTACATATACTTGATTCTTACTGCTGTGTTGTTACCTGAATGATACAGCTGTGTTTTTTTGTTTAGTGATAGTTGTTCATGAGTCCCTTGTTTGTCCTGAACAGTTAAACTGTCTGGTGTTCTTTAGAAAAATCATTCAGGTCCCACAAATTGTTTGGTTTTCCAGGATATTTGTGTGTTTGAACCCTGTCCAACAATGACTGTATGATTTTGAGATCCACCTTTCCACACCGAGGACAACTGAGGGACTCATTTTTTTTTCATTTAGCACTGCCCTTTAGAGGCTACAGAAGATAGTTTCTGTTTCAGAGAAGACAAAATAAGTAAAATTTACCCTGATTTTCAAAAATTTCAAAAGTTTTCAACCCCCGGCTCTCTTAACAAAAATGTTGAAGTAATTTGTGGCACCTGAAGGATCTTTCTGAAGAACAGCAGGCAGTTGAACTGTTCAGGACAAACAAGGGACTCATGAACAACTATTACTAAACAAAAAAAAAACACTGTGGATCATTCAGGTAACAACATGGCATTAAGAATCAAGGGGATGAAAACTTTTGAACCAGGTAATTTTTATAAATTCTATTATTATTTTCTCTTGTGGACTTCATGTGAAACATCATGTGAAATATCTTATTCAGGTCAGTACTAAACAAACAATAACATGCATTTTGTATGATCCCTCTTACTTTGGTAAAACAATGAACATTTTAATGATTCTGAAAGGGGGATGCAAACGTTTGACCTCAACTGTATGCTTAACTTTGTTAATTGAACTGTTGTTGGTGTTTTACACAGATTAAAAAACCCTGCTATTTTAACATCTTTAATATCTGTATGGCTTTGTTGGTCATTTTGTATCTAAAACAAAAAATATCTCATCTGTCAACTGACCGAAACTCTCATAATCCACCTCTGTGGTGTCTTTATTGTTGAACAGTGTTGTTCTTGTGAAATTTTTAAATGCACATTGTAAATATCCAGATATTCAGCTTCTTAGAGCTGAAGAACTGATGAAGCCTGGCATGGTAAAAGTAATGCTGATAAATGTTGAGCTCTTATTAGAAATATTGAGAAATATCAGCCTCCTGCAAACACAACACAACAATTGTCACCCAAAACGCATAAAGAAAACTGATGGGAATGGCTGAACATCTGAAGATGTTAATATACAGACGGAAATAATTTAGCGTGCTCAACGTTTTGTAGCATAATGAATTAGGTTTTCCCCCTGAGAGGTCGTTTTGTAGTTCATGACATCTGTTCTTCATTTTAAAATAATTCAAGAGGTTTTACCAAATTTTCTTATAGGTAGCAACGTGGCAAATTGTCGAGTAACATCGCAATTACATGTGACAATATTCTAATCAGCCTGTTATTTTTATTTATTGTATGTACTTGAGTGTCATTTTAAGAGGATATGGTGGATTGAACTGATCTCGTTTTTTGTTGGTAATGTGTTAAGTGTTGTTAATGGAACCAGATGTGCAGTGAGACTAGCATTTGCATTATTTAGGAGGAAAAATGCAATGAGTGTGTGTTTGTTTTGCTACATCCGCTTTGTTGGCAGTGATGGTAGGGTAGGATAAGGAGCTGGATTAGCACACAGAGCCTCCCGCTTCGCTCAAACACATTACCATGTTGTTTAATCAGTTAATTAGTTTGATTATGAATCCCTCACGCTGATGCTTCATGATACACCTGCTGCTGCCGCATCTGGAACTGAGTACAGAAACATCCTCACCTCTAGGGTAGGCGGTATGACCTAAATAGTAATGTTACTTTTAGATATTGCATTATATATATTTTCATATATACGCTTATGTTTATAATTAATATAGTACAATATCTGCATTAATACATGTACAGGATAGGCATACTGTTTTCATTAAAAAGCAATAAGAGCATCTCCCTCTATAGACATGCCTAATAATAAAGATATATTTCTGCTGAGATGTAGACTATATATTCAGATTTGCATGTATATACTTAAGATTTTTATATATACGTTCTATATATATAACTATATATTCACAGTTTACATTTAGGCCTATATATTTAAACTTATTTAAATGTATTCAGAATTTTAGCTATATATTCAGATTAACTTCTATATATATATATATATATATATATATATATATTAATTTTTTGCTTTTATACATTGTTTTTTATATATAAATATATCCAGCCTTATAATTCTGAATATATATTTATATAATATAACTATATATATTTATATATATATATATATATATATATATATAATTTATATATATAACTATATATTCAGATTTACTTATATTCATGATTTACAGTTTTTGTTTCAATTTGTATCTGTATATTCAGACTTATAACTATATATTCAGAATTACATTAATATAGTCAGATTAACTATATATTCCGATTTGCATTTATATTCAGATTTATAACTGTATATTCAGATTTTTAAATATATATTCTGATTTATTTCTATATATTCAGATTTATAACTATATGTTCTGATTTACAGTAATATATTCAGATTTCTAAATATATATTCTGATTTACTTCTGTATTCTGATTTATTTCTATAAATTCTGATTTACATTTTATATTACAATTTGTATCTGTATATTTAGACAACTATATTCATATTTACATTTATAGTCAGATTTATAACAATATATTCAGATTTCTAAATATATATTCTGATTTACTTCTATATATTCAGATTTATAACTATATATTCCGATTTACATTTATATTTTCAGATTTCTAAATATATATTCTGATCTACTTTTATATATTCAGATTTATTACTATATATTCTGATTTACATTTTTATATTACATTTTGTATCTATATATATTCAGACTCATAACTATATATTTGGATTTACATTTATATATTCAGATTTATAACTATATTTTGATTAATTTAATTTAGTTTTTGATTTAATAATCTGATTTATACATATATATTCAGAATTAGGAAATATGTATCTGAATTTAGAGTTGCAAATCTGAATATGTGGAAGTAAATCATCATTTTTATTTATAAATTGGAATATATATATATATATATATGTGTGTGTGTGTGTGTGTGTGTGTGTGTTCATATTAAATAGCCATATGGTACTGCCTTTCTGGATAACTGCATGAATTATAATTTTTAATATAAAATATTAAAGTTTAAAACAAAGGATTTAAAACGGCAAAATAATATAAACATTATTATAAATATATAAATATTACATATGCGTTTTTAAAATATTAAATATTAAAAGCAAAGTACTTCAGCTAAAATGAATATGGTTCATGCAGCCTTTGGTCTAAAAGCCCAATGTGCTATTATTTGGGGGGAAAAAAAAGCAAAAAAAAAAAGCTAAACAGTCAAATAAATATTATACATTATATTATGTGACCATAAATATGAAAAATGTACAAATGATTTAAAACAGCAAAGCTAACATTATAAAAATATAATGTTACATATACACTGAATTCAGCTCGGATTTACCACATTGTAAATAAACTTACATAAATAAACTAAACTTTTTTTTTTCTTATTTCATGTTTTTTTTTTTCTCTGAAATACTAAAACTTGCAGGTTTCAATTAGATTTCAAATCCTACATTTTTAATGTAAACTTATGCTTTTTTTAAGTGACACTACCTAATGCAGTATAAATATTTCTACCATTCTGTTTCTAACATTTCTACCATTGTTTGGTCATACCGCCCTGTCAAACCTACTCCTGTTTCTTTCCTCAAATACTTTTTGTTGATTATGATCGTAATCAGTGTTACCTGTACAGGTGTTTCCACCTCACCTCTGCTACTATACGGATGCAGTTCCTGCAGGGAGGGATTAGGGTCGTCGGAATGAAGGGAAGCTGAAATTCCAACCAGTTCATGATAGCTTTCAACTTTAACCCAAATGAAATACCAACAGCAGGAAGACAAGTAAGCCAGTCAGTGGCGTGTTACCCTGCTGCCTCCATTTCCTTACATGGCCTTAAGAACCGCTCTAGCTTCTCATTTAACAAATGCATTTTATTCTCTGCTTCACATGCTATTAGTTTTGCAAATGCTTAATTAACGTAAACATCCCCGTAAGAGTCGTTCAACCGCACAAACATGTTAGCAGACAGGTCTCGAGAGCTATAGAGCTTGCATTCCTTCCTGAGTTATAAGTTCCTTCCTGAGTTAATATATTAATTCTTACTGTTTACCAAACTGGATCATATCCCAAGGTAATATCAGCTCCTTGCTTAATTAAACAAAACATAAACGGATTGAACCATGGAATGCGTGGCACAGTATAGCTAGATGGCTTGATGTTTAATAGGGTCTGGATCGTACACAGATGGTGTTGTGATGCAAGTGGAGTGACAAGAACATTTAGTAGTTGGGCAAGAAGACTAGATGAGAGCTGTGATGATGAATTAGCCAGTCTGGGCAATCCTGTCTCGTGTAAATGTCAATGTGTCTGTGCAGGTATGAATACACATATACACAAAAAAAACACGTGTATATATATACATATATACGTCTATATATATATAGACACTATGCATATTATATTTTAGATGTGCCAGTAGTACTTGATGTACCAATGTTCTTTACTACTGGACATTAATCATTGACTTTTTAAACAGTCTGCTGGGGTTAATTATGTGTTGTCAGTCAAAGGCAGCAAATAAGGTGATGGACATTTATAAACTCTGGCAGTGAAGAAAATGCCTGGGTGTAAAACTTCTTTGGCTATTTGTGGCTTTGGACCACAAAACCAGTCTTAAGTAGCACGTGTATATTTGTAAAAATACATTGTATGGGTCAAAATTATCGAAAATTATTAGGATGTTAAGTAAAGATCGTGCTCCTTGAAGATATTTTGTAAATTTCCTACCGTAAATATATGAAAACTTCATTTTTGATTAGTAATGTGCTTAGCTAAGAACTTCATTTGGACAATGTTAAAGACAATTCGCTCAATTTTTATTTTATTTTATTTTATTTTATTTTATTTTATTTTATTTTATTTTTTACTTTATTTTATTTTATTTTACTTTTTTAATTGCCTGGGTGTAGAACTTTTGTTTTAGTCTAAAGCTATCATTTTTTATTTTGTTTTATTTCCCTATTAACCAGTAGAGTCTTGCTTTAAAATATGAAAATTGTGACACTGCTTAAGAAATAATTTTAGTCTAAAGTTATCATTTATTTTATTTTATTTTATTTTATTCTATTTTATTTTATTTTATTTTATTATTCACCTGTAGTATCTTGCTTTTTGTTTTAGTCTAAAGTGATCATTTATTTTATTTTATTTTAGTTTATTATTTCATTTTAATTTATTTTGTTTTATTTTATTTTTATTTTCCTATTCACCTGTAGTATCTTGCTTTAAAACATGAAAATTGTTACACTGTTTAAGAAATAATTGCGAACTTGTTATTTTCCACTATTTTACATTTATTATTAAATTTTCAATTTCGATCTAATGCTCTTCTTTTTATATTATATTGTAAACAATCAGCCAGTATCTGATCACACAGAATGATTTAATTGTATTTTTTATTTTTCATCTGTTTATTTATTTATTACATAGTGATGCAGTTGATTGGGCAAAACAATGGTAAATCGCTAAGTATTGTTGTTTCCATCTTTCTTAAATTAACTCTATAAACCCTGCTAAATTGTATTTAATATACCCATTTCTAAGACCTCTAAATTATTAACATGATCAAAACATGATCAAAAAAGTCTTCTACATGCCTTTTGATTTGATTGAGCTCATACTTTTTTAGCAAGTAAAATGCCTTTTAGTATAATTGTAAAAATTTTACCTTTAGGTCTTATTGCTGTGAAATCTAATGACTTGTATGTGGTTAGTAATAGTTAGATAAACATTTGTTGTACTGAAACAACTTGCTTGATTATCCATTTTTTTTTAGAAAAAAATCACGTTAAAATATGACAAATATGATAGGTTTTTGAGAAACATTTATTTGTACATCTCTCAAAATTAAAACTACAAAGCTTTGGTTATAAAACTAAAAATTTACGTATCATCTTAAAGGCACAGTTTGCCCAAAAAAATTAAATTCTGTCATTAAATTACTCACCCTCATACCGTTCCAAACTTGTAAGACCTTCATTCATCTTTAGAACGTAAGATGAACGATGGCCTTGAACATTTCATTTGCGTTGGTGTCAGAAAGCTCTCGCATTTCATCAAAAATGCCTTAATTTGTCTGAAAATGAAAGAAGGTCTTATGATTTTGGAACGACATGAGGGAAAGTAATTAATGACAGAATTTTTATTTTTGGGTGAACTAACCCTTTAATTAAACATAATATTGTGAAATATAGAGTGACAACTATTTATACGCATTTTATGTACTGCAAGTAGTCTGCCATACTGTTATGTTCTCATTTAATTACATAACAAGCTGTCTTTTGTCCATATAAATAATAAATCTACACCAAATTGTGTATTTTTGCTCAGTTTGGGGCTCTGAATAAAGCAAACTGACTATTCGTGTTTGGCTTTACAGTGTTTATATACTGTCCTATATATCTGAGACAATGTTCTCTGGTCTTTTTTCTCATGAAAGTGCAAAAGGTCTCTGACTCAGTACATGACTTTGGACAGTTGGGAGTTTTCGGAAACATTCTGCTGCTACATGCCACCTTGGTCGAAGATCAAAGGCTAAACCAAAACCAAAAGCAAACTTTCCGTTGCTGTGGCAACAAAGCAGGATATGAAACCACCATGCCGCGGGAAAGAGAGGACTTCCTCTCTGCGCACATGTAAATGTTTTAATGGGAGTGTTTCGGGGGTGTGCCAGTGTTTCCGTTGAACGCTTTTCTTTTTTAACCAGTAGCGCAGTAAATGTGTATCAGCTGCCTTGAAATTAGAAACAAGAAGGTGTGCGCTGCTCCTGTTACCGGTGTGTAATGGATACTGTGCTGATAACTCCTTTTTATTGCTTACGTATCAACTTCCATTGACTTTGGGCGGCGTGAGAGAGCGACATCTCATTTTTCACAATGATTATTGTCACGCATTTAGCACGCATTTACCACCGTCTTGCATTTTCTTGTTTTCACTCTAAAAGTTTATTCTTTATGTAATGTTTATTCTTTAAAAACTCCCACTGGCACACCTCCGTGTTTTCATGTGTCAGTGAGAGTGGCTATGCTGTACATTTTTGGGCATGAGCTCCTCAGGGTTGCAGTAAGGTGCTGCTGCCCTGGGCTCTTTCCCCCCCGGTGTGGGCCGGGTTGTCGTAGACAGCGAGCTGCATGTCTGCTGCCAGGTGGAGTGGTGTTTGTCTGGGTAGAACATGCCAGAGCAAAGCTGGCGGAGCTCCCAAAGGAGAAGCACTTTGCTAATCAGATCCTCTTCAGCGCAGGCTTTGCATCACAGCACAATGGTTCTTTCTCCCGGGCCTGTGCTGTAGTAAGTATTTCCTGCTCTGGGCCAGCTTTACCCAGATTAGGGGAAATTGATTTAATGGGTTTGACTCTGTGGCTCAGAAAGTGATATCTATACTAACAGATTTCAAAATGATATTTCGTCTTTTTTATGAAGGAAATGGGGGAGAAAAAAAGTAGACAACAGCTGGGTAATCACCGAAGTGTGAGCAGAGCCACATGAACAGCTCGGTTTTTATTTCAATTATGTTTTGTGATGTAGAAAGTTATAAATTTGTTCTTGTTTTTTTTCAATATTTGGTGACAAATCACAACAGCTGCTAATTTAACATTAATTATGTAACGTTAAAAAGCGTAATGAAATTCTAAAATAAAATATTTTAAAATATCATCAGATTTTCCACAAGTTGATATGATTCTTTAGGGTCTTAATGAAAAGTCTACAACATACTTTGGTTAAAATTTCTCCATGGTAGTGTAAAACAACACCCTTTTTAGCTTGTCAAAATCAGCTCTGCAGACATCAACCCATTTTGTTGCATGTTGCTTTAAATGCTAATGAGCTCTGCTTACCCCACCCTTGTTTACTTTAGCCGCTTTTAGCCATGAAACTTGCTAACTAGGACATTATTAGGAAAGATGATTGCAGAGAATCATTACAAAAAACCTTATACTCACTTCTGCTGTAGGTGAATTGTTACATGAATGATTTGCGCAAACATAGATGCATTTAGGTAGATCGGCGCATTCCCTTCACAAGCAAATGTAATCCACTGTATCTTCAGCAGCTCAGATATCGGTAAATGACGACCACTATGTTCATTTTTACATCCAAAAACACACCTCAGTCGCTCAGTCGGAGACATTCTTGTCTTCCGTTGAAACAATGGCGGTTGGACTGTTTACAGCTCATTTAGGGTGGGTCTAAGATAAGATGGCTGTGTCAATCAACTGTCGTGGGAGCGGCCTTGGTCTGTGTGACATCACACAGACAAGAAGCTGAGAATGGCCTGATTTGAAAAGCGGATATTTATTTTTAGGAATTAAAGAAAAACCACTGGGTGGATTTTCATCATTAGACATTTATGTTCAAACAACATGTAAAAGTGAATTTTGCATCCAATGACCCCTTTGAAATAAATATTAAAACTAAATAGTATAAATAGTGTAAAATAGTAAAGTACACTAATATAGTATATATTTTATATTTATATATACTTAAATATGTGTAAAGCGTAAGTTAGGTAAGATTTTTAGATTTTTATTGTTAGCAAGAATTTAAGCATGCATTTTATTTATTAGTAATTTATTAAAACTCATACCAAAGACATTTATAATATTAGAAAAAAGATTTCTGATTCAAATAAATGCTGTTCTTTGGAACTTTCTAATGATCAAAGAATCTTGAAAGAAAAGATTTATAGTTTCCACCAAAATATTAATATTAATATATTTTCAACATTGATAATAACAACAAACATTTTTTGATTACTGTATCAACATATAAAAATGATTTCTGAAGGATCATGTGACATTGAAGACTGGAGTAATGGCTGCTGAAAATTCAGCTTTGCCATCACAGGATTGAATTTTAGTGTTTTAAAATAGGAATTATTTCACATTTATTGATTTATTTATTAATTTAAATAGCTATAAATGCAGCTTAGGTGAGAGACATCAAAACTTTTTTTCCATTTATAGCTAGATGTTTTTTATTATTATTATTAGAATCTTGCCCTCTGACCCATATCATGTGTAAATTAAGTAAAAAGCATGTGTAAATAAATATATATATATATATATATAATTTATAGAATTAACAGTAACACTTTTCTATAAAGTTCATTAGTTAACATTAGTTAAGTACTTTAGTAAACATGAACTAAGAATGAAAAATAATTTTTCAGCATTTATAAATCATAGTTCATCTTAATTTCACCATTTACTAATACATTATTAAAACCACAAGTTGTGTTTGTTAACATTAGTTAACGGTTAACATGAACAATGTACAACTGTATTTTTGTTAACTAAGTAGTGCTGTCAAATCGATTAATCGTGATTAATCGCATTCAAAATAAAAGTTTGTTTACATAATATACGTGTGTACTGTGTATATTTATATATGTATGCTTATATTTATATGTGATTTATATATAAATATAAATGTATATTACATATATTTCTTAAATATATACATGTAAACTGTAAAAAAAAAACAAAAAAAAAAAATTTGTTGAGTCAGCTTAAAATAATTTGTTACCTTGCTGCCTTAAAATTCAGTTAGTTCAGTCAACTAAAATAAGTTATTTAACTTGAAATGTTAAGTTGTACTAAGTAACAACTTAGATATTTGTGTTTGCTAAACTTAACAGATGGGTAAGTAACCCAGCTGCCTTAAAATTTTAAGTTGATTCAACTCAAATATCTAAGTTGTCACTTAGTATAATTTAACATTTCAAGTTGAATAAACATTTTTTGAGTTGACTGAACTTAAAATTTTAAGGCAGCCAGGTTACAGATTATTTTAAGTTGACTCAACAAATTGTTTTTTACAGTGCATGTGTGTACACTACCGTTCAAAAGTTTGGGGTCAGTAAGACTTGTAATAGTCTTTAAAGAAGTCTCTTATGCTCATCAAGGCTGCATTTATTTGATTAGAAATATAGAAAAAAACAGTAATATTGCAAAATGTTTTTACAATATAAAATAATGTTTTTTATTTTAACATACTTTAAAATAGAATTTATTCCTGTGATGAAAAGCTGAATTTTTATCAGCTGTTACTCCAGTCTTAAGTGTCACATGATCCTTCAGAAATCATTCTAATATGCGGATTTATTATTAGAATGATCAATGTTGGATAATATCAACAGTTGTGCAAATATTTTTTGGAACCTGTGATTTTTTTTTCAGGATTCTTTCATGAATAACAAGTTTAAAAAGTACAGTGTTTATTCAAAATATAAATATTTTATAACAATGTAAATTATTTATTATTAACTTTTAATAAACTTTTAATTATTAACTTAATACATCCTTGGTGAATAAAAGTATTAATTTCTTTAAAAAAAAAAAAAAACAATAAAAATGTACTGACCCCAAACTTTTGAACGGTAGTGTATATTTATAAATACATATAAATATAAACTGTACAAACACGCATTATGTAAGCAAAATTTTATTTTGGATGCGATTAATCACGATTAATCGATTTGACAGCACTATAATTAACATTAACAAAAATTAATAAATACTGTAATAAATGTATTGTTCATTCATGTTAATACATTAACTAATGTTAACAAATGACACCTTATTGTAAAGTGTTGTCAAATTAATTATAAATTGGTATAATAATAAATATTATAAAGTTATATAAAAAAATAATTATAAATAATGTAATTTTATATACAGCTGTACACAGACTGCGTACATTTTCCCCAAAAAATAAAAAAAATATTCAGTGCTCTCATCTGCCACAAAAATTGTGATTTTCATTCAGAATCTTCTTATCTTATCAAGTATTAATATGTGATTGATTGTAATTCTCTGCCGTTACCGGTTCAATTTTCAGTGCTTTTTATCATGCTTATCTTTGTATGTATCTATTGCTTGAGCAGAGGGCATTTTATGAGTGTAGTGTGTTAACTTGGCTTTGTTTTACCTGTCATTCACTGTCTAGTCTCATCACAAAGCCACTCTTTCACTGTATACACATAGTGTGAGCTCATCAGCGCCGTGTGTGCGACCGAGACAAAGATAAACAAAGAAGGCAAGCGAGAGTGCTTTAAGGATGGCATAAGGCTATAAAGAAGATAAAGAAGCTATAGATAGAGCGAGAGTGATAAGCACATCCTTGGCAGAGCGCAAAGCGTGAGCGGCCGTCCTGTCTGGCTGTTCAGCTTGAGTCCGCAGGCACAGTGCCACCTTGAAATTTCCCTCTCAATGAGATTTAATTAAATCCACAATACCCAATTAAGTGGAAATATGCCTCCTAAGGTCGCTGACCTGAGCAGAGCACCTCCGGGAGGCCGAGCCTGGAGTGGTGATGGGTAAATGCGGTGATGGGGAGGGGGCTAAATTAATAACGCAGATATGCGTGGAACTGCGAGGCAAACCGTATGGTTGTTAGTTAATCCCTAATGACTCTTGGGATTTGGTTAATGAGGTACATAATTACATATACAGCACAATGTGATTAGCCCTCGCATGGAGACGTGGAGCAGGGTCGAGGGGAAAAGGGGGATACGCTGAGAGACCTCGTGCAGCCGAAACAGGTGGTTGTGAGTGTGTGTGTTTGACGTCTGTGTTAATATGCTCTCCATACGTCTATTGAGTTTTGCTGCCTCAATCACCATGACAGCAGCTGAGGGAGGTTGTATGCATAAGGATGAATGAAGCGTATTCGGGGATACTGAAGGTTGAGAGTAGAGATCGACCGATATATCGATTTACCGATATTTTTCCCGATATTTAAGCATTTTACCATAATCGGTTATCAGTTTTGTAATATCCGGTTCACCGATAAACGCCGCCATCTTGTGGGTGTTTTGAGAATTGTGCGCATGCAGCGCGCCTGAGGGGAGACCCAACAACAATGGCCTGCAACGGTAAAGCATAGCCTACTTTCTTGCTTTGCTGAAATTAGTCAACTTTATTTAACATAAAAGCCATTAATGCTCATATTAGATGTGATACATAAATGCCTCATATGTAACTAGTTTGTGCTCATAAAGGTAGAGTTTGTGTTTTTGCTCATAAAGGTAGAATAATACATCATTCGGAACTGTAAAGGGTATACTTTTATTTGTGTGCACTCACAATATCAACAAAATGTTGCAAACGGTGCTTTTATAAAACAATCATGCGCTTTCTGTTGTCTCAGTAGGAGCACTTCACAAAAATAAACCGAAACTCAGCGAATACAAACCTCACAGACATGATAAATATACATATAGAAAGCTTAACATTATTACTTAACAAAATAAATCAAATCGAAAAAAAAACTCTTTCATTATGGAATCTGTAATGATGCTTTGCTCTCTAAAGCGCATCCAAAGAGAAGATGGCGAGTCCGGATCGGCAAATTCATCCTGAAATCACTGACTCAGAAAACACTAGTTTATTAATAAATAATTAAAAAATCTCCTACTATTTTCCCCTCTACACATTCATGATAATTATTTTTGCTGGTGCTTTGCAGCAAGCTTTAGCCTATTGCGTGCACTTGAACGCGGATCTCTTCCCGCTGCGTTGAAGGCACGCTCGCTGCTGCTGCTGATGGAGACACTAAACGCCTTCCGAGCCGGTCTCCAAAAAGCGAAAGTGAAGTCTCGTGTTGTTTCCACTAGCGGGGAATTTTTCATCACCATAAATTGTGGATGTCAAAAATATAGAAATAAGGAGAAGCCTAAAACAGACCCGAAGCCCGGCCCGCGTCTGAGCTATGACGTGAAAATTGGCCTGAACCCCGGCCCTAAGGACGTAAAAAAAATCGGGCTGAAATGCAGGGCTCTACGTTCACTCACGGGTTGATGCGCTCACCACCGCATGTAACTTTTAAAAAGTTACACAAGATTCACTTGTTTAAAACACTCTCAATTATATCAATATTTACTATAGAATACGATGTTTTGTTTGTTATATTCCAGTATTCCAGAGAATATTATTCAGTGAATTAACATTATCCAGTGAATTCTTCACTCTTTAGCCTATTAAACAGCCTATAAACTGTAGTTTAAAACTAAGTTGATATATCTCCTGTTCTTAGTTTATTTTCTCCATCTGAAAACATTCTAAATTCTTCATTTATTTTGCTTATTAGTGTTGCAGCTGATTTCATGAATAAAATGTTTTTTATTGTTTTTATTGTTGTAAAAGATTAAATTTAACATGAAAGACTGCTAATTTTCAACACTTTTTAAGATGACTTAAAAGAGGAAAAACCAAAGTGAAGTATGGTCAGTGAATTACTTTATAACAGTAAATAAATATCGGTTCTGCATATCGGTTATTGGCACATAATTATGCAAATAATCGGTATCGGTATCGGTAATAAAAAAAAAAATCAATATCGGTCGATCACTAGTTGAGAGGACAGCACAGCTCATTTGGTTTACTAACACAAGATTTATCTTTGGTTTTAAGTAATATACACCTCCACTCCAAAGTTTGGGCTCAGTATGATTATATTTTTAAACAAAAAATGCTGTAAGGATGCATAAAATTGATTATTGTAACATTATAAATGCTACAATAATCATTTTCATGTGTCCTTACAGAACAAAAAATGCTATTCTTTTAAACTTTTATTCATCGAAGAATTAGGGTTGGGTAAAAAAGATTGATTTCTTGTTTTTAATCGATTCTTATTTTTACGATACTATTGATTCTTAAATCCCAAGAGTCGATTAGTCTAGCCTGTTTTTGGCTAATGAACGGAACATTCAATAAATCGTAATAAGCTTTGCTTTGTTACTTTTGATATGAAACAAAGTTTCATATTTCAAATTCTGTCCATTTTGTTACTGTATTCAAACAATTAATGATGTTTTGGTGCTGTTTAATGGGTGACAGATCGCTGTAGCATGTGTGAAGTGATCGTTTCCTGCGCTTTAATACTAGTTTCAGCATGAAATAAACATGAATGAACATCCAAAGGTATGTTAAAATCTAAATCTAAATCCATATCTTGTCTCATGTAATCACTCAATCAGTGTTTTTAATTTCTCAAAGATGTCAATATGACAGCTTTCAAACAATATGTCATGTAACGTCACATTGACCTTAGAAAAAAACATATTTGGTGACCATAAACTCGTTGGTCAACTAGAAAAATGAGCACTAGAGGGGAAAATATATGCACCATATAACATGTCAAGTTTTATGACAGGTAAAATTTAAATGTTTATGTTTCAAAAAATGAATTGGAGTTGAAATATCATTATGTAATTTTAAAATTAGTATTATAACATTATTATAAAAACTTAACTGAGTATAATTTAAATGTTTGTTTACAAATCAGTTCATTTTAACGCCCAATATCATAATGTAGTACCAGCTGACTTTCATGTATAGTTTACAGCATTAGTTGAGAGATTTTCTTTCCCTTGAGAAAATTTGCCATGTACTATACCTGATATATAATATTGAATTGAATCGAATCACAAGCTTGTTAGTAGAATTATGACAAAATATTTCACAGATTCCACAGAAAGTAAGCACCACAGCTGTTTTCAATATTGATAATAATAAAAATTGTTTCTTGAGCATCCAAGGTATGTTATTTCCTGATAACAACTGGTAAAAATGAATAGCACAGGCTAATCCGGGTGAATTTATAAAAATTACCCAGTTCAAAATCATCCACATCCCCTTGATTCCTAATACTGTGTTGTAACCTAAATGATCCACAGCTGTTTTTTTTTTTTGTTTTTTTTTTTTGGTAATAGTTGTAATAGTTGATCATGATTCCCTAGTTTGTCCTGAACAGTTAAACTGCCTGCTGTTCTTTAGAAAAATCCTTTATGTTCCACAAATTGTTTGGTTTTCCAGCATTTTTGTGTATTTGAACCATTTCCAACAATGACTGTATGATTTGGAGATGCATCTTTTTACACTGAGGACAACTGAGGGACTCACATGCAACTATTACAGAAGGTTCAAACACTCACTGATGCTCCAAAAGGAAAAAACATGCATTAAGAGCAGGGGGTGTAAACTTTTGAACACAATGGGATGTGTAGAGATGTGTACATTTTTCTTATTTTGCCCAAATATCACTTTTTTTTTTTTTTCATTTAGTACTGCTCTTCAGAAGCTAAAGAAGATACTTGCATGTTTCCCAGAAGACAAAATAAGTTAAATTTACCCTGATATTCAAAAAAAGTTTCCACTCCCTGGATCTTCGTGCATTGTGTTTCCTCTGACACATCAGCAAGTGTTTGAACTTTCTGTAATAGTTGCATATGAGTCCCTCAGTTGTCCTCAGTGTGAAAAGATGGAACTCAAAATCATACAGTCATTGTTGGACAGGGTTCAAATACACAAAAATGCTAGATTAACCAAAGAATTTGTGGGACCTGAAGGTTTTTTCTGAAGAACAGTGTATTAAGAATCAAGGGGATGTAAACTTTTGAACGGGGTCATTTTTTAAAAATAAATTCAACTATTATTTTCTCTTGTGGACTATATGTAAACATCTTTTATGTGGAATATCTTATTCAGGTTAAAATTTTGAATGATTCTAAAAGGAGATGCAAACTTTTGACCTCAACTGCATTTAATTATATCATCCTGGTATCGTGGACTCGCTCTCTCTTGTGTCATACAAAAGCAGCTGCTGTCATTTTGTGACAATTGTAATGGATAACAAGCAAACTTGTAAGGTTTTAAAACAGTTTCATCTTAAATTAATATCTTTTAATCTGCATAATTATTCATGTGGCGAAATGCCGTCTAGTTTAAACTTGCCACCTTCTAGCAACCGCTTGCTTCACGGAAGCTTTGCTTTCAAATTTCTCAACTAAAATCAATATTTCATGTCCAGTTTTTGTTATTGCAAAAACATTAATAAGCCATAACAACCGGCTGGATGTACATTATCCCTTACATATATGTCTGACATAATTTCCTTACCCTCATGTCATTCTACTGTGACTGTTGGGAAAAAAACATGTAAGCTTTCTCAAAATGTCTTTCAAATTTCACACATCACATGGTGTTTTTTTGTTTTGTTTTTTTTGAGCTTGATAGCACACTCAGATAGTTCCCACGCTTCCTGAAAGTACTTGAAGGTACTTGAACATCAGACACATGGATTCAAGGCCTGGAAAATACTTGAAAACAAATATAGGTCCTTGAAAGTGCTTGAAATACATTTAAAATAAATTTTGTTTAGTAGAATGGTGCTATTTAAAAAATGTTCCTATATGCGCAGTCAAAGACTAAATGAAACGGCGTTAATGATTGGGGTGGAGATGAGGTAGCGCGAGAAAAAAATCTGATGTGCGCGTTTGTCACAAGCTTCAAACTGGAATTGATTTTTTTGGCATGCGCACACTGCGCAAATATTTTGTTTCCCATTGTTTGCACATAATAACCACTCTCCTACACTGTTTCTTTATTTATTTTTAACAGCAGAATTAATATTTATCCATTACTCCTTATTAATAATCATGAAGTAAAAATGCCCCTCCCCGAGCCTATAACCAGCCGTCTGTGTATGAGCTGCATTGATTATAATGGAAGATGAACGGAGAGAGACAGATTTATGGATTTAAGGGAGTTTGCAAATGATATTGATTTAATACAACACTAAACAAGAAATTAATATTAAGTGACTTGCATTGTCTGAACACTTTTGCCTAGTGAACACATTTGTGACCCTGGACCACAAAACCGGTCTTAAGTCGCTGGGGTATATTTGTAGCAATAGCCAAAAATACATTGTATGGGTCAAAATTATAGATTTTTCTTTTATGGCAAAAATCATTAGCAAATTAAGTAAAGATCATGTTCCATGGAAGATATTTTGTAAAATTCCTACTGTAAATATATCAAAACTTAATTTTTGATTAGTAATATACATTGTTAAGAACTTTATTTGGACAACTTTAAAGGCAGTTTTCTCAATATTTTGATTTTTTTGCACCATCAGATTCCAGGTTTTCGACCAAATATTGTCCTATCCTAACAAACCATACATCAATGGAAAGCTTATTTATTTAGCTTTCAGATGATGTATAAATTTCAATATTGAAAAATTGACCCTTATGACTGGTTTTGTGATCCAGGGTCACATTTCATCACTGAAACTAGTTTCAAACAAAGTAACAGCTGAACTGCTGCGTATCTCCATTCAAACACAGCGTTGTTTCGTTTATGCATGAATGGACATTTTTAAACGAATCTGATTCAAATACCCATTCATATAGACAGTCACTTGCTTCATTCCTAAATGAATCAGCCGTTCGAACGAATCAATTCATTGAACGATTCAGTGATAAAATCAGTAACTTGCTGCCACCTACTAGCAGTTTTACTTTCATTTTAAAGTATCTTTTCTGTTATTTTAAATAATTTAATATCAATAAATTTTATAAATAAAACATTAACCTCAACATGAAGTTATGGATTTCGTTGCACTCATGTGACCGCTGAGCCTCATTAGTGCAGTTTGTTTTATACTGATTTCATTTGATTGGTAACTTATTCTTATTCTATTTGTTTTTATTCTGTTGTTTTAATTAGAAATGTTAAAAACTTTTTTTTTTTTTTTATAATTTAACAAAAGATGACATACTTTTAATAAAGATAGAAAAATGCCATTACAAAGGCAAAATCAAAATTTCCTGTAAATCACTTTAAGGAGTCAAATATCGTCTCGTAATGGGAAGGCTAATATTTGATCAATATTTGATTATCGATTAGAAGGTGCTCCTGAAATTTTTGTCTGTGCTCCTAATTCTTTAATGACGCTGCATATGCTGGCGTGTGAATTTAATAGGTGCTTGATATAAAATAAATGGTGCTTTAAAAAGTCCTTGAATGTGGTGGGAACCCTGCACACCATGCTTTCACTAAGCAGCTGTAAAAGCAGCGTCAACACTTATTTTATGTTCCATGGAAGAAAGTCATGGGTTTGGAATGACACGAGGGCTTATGCAAATGAGTAAATGAGACTTTGTACCTTTAATATTGTGTAAGTGTTTCTGTAACTACACTACAGATATTATTCCTCACAGTAAGGACAGCTGCAGTTTCCCAGAACTATTGTGAAATGATTCCACAACAATGAAGACACTGTGTTTACAAAAGCATCAACGACATTAGATGTGTAATGATATCTATGATTAATCAAGAAACTAGCAAACATATTAACAACAACCAGCTGTTTGCAAAGCCTGCCCTGTGAAGAGAAAATCCAGTTCTAATTAAAGAAAGAACACAACGGTAGAAAACAGCGTTCATTAGTGCCGTCTCTCTAGATGGAGATCTATACCTTCTCTCTGTACCATGGGGAGAAATAATGATAATACTTTTATTACATTTCATTTTCCCAAGTCTTTGCGGGGTACTAAAATGCGCCTTATGGTACTTATACATAATGATTACTTCATGAAAAAAAAATTACTTTTGAGTGATGCAGTCATTTATTGCTCTTTCGCCAGTGTGTTCTCTAGTAATGTAAGATACAAGTAAGATACAATGCAGTAAATAATTCAAGATTTCTCAAGCCCTGTGCAAATTGGGTGATGTTTATCTTTATGTTGGCAAGTTTATTGTTTTATTATAGTAATTTATTGTGTTTACACAAGAAATTAATGCCAGCTTTCAGAGGTTTTCCACAGATGCTTTTTTCACAATACAGTTTTAACTTAATAATTCTTTTAGAACAGATACTTTATGAATAAATAATAAATGCTTTTGTTCAGAAAGGATGCATGATCCTGAAATTGATCAGAAGTGACAATAAAGATGTTTACATCATTTTTAAATAAATGATCTTCTGTGGTAAAAAAAAAAAAAAAATCAATTTAAAAAAATGTGTTGCAATTTCCACAGTTAAGCAGAAGAGCTGTTTTCAACTTTGATGATAATATTATTTTTTCTTGAGCACTAAATCAGAATATTAGTATGATTTCTGAAGGATCATGTAACACTGTAAACTGGATTAATGGCTAAAATCAGCTTTGCATCATAGAAAAAAAATATATTTTAAAATATTTTTAAAATATTTTATTAGAAATATTATTTTATTTTATTTTATTTTTAATTAGTTATTTTAAATTGTAATAATATTTCACAGTAGTGCTTTTTTGTATTTTTGATCAAATAAATGCAGCCTTATTGCAGCATAAGGAAAAAAAAACGTTCTCACAAGGAGAAGCCTTTTCTGCTCATCAAGGCTGCATTTATTTGGTTAAAAATACAGGAAAAACAGTAATATTGTGAAATATTATTGCAATTTACAATAGTGGTTTTCTATTTTAATATCATTTAAAATAGATTTTTTTTTTCTGTGATGAATTGCTGAATTTTCATCAAAAATCATTCTGATTTGTTGACAATGTTGAAAATCGTTTTGCTGCTTAATAATTTTTTTGGAACCTGTGATTCTTTTTGATGAATAAAACGTTAAAAAGAACAACATTTATTTTAAATTGAAATATTTTGTAACAAGATACACTACCGTTCAAATCTGGGGTCAGTGATTTCTTTCTTTAAGAAATTAATACTTTTATTCAGCAAGTAAAGACTTAAAGACTTAAAATGTTAGAAATAAATTCCATTTTAAATAAAAGCTGATCTTTTTAATGTTAATTCATCAAAGAATCCTGAAAAAAGCATCACAGGTTCCAAAAAATATTAAGCAGCACAACACTGATAATAAATCAGCATATTAGAATGATTTCTGAAGGATCATGTGACACTGAAGATTAGAGTAATGGCTGATTAAAAAAGAAAAATCAACTTTGCATCACAGGAATAAATTCTATTTTAAAGTATATTAAAATAGAAAACTGTTATTTTAAATTGCAGTAATCTTTCTTCTGTATTTTTGATGGATGGAACTTTCATAAGCATAAGAGACTGATTCCAATGGCAGTGTATGTATACAAAGTGTCCGTTAATGGGTTGATGATCACGCAGCACAGGGACAGTCCTTGTTAGCTTAGTTCAATGCAAACACAGATGTATCCTAGCCGTGTATGAAACGGCAGGATTACAGATGACTCACAGTCAATGGATGTTTCTTCCTCTGATGTTGCAGAATCACTGACATTGTAGTTATGTTCTGCCAGTTTATCACATTTCTCCAGTAACGTGTTGGGGTTTAGCGTCATGAAGCTACCTTGTCAGAGCAGATGAGGGGTGGGGGTGGGGTGAGACATGAAAAGGCAAGTGTAACCACAGATTGTAAGATGCATGTAGCAGCGTTGGGCATCAAAGCCGAGGCTGCTCACGGGGAACTTGGTGCCCTGCCGTGGAGCTCAGATGTTTTATTCAGTGCGTATGATCCTTTTATTGCTGCGCTGAAGCTACACAGGCCCCGTGAACGCATGCTTATACACACAAGGCCTGTTTATCGGCTCCCTCTCGCAGTGTGCTTGGACGTAAAGTAAACATGAAATGAAAATCAACTGTTTACTTTTTTTAATGCATGTTCCTGGTCTGACTCTGAATGATTCATCAGTGCATGGTTTTTCCAGATGTATGGAATAATACATTATGTACCGTTAAGGCTGACGTTGCTAATCTAATATATCTATATCTATATATATATCTATATGTATATACAGTAGTCAACATTTGAAGTGGATCAAAAAAGATCATCAAAGTTGTCCTATAAGGCAAGAATGGGTAATGTTTAGGTTTTAGGACAACTTTGATAAACATTTTGATCCACTTTAAATGTTGACTACTATATATGTATGTGTATATATTAGGGTGTAGGAAAATATCGATACACGTGTACACGTGGCGATACTGTATCGATTCTCAAAAATGGAATATCGATATTTAAAAATAAAAAATCGTACACGATTCATGACAGTTGCTTCGTTTTGAGCTTATATCCTGACCGCTAGATTGCAGTCTTCTTATCTCTGAACTTAAACAGTGACAGGAAGTACTAGCATAAGGGCACGCCACTAATGTTAGTGTCAATGGAGGATGAAAGAATAGTTCCTGCTCCCGCCCTCGGTGTAAAGTTTGGCGTCATTTCGGCTTTTGAGATCACATTCGCTCCAGGACGCGGCATTTTAAATATAAAATATATTAGTTTGTGTTTTGACATATTATCAGCCAAAATCTGCAGTTTGTTTCTAATATTATTTATTTATAAAAACAAAACAAAAAAACTTTTTTTTATGGTAACCAGTTTACCTTACATCACAAAAAAATGATGCACTTCAAATTTAGAGTTCACTCATAATTACCAATAAGTCGTTTTTAAATATAAAATATTAAAATGGTCAAGTTTGTGTTTGGACATATCAGTATTAGCGTTTTTTTTAATTATTACTACTTGTTTCTAATATTATTTATTAATTTATTTGTTTATTTGTTTGTTTGTTTATTTATTTATTTAAAAAACATTTATTTAAAAATAAATGAAAAAATAAAAAAGATGCTTTAAGGCAAATTTTATCAAATGAAGAGTTAATTCATAATTCCCAATAAGTTATTTAAAAAATATATCTATATATCTATATATCTATCTATCTATCTATCTATCTATCTATATATATATATATATATATATATATATGATGCCTTAAATATTAAATATTAAAATGGTCCAAATAATAATTTATAAATTATTGGCCAAAATTGGCAGATTTTAGTTTCTATTATTTATTTGTTTATTTAAAAACAAACAAAAAAAGTAACCAACATATCTTGTATCACAAAAAAGGGCAAATTAAGGCAAATTTTGTATTAAAAAAAAAAAACAAAACAAAACATATGACAGTTGAAAAGTGTTTATTTCATTTCCACGTTTAGTGTTTGAGTGTTTCCCTATAATAAAGATACATAAAATGAGGTTTTAAACATTTCTGTATCTGCAGGACATTTATATCTTTACATATGTGACCCTGGACCACAAAACCAGTCATAAGGGTCAGTTTTTCAAAACTGAGCTTTATACATCATCTGAAAGCTGAAATAAGCTAAATATAAGCTAAATAAGCTAAATATTAATATATGGAATCTGAGGGTGCAAAAAAAATCAAAAATTACTAATCAAAAAGTTTTTCTATATTTAAAGTAGGAATTTTACAAAAAAATCTTCATGAAACATGATCTTTACTTAATATCCTAATGATTTTTGGCATAAAAAAATCAATAATTTTGACCCATACGATGTATTTTTGGCTATTGCTACAAATATACCCCAGCGACTTAAGACTGGTTTTGTGGTCCAGAGTCACATATTTTCTTTTTACCTTACAAATTATTATTTACAACAGCTGATTTTTAGTGAGAATAAAACACCACCACATGTGCGTATGCTTTTTTGAGGGTATGTTCAGTAATGCGTAATTCATCAGCACCTGTTTAACCTGTTTATCAGCACACCTAGCCAGAACTGGTTATAATGTAAAGGTCGTCAACATTTGCATTCATGGAATCTTCTAATGACGCATTACAAACACAACATGCAAAGAGCTGCTTTGACATGAACCAGAACTGTCAGTTTTTGTTTATAAACGCTCAGTTTGGAGCACAGACCAGGACATATGAATTGGTAAAAATGGTAAAACATAGGTGTTTTTTATTTGGTCAGGATTTAATAAGCATATATTAAGTCATGCTGTAAATGACAGTTGACGCAAAAACTGTTTACCAATGACTATTCCATATGTTAACATTAATCGTTGTTGAGAGAACATAGTGCAATGTTTTTACTGTGATGAGATCAACAAACCATCTGTACGTCATATTATATTTACTTCATATTCATCTCTGAATAGATGTAAAAAGACTTCTTTGCTCATTCTTGAGCTTTTTTGTAAAAAATATGGCTGTATGTCTCAAAGAATTAGTTTGTAGAAATCAAAGATCCAAGGAAGGGGTCATGCTTATAAAATTAAATGCTCAATATTGTTTTTGTTCATCTTTCCACAGGTATTACTAAAAAAAGAGCCTGTTGAGTGATTATCAGTGGAGTCAGAATATTGTACAGTCACGAAGATAGACATAAATGGATCTTACAGTTGTTGACAGACAGAGGGATGAAGTAGTATAGTGCATAGAGTGCAAAGGTGCCCTTTCTATAAAAAAGAATAATAATTGCACAGGCTAGTCATACACAAAAAGGCCAGTAAGCTACATTAAGATAATAATTGATTTTGATTTTATGCTTTAAATTTAGCACAAAGTGCATTTTTGAGCCTTTCATTACTATGCATTGCCTGCTACAGCAGTACAAGTGTTCATACACGCTCAAAGGTTTGTTTGAGAGTATTTAGTTCCCTATCTGTCGTACACTCCGAGTTGTGTCGAGTAGTGTACGACACTAGGGGTCGCTCTTGAGAGCCCAAACACCTCTGACAGTTTTGAGAAAGGCCAATGAAAATTGGGTGTGCAGATTTGCATAGCTGACCACGCCCCGGACGTCCGGGTATAAATAGGGCAGCGTGTGCATCTGCTCACTTGTTCTGTTTTTCGGAGCCGAATGCAGCGTCTCTGCGTGAGAAGCGGCAACATTCACCTCTCTCGTCGTTGGATCTACGGCACAGACAGCGGTCTCTCCCTCTCTGACACTGCTCGTGTTGTGAGAGTCCCCTGGGTGCGTCGACGGCGATCTTCAAGAGAAGATTCTCTTCTGCAGAGAGCAAATTTTCTCTAAAAGAGCTCCACAGACGGATTGTGTGTTTCACGATGCCTTTCCGTCTGTGTCCTACTGGGTGCGGATTCTACCTTTCCCCGAACGATCGGCACGAACGCTGTGTTCAATGCTTGGGGCGTGAGCATGCTGACGCAGCGTTCGCTGAGGGAGGTTGTCAGCACTGCGAAGACATGCCCTTGGGCACACTCCGCTCGAGAGCCGCGTTCTTTTCGAAGAAGCCGCGGCGCTCCTCATCTGCTTCCCGCTCCGGTCCTTCTACTTCCGGGTACGAGGCCGTTGCGATGTGCGTCGAGGAAGAGCGGCAGGTGTTGAGCGAAGTTTTGCCAGTTGCGTCCTCGCAAACCGCTCACCCTGTGTGTCTACCGATTGAGTCTCCGGACGATTTTGAAAGCTCGTCTCAGTATGGGCTGGATCTTTTGTTCGGGGCTCCTGCTGAGGAAAAGGCAGCGTCCGTAGCATCGGAGGGAGAGCCGTCAGAGGCTGACGTCACAACCGAGTTCGCCGCTCCGGCGGTTGAATCTCAGTCTGTGGCAGACGCCGAAATGGCCGCCGCACTACAACGGGCAGCCAAGGAGATCGGGGTTGCGTGGGTTCCCCCGCCCAGCCCTGAGCCTTCAAGGCTGGATGACTGGTTCCTGGGCAGGGGGCGTGACTCGAAGCCACGCTCCTCCCCGGTCCCGTTTTTCCCGGAAGTGCACGAGGAGTTGACGAAATCGTGGAAAGCCCCTCTGTCGGCTCGTTCACGGTACGCTAACTCCCCGTCCCTCACCACCCTCGATGGCGGTCCAGCGAGGGGGTATTCGGAGGTTCCCCAGGTGGAGAGAGCGGTTGCGATGCACTTGTGCCCGCAAAACGCCGCCTCCTGGAGGGGCCGCCCGAGACTCCCGTCCAGGGCCTGTAAGTTTTCGTCTGCGCTTGTAGCGAAGGCTTACGCGGCCTCTGGGCAAGCTGCGTCCGCCCTCCACGCTATGGCGATTTTGCAGGTCTATCAGGCTAAGGTTCTTAAAGACCTGCACGAGGGTGCTCCCGACCCAGAGCTGTTACACGAGCTGCGCTCAGCGACCGACTATGCCTTACGGGCTACGAAGGTTACTGCGCAAGCTCTGGGGCGGGCGATGTCCACTATGGTGGTCCAGGAGCGCCACCTGTGGTTAAACCTGGCCGAGATGCGAGACGCCGAGAAGGTTCGCTTTCTCGACGCTCCCATTTCCCAGGCTGGCCTCTTCGGCGAAACCGTGGAGGAGGTTGCCCAGCAGTTCTCCACCGTGAAACAGCAGACGGAGGCCATCAAGCACATCCTGCCTCGGCGTGCAGCGAGTTCCGGCCCAGCTCAGCCGACGCAGCAGCCTCCGCCTGCTCCCCGCCGTGGAAGGCCCCCTACGAGGGTGGCTCAGACCCCGCAGCCTGCCGGGTCTGCAGCCAGACCCGCCCAACGGTCCAGCACTCGTAGGAAGGTGGCACCGCCAGCTCGTCCTCAGGCCACTAAGAACCCCCGGCAGGTTTCGAAGCGTTCCTGAGACGGGCAGCCCAGGGAGGAGGGATCGTTTGGCCTGTCCGGATCCACACTCGACGAGGGGACGAGCGCTGGATTCGGCTTCCACCCGGCTGTCTGCCACCCGGCTGTCTGCCACCCGGCAGACGGCCACCACTTGGTCAACAAAAGAGCAATTTTCTCCTTCTCTGGGCATATTACACAGCACCCCCGACCCTCCGCTCGATGGTCGGATGCTGTCTCCTCCGTTCAGGGCATGCGGTCACACACCTTCTGTGCTCCCTCATGCTCTAGAACAACGGGCTTGGTCAGACGATCTCCCCTGTCGGGTGGATCCTCTGCTAAGCTCGCACGGCTCGGTCTCCCTGGGCAAAGCAGCCAGTGGCCTTCGGGGCTTCTTACCTCCGACCACACGCTGTTTTCCCAGCGAAGGTTCCCCCACCCTTGGTACGTCGAATGTAACTCCTCTGCGGCCCCTAGCGGAGAACTTTCTGGATTGGCTGAATCTCCCCAATCCTTCCCGCTGGCTGCTCAAGACCATTCGGCTCGGCTATGCTATCCAGTTTGCACGTCGTCCGCCCAAGTTCTGCGGTGTTCTCACTACCTCGGTCCAGGGCTCCAACACCGCGGTTCTTCGGGCGGAGATCGCAGTCCTTCTGGCGAAGGGTGCGATAGAAACTGTCCCCTCAGCCGAAATGAAGAAAGGGTTTTACAGCCCCTACTTCATTGTACCCAAGAGGGGTGGTGGGCTCAGACCTATCCTGGATTTGAGGGTTTTGAATCGGGCCCTACTCAAGCTCCCGTTCAAAATGCTGACCCTCAAGCACATTCTTACGTACGTCAGGTTCCAGGATTGGTTTGTGGCGATAGACCTGAAAGACGCGTACTTTCATGTCTCGATCCTTCCAAGACACAGGCCGTTTCTACGGTTTGCCTTCGAAGGACGGGCATATCAGTACAAGGTTCTCCCCTTCGGCCTCTCCCTGTCGCCCCGCGTCTTTACGAAGGTAGCAGAGGCTGCCCTTTCCCCCCTCAGGGAAATGGGCATTAGCATTCTCAACTATCTCGACGACTGGCTGATCCTGGCTCACTCGTTGGATACGGTTTGCGTACACAGGGACATGGTTCTCAACCATTTGGCTCGCTTGGGGCTTCGGGTCAACTGGGAAAAGAGCAAACTCTCCCCGGCGCAGAGGATCTCTTTTCTCGGTGTAGAACTGGACTCGGTCGGCATGTCTGCACGTCTCTCCCCGGAGCGTGCACAGTCAGTTCTGAGATGCGTGGCAACGCTCAGGTGCGGCTCAGCGGTCCCCCTAAAACAGGTTCAGAGGCTCCTAGGGCACATGGCATCCTCAGCCGCGGTCACGCCGTTGGGTTTGATGCACATGAGACGCTGCAGCATTGGCTCCGTACCCGAGTCCCCAGGAGGGCGTGGCACCACGGCACGTTCCGTGTGAACATCACACCATCGTGCCGCCAGACACTCAGCCCTTGGACGGACATCGTGTTCCTTCGGTCAGGAGTGCCCTTGGAACAGGTGTCCAGACGCGTCGTTGTCACCACGGACGCTTCCAGGACAGGCTGGGGTGCCACCTGCAACGGGCAGGCAGCTTCCGGGGTCTGGGCAGGCCCCCGGCTGCATTGGCACATCAATTGTCTGGAGTTGTTGGCAGTGCTTCTAGCTCTGAGGAGGTTCTGGCCTATGATTCAGAACAAGCACGTGTTGGTCAGGTCGGACAACATGGCGACAGTAGCCTACATCAACCACCAGGGCGGTGTACGTTCCTTTCGCATGTCACAACTAGCCCGCCACCTCCTGCTCTGGAGCCAACACAGACTCAGGTCCTTACGGGCCACTCACATTCCGGGCGATGCCAATCGAGTGGCCGATTCTCTGTCACGACAGGTTTCGCTCGGAGGCGAGTGGAGGCTCCACCCTCAGTCGGTTCAACTGATTTGGGATCGATTCGGCCAGGCGCAAGTGGATCTCTTCGCCTCACCGGAATCCACCCACTGCCAGTTGTGGTACGGGCTGACCGAGGCTCCCCTCGGTATAGATGCACTGGCACACAGTTGGCCGAAGGACCGGCTCAAGTATGCGTTTCCCCCGGTGAGTCTGATCGCACAAACTTTGTGCAAAGTCAGGGAGGACAAGGAGCAGGTCCTCTTGGTAGCCCCCTTCTGGCCCAACAGAACCTGGTTCTCGGACCTGGTTCTCCTGGCGTCAGCTCCTCCCTGGCGCATTCCCCTGAGGAAGGACCTCCTTTCCCAGGGGAAGGGCACAATTTGGCACCCGCGCCCCGATCTCTGGAACCTCCACCTGTGGCCCCTGGACGCGACCAGGAGGACTTCAGAGATCTCCCACCATCAGTGGTGAACACACTCATTCAGGCAAGAGCTCCCTCTACCAGGCGGCTGTATGACTCTAAATGGCGCGTGTTTGTGAACTGGTGTTCTGCTCGGCTAAGGGACCCACGGAGTTGCGGCATCGAATCAGTGTTATCCTTCCTCCAGGAGGGCCTGGACAGGCACCTATCTGCCTCGACACTTAAGGTTCATGTGGCCGCTATATCGGCTAATCATGACCTGGTGGGTGGCAGGTCGGTGGGAAAACACGATTTGGTAATCAGGTTTCTGAGAGGAGCCCGGAGACTGAACCCTCCTCGGCCACATCTTATCCCCTCTTGGGACCTTGCTGTGGTTCTCCGGGGCCTACAGCAGGGTCCCTTCGAGCCTCTTCAGTCAGTCAAACTCGATGCTCTCTCCCTAAAGACGGCTCTCCTGACTGCGCTCGCCTCGGTAAAGAGAGTGGGAGACCTCCAAGCCCTCTCCATCAACAGTTCGTGCCTGGAATTCGGACCAGCGGATTCTCACGTCGTCCTGAGACCCCGGCCTGGATACGTGCCCAAAGTCCCCACCACTCCCTTCAGAGACCAGGTGGTGACTTTGCAAGCTATCTCTTCCCAGGAAGATGACCCCAACCTGACCTTGTTATGCCCAGTCCGTGCCCTGCGCATCTACTTGGAACGCACTCAGCCCTTCAGACGTTCTGAACAGCTCTTCGTCTGTTATGGGGGACAGCAGAAGGGGAAGGCTGTCTCAAAACAGAGGATCTCCCACTGGCTGGTGGACGCAATTCGGGTGGCCTACCAGGCCAGAGGCCTACCCTGCCCTCTGGAGGTAAGAGCCCACTCGACTAGGGGCGTCGCTGCCTCGGCAGCCCTGGCAAATGGGGCCTCATTAACAGACATCTGTAGAGCTGCAGGTTGGGCTACACCTAACACATTTGCCAGATTTTACAATTTACGCATGGAGCCAGTGTCAGCTAGAGTCTTGAATACCAGCTCTTGACTCAGTTCTCTGGTTGGTGTAGAGCTTGCTTTAAAGCGCTTCCCCTAACGGTGATTACGCTTCTGAGTTTCAGTAGGTTTCCTAGCGTGAACCCTGGACACCATCTCCATCATTGGCACCTCTGGACGTGGCAGAGTTTTGCGGAGGGACTCGCTACGAATTCGGTCACAAGGTATGGTCACCTTTGTTCTGATTGAATTGTGCCCCATATGTAGTGGCTCCTTTTGTGGCCCCATGTGTGTATCCCCACCTATAACTCCTGTAGTGCGGTGTTTCCCCTGAGGACTGGTTTGTCTCTAGGGTCTGAGTCTGGTGGTCTCCCCCGGTGTGAGTCCCACCTCAGCCCCATGTTTAATGTTGTCACTTGTACCCCCCCTGTTGGGCAGGTTGTGAACTCCGTAGCGCCGTTTTTCCTTCGGGGAGGAGGCGCTTTCCCAACGCTCGCAAGACACTCGGCCGCTCTACTGAGGAAGGCCCGGCTGCAGAACCCTGGTACAGGTCAGTCTTGGACGTTGGATGGTCACGGAGGAGGTGAGCTGCACTTCGTTAACACGTTGCCTGTTACTTCTGCGCTTATCACTCGTGACGCGGCCAGTAAGGTGGCGGTTTTCTACGGGGACCCCTAGTGTCGTACACTACTCGACACAACTCGGAGTGTACGACAGATAGGGAACGTCTCGGTTACGTATGGTAACCCTCGTTCCCTGATGGAGGGAACGGAGACGTTGTGTCTTCCGTGCCACCTTCCTGGACCGCCTCTGAGTGAGTTGAGACCCTCGGCTCCTCAGATCAGAACGAGTGAGCAGATGCACACGCTGCCCTATTTATACCCGGACGTCCGGGGCGTGGTCAGCTATGCAAATCTGCACACCCAATTTTCATTGGCCTTTCTCAAAACTGTCAGAGGTGTTTGGGCTCTCAAGAGCGACCCCTAGTGTCGTACACTACTCGACACAACGTCTCCGTTCCCTCCATCAGGGAACGAGGGTTACCATACGTAACCGAGACGTTTTTTCTTTTGTAAATCACAGCATGTAAATCGAAAATGCTGTTTGCACTTATTGAAGCTTGTTTTTCTGCAACAGAACTTCTGCAAGAAGTCCCAGTTCTGTCTTGCCAGTACTGTGCGCAGTCATAACTCGCACCGGAGCTGTCAAAATGATGCTAGGACAATATAAATCTGTCCTTTAAACTTTGACTCCGTTCTTTGTTCCTTCTCTCATACTCAAAGAAAAACATCTCTGTTTTCAGCTTCTGAGTAAACAGAGAACATCTGCGGTTTATTTCCAGATTCAAACAAAATTGCCCATTAATTGTGTGATGAGCAATAATTCATTCATTGATGAAATGCTCATTAGTGTGAACAGCTGGTGTGTAGTGGAGGTGAGAGAATATTTGAAGAAGAGCGAGAGCTGGAAAGTGGGATTGTTTGTTTGCTATGTATATGATAGTGTGTTTGTAGGTGCACTAATGGGACATGCTCATCACCTCATCAGTATATCAACTAAAAACTAACACAATCACGAATCAAAATAAAAAGTAAATAAACCACAAGATTTACATTTTTAGGTTTAACCCTCCTTTGGAGCCTATGGTCATTTTTCATCTTAGTAAATAGTCACATATGCACTGTGTGTGTGTGTTTGTGTGTGTGTGTGTGTTTTCCCCCATCCTCTACAATTGTTCTAGTCAGATTGATGACTAGACCATGACCCAAATGAGATCTTGAGTTAAAGCCAAGATTGGTGGCAGTCTTGCAGTAAGCCTGTGTAACATTAACAGTGTTGAATCCCAAGAAATGCTAATACTGGCATTGTTTCACCTCATTAATGAAAACTAGGAATTAGCAGTGCGGGATAGGCATTTTGTTGCCTTCGGTGTATTCTCATATTCAGGTCTGTTAGCTTGTGCTTTTTCTCTCCGCAAAGAGACAAGGGCAATGAAATAACAACAGTGACTTTTGAATAAAGCTTCTAGTTTCTCTTGGAGCAGGGTTGCCAAGTCCCCAGTTTTATTGTGGAGTTGGGCTAGTTTTAGACTGTTGCTGCAGAGATGGTCCTCACTGCAGAACACAAGATCCAGATCCAACTCCTCCCACCTTACATATCCCTAAACCTACCCGTCTCCACCCCATGATCCCTAAACCCACCCACCTCCAACCATAAACCTACATATGTCCACCCCCTAGATGTGGATCCAACCTCGCCCCATGGATCTTGTGTTCTGAACGTGATTTCGCAAGAGCAGACCTCCGATGGCGGGGAAAACCGCAGAAAAAATAACATGATTGTGCTAGTTTTGGGGTAGTTTTGAATTGCATTGGCAACCCTGTCGTGGAGTTCATTTAGATCCAAGCAGCTCATGATCTGCAGTTTTTAATGTGTTGGAACAGCTCGGTTTCACAGTAAATAATGCTCCACACAAACTCTCCATCTTGTACGTTTGAAAACACAAAATACACCAACCATCATTTCAGATTTTTATTGCGCATCATTAAAAAGTCTTTTATCAAAACAATAAATTGTAAGATTTCCCTGTAGTTAATTTTTTTTTTTTGCCCTGAAATTATTATTATTATTATTATTATTATTATTATTAAATACAATATAATAGGAATAAAATATTTCCTTTTTGTTTAACTTTATAATTTAATTGAATATTAATTAAATAAATAATAATAAATAAAAAAGTATTTAATAATAAAAATAATAATGAGTATTAGTGATAATAACCACAATTGTTGCCACAAGGATTGTAAAAATGCAGAAGTAATAATAATAATTATAATAATTATTATTATAAAAATATAATAGGAATAAAATATTTCCTTATTGGATTGTTTAATTTTATAATATAATTAAGTGGAATTATTTAATAACAACAGCAACAACAATAATAATAATAATAATAATAATAATATTTATGATTAATAATAATATATTGGTTTATTTAACTTTATAATTTAAGTAAAAATATTTAATTATAATAATATACAATAACTAATTAATAATAATAATAATAATAATAAATATTAATAATAACCACAATTGTTGCCTCAAGGACTGTAAAATGCTAAAGATTGTAAAATATGATAATAATAATAATAATAATAATAAAATATATAAAATATAAAATTATAATTAAATATTTCCTTATTGGTTTGTTTAACTTTATAATTTAATTAAATTAAAATATTTAATAATAGTAAGTAGTAGTAGTAGTAGTAGTAGTAGTAATAATAATAATAATATAAAGTAAAAATATTTATTTAGCTTTATAGTTTAAATAAAAAAATGTACTACTACTACTACTACTACTACTAATAAAAATACATATTAATAATAACCACAAATGTTGCCATAAGGATTATAAAAATGCTGAAGATTGTAACATAATAATAATAAATATTATTATTATTATTATTATTTTTATTATTGGATAGTAATTAAATGAAAAATTTTAACAAAATTATATTGTGAATGTGGCTCTATTTAAAATGCTAAAATCAACTTTAAATCCACATTTTGAACCTTTTCACCCCTGATGACTTTGAACCCCTGAAATAGTGCTGTTACCAATTAATAAAAATAAATAAAAATATGTGAAGGTCATAAAGTTGCAAAAAGGTCATACTTATAGTGTTATAAAAGAAAATAAATATTTTACAGTCTTCAGCATTTTTACAAACCTTGTTGCAGCAATTGTGGGGTGGCAGTATGTAGAGATGTGTTCACCTGCCCTCTTCAGTGCATTGTATTGCTCAACTGTAATCACTGCATATTACTGCTGATTTAGTAGGACAATTGTGGCAAATAAAGGACAGGATGCAGTGTACCAGAACAAGACGATCTCTTCAGATCCTAGCTTGACCAAGTACTGACATGTCTGTTATTATCTGTTACATTGATGGGTTGACAAAGCTTTAATCTGCCGCTCGTTCTCTCAGTAAGGCAATTGAACGTATAGACCGTTTGTTTGTGTTTAGGCCCCTGTAGGTGGGTCTGAGGTACTGCGCCAGGTCACGTGGGGATCGGGGGGTTGACCGCCGGTCGCCGCAGGAGTGATTTAGCTGAAGGAGGCACAATATTTACCTCATCTGTTCAAATCATGGCGTGTTGAGAGAGAAAGGCACGGCAGCATGACGTTTACTAAAGCAGGATGGAACGAGACCCAGAGGCCTCACAGACTCTCCCAGCCGTGACTGGTTGTCTGAGAGAGCGAGCGCTAACTCCCATATACGATACACACTTAACAGAAATCCACTGCCTTTTTCTGCGTATGTGTGTGTGTGTCTATCTGACTCTATATGCAGCATTCCTCTTGTGAAACCGGAGTCATAGAGAGTGCTGAGGAAGAATGGAACCTATTCAGCCGAACCACTTAATCAGACTCCCTCAGCGTCCCTCACCTCCTGCGGCGTCTCCCTCGCCGTGTGTCTCAGGTGCACAGCCCCTCCTTTTATTTTCCATTCTTTACCATTTTTTGTTTCTCTTCCAATCTGTCAATCTCTTTCTCCTCTTACTCCCTCTCTCTTTTTTGCTTTTCCTCTCAGCTGTAAAATTGGACTTGGAAAAACAGTGGTTTTTGGGGGAACTCATTTTCTTTAACCTTGAATATTTAAGCAATAAAGAAGTTCAATTTTAGTAGATTTGTCTTTCTGCATCTCCAGCACTTTTGCTGCAAAAAATGACTGTCTTACACAGTACTTTTGTCTTGTTTTCTAATAAAATAAGCAGCCTAAGCAACCTTAAAATGCAAAGAGAAGCAATATTGCGTGAGATATTGAGAGTTGTTTTCAAAGAACATACACGATGATCAAACGTTTGGAGCTGGTAAGATCTTTTTAATGATTTTTATAGTATGTATTTTGGTCTTTAGTGTCACATGATCCTTTAGAAATCATTCCAATATGCTGATGTGGTGCTTAAGAAACATTTATAATTATTATTTACACTGCCAGTCAAAAGGTTTTGAACAGAAGATTTTTAATGTTTTTTAAAACGTCTCTTCTCACTAAGCCTGCATTTATTTGATCCAAAATACAGCAAAAACAGTACATTTTTGGAAATGTTTTTTACTATTTAAAACAACTGTTTTCTATTTGAATATATTTTAAAATGTAATTTATTCCTGTCATTTTAAAGCTGAATTTTTAGCGTCATTACTCCAGTCACATGATCCCTCAGAAATCATTCTAATATTCTGATTTGCTGCTCCAAAAACATTTATTATATATTATGAAAACAGTTAAGTAGAATTTTTCAGGTTTCTTTCATGATTTATCTGAAATTAAAATGTTTTTTAACATTATAAATGTCTTTATTGTCACTTTTGATCAATTTAAAGCATCCTTGCTAAATAAAAGTATTAATTTCTATAATTTCTTTCCCAAAGTGCTGATCTTTGGATCTTTCTATTCATCAAAAAAAAAAAAAAAAACTACTCAACTGTTTTAAATATTGATGATAATAATAATAATAATAAATGTTTTTGAATAGCAAATCAGCCTATTAGAATGATTTCTAAAAGATCATGTGACACTAAAGTCTGGAGTAATGATGCTGAAAATTTAGCTTTGATCACAGGAATAAATTGCATATTAAAATATATACAAATAGAAAACGGTTATTTTAAATAGTAAAAATATTTCAGAATTGTACTGTTTTTGCTGTACTTTGGATCAAATAAATGCAGGCTTGGTAAGCAAAAGAGGCTTCTTTAAAAAAAACATTAAAAAAAACTTTTGACTTCTTGATGAATAGAAAGTCCAAAAGAACAGCATTTATTAAAATTATGTCTAACATGATAAAAGTCACTTTATTGTTACTTTTGATCAATTTAATGTGCCCTTGCTGAATGTAAGTATTAAAAAAAAAAAAAAAAGTACCGTCGATCACTATAGCCAGCGCCATTGCACTCTGGGCGTCCAGAGTTTGAGTCCCGGCTCGTTAACCTTTCCCCAAAGCCACTAGAAGGCAAGCCTGCAACCATAGCCAAAAAAGCATAACAGCTAAAGCTAACTTTTGCGGTCCGGCAGTACGTGGGAAAGGAGACCAGAGGCTGTTTTCTTTGAATGGATGTCAATGGAAGAAAGGCTACACTAAGCTCAATAAACAGCTATTTAGAGGAAACGGCTTATCATTTAATGAATCGACAGCCTATCTGCTAATCTTCAACATGTTTACACTAAACAGTACTTTTGGATTGACCTATTTTTAGAGTTTACCATGAAAAAAAAAACAAACTGTTATATAAGAGAAGTCATTGACTTTTGCAACAGGTGGGATTCAGTTTTTGGCACTTCTCATTTATTCCTATGGTATCCGTAAACAGCCAATGAGTGTCGCACAACTGAAATTTAAAGAAGTCAAAAAGAACAAAAATTTACAGATAATGTTCTCACCCCCTTGTCATCCAAGATGTTCATGCCTTTTTTTCTTCAGCCGTAAAGAAATTATGTTTTTTGAGTTAAACATTTCTGCATTTTTCTTTATATAATGGACTGCTATGGTGCCCCGATTTTGAACTTCCAAAATGCAGTTTAAATGCGGCTTCAAATGATCCCAAATGCGGTTGTAAACGATCCCAACCAAGGAAGAAGGGTCTTATCTAGCGCAACGATCGGTTATTTACATTAAAAAAAAAATACAATTTAAATACTTTTTAATGTCAAGTGCTCGTCTTGTCTTGCTCTCCATGAACTCTGTGTATTCTGACTCAAGACAGTTAGGGTATGTCAAAAAACCAATAGGGTCTGGCTGCAGACATCTGCACCTGCACTCTCAGACACTTTCAGCTTGCACTTCCGCAAGTGACGTCATTTGCCGTCTATTTTATTTGTACTTTATTTTATGTATTTATTATTTTTTAAATTGAATCTCTCAACATTTTACAACAGTAGCCTGGTGGTGAAGACAAGAAAAAAGAAACAAAATTACAATGTCACTTACAATCGCCACCTGCACTCTCTGCTACCTGTGACGTCACACGCAATCCACACAAATCGTGCCTGTTGCCAGTGGAGACAAGATGCTGTGGTGGTTAAATGATTAAAACTAATTTAGCATAACATACAGGGTCCTGCAAGTCATCTGTGGGAGATAAAAACAAGACCCGCAAATCTGCGGCCACAGAACAGCAGAATATCAACGAATATGAATATGAAGCAGAATATGAACAAGAGAATATGAAGTCTCTCGTTAAGCGTTTTCCTCCCGTAGACAACCATTAACACTTAATATGGCTTAATGTATTAAGATGCAATTAAAAGATCAAATTTAATATACAGTTTATTAATATAATATATATGTAGGCTATATATGTTTTCCTTCGCAAAACGTGGCATAATGTGGCATAACGGATTAAGATGATAAAGACGAAACTCAATATGCTCCTATTCATTATTAAAACAACTACACACAAGCAGATGAGCCCAGAATAAACGCAACGCCGCGTACATTCGCGTTTTCCCATAAAGAATAATCTCTACAGCTGTTTTATATCATTGTCTTTTGTTTATATTGATTTTCTGTGGGAGGAAAACGTCTATTAACGCATTACGTTCTGGGCTTGTCTGCTTGCCTATACAGAGTTGGTCCTTTTAATATCACATAATGCCTTTCTTACAGCGCGTTCATATCTGCTGGCGTATCGTTTGACATCAGTAAGGTTTATATTGAATTTGGTCTTTATCATCTTAGTCCGTTTTGCCACATTAAGCGTTTGCTGGGCAAGTATAAAAGTGAAAGTTTGCGCATTGTGTTCATGGCCATATGCTTGCCTTGAAGTACATTAAATTAATAAACTATATTACAAATTTGATCGTTTAATGGCACTTAATGCATCTTAATACATTAAGCCATATCAAGTGTTAATGGTTTTCTATGGGAGGAAAAAGCTTAACGAGAGACTTTGCGCATTGCATTCATATTCTGCTGTTCCGTGGCCACGGATTTGCGGGTCTTGTTTTTATCTCCTACAGATGACTTGCAGGACCCTGTACGTTATGCTATTAAATTAGTTTTAATCGTTTAACGACCACAGCGTCTTGTCTCTATTGGCAACACGCACCATTTGTGTGGATTGCAAGTGAGGTCTCAGGTAGCTGAGAGTGCAGGTGACCATTGTGAGTGACATTGTAATTTAGATTATTTTTTCTTGTCTTCACCACCTGGCTACTGTTGTAAAATGTTGAGAGATTCAATTAAAAAATATGAATAAATAATTAAAATAAAGTAAAAATAAAATCGACTGCAAGGGACGTCACTTCCGGAAGTGCAGTCTTCTGAGAGTGCAGGCGTCTGAGAGTGCAGGTGCATGCCTGCAGCCAGACCCTTCTCCAAAAAACTCCAATCGTATTTTCTCCCTCAACTTTGAAAAATCGTTTCAAAATCATCCTACATCGCTGCAGAAGTACCGACCCAGTCTTTGCAAAGTGAACATGTGAAGAAAATCAAACACCCTTAACAAAAAAGGTAAAACAGCGATATAAGGCGATTTTGAAGTTGAGGGAGAACATGAGGTGGGAATTTTTCGACATACCCTAACTGTCATGAACCGGAAAAAAACAGAGTGAGACAAGACGAGTGTTTGACATTAAAAAGTATATAAATTGTTTTATTTTTATGAAAATAACCGATTGTTTTGCTAGATAAGACCCTTCTTCCTCTGCTGGGATCGTTTACAACTGCATTTGGGATCGTTTGAATCCGCATTTAAACTGCATTTTGGAAATTCACAATCAGGGCACCATATCAGTCCATTATATGGAGAAAAATCCTGAAATGTTTCCCTCAAAAAACATAATTTCTTTATGGCTGAAGAAAGAAAAATCGTACTGACCCCAAACTTTTTATTTTTCATGTCCCATTGGCAAAAATTATTTCTTTCTTTTTCTAATCAAATGTATATGCATTTATATTTCCCTACTCCAGATTTAAACGATTCTTATTATCTCACCCAAATGTGCAGTATTGACACGTTTGTTTTATCGCGCAACTGCCTTTGCCTCGTGAACTTCAAGTGTGCTCACACCACAGAGCATTTAAGCGTGAGATATCCCAACTGCCCTCGCTCGCAGGTGTGCAGCCACAGGTGTTCTTTGTTTGTTGGTTAATTGAGGCCTTTTTGTAACAGAAAGCCCTTGAAGTAATGCAATCTTCCAGCACCTCTTTCCTCTGTACCGTCTAGTCTTCCTTTTTTTGTCTCTTTCTTTATCTCTCACCTTCCCCTTTCCATTCAATCCTGTGGCATCTGAGCTGTTACTGTAAGCATCAGCAGCAACAGTAAGGTGTGAAAAGGTAAATGCACTTATTTCAGTATAATAAAAAACGAACATTCTGTCATTAATTACTCACCCTCATGTCGTTCCAAACCCGTAAGACCTTCATTTTCAGAGCACAAATTAAGATATTTTTGATGAAATCTGACAGCTTTTTGACCTTAATAGACAAAACGCAACTGTTCAAGGCCCAGAAAGGCAGTAAGGACATTGTTAAAATAGTCCATGTGACATCAGCAGTTCAATCATAATTTTATGAAGTTACGAGAATACGCAAGAAAACAAAAATAACGACTTCTGTCAGTTTTTGACATATGTTCGTGAGAGTCAACATGAATCACTTATGAATTAATCCTGACTCAAATAAAAATTATTGTATTTTTTTATTCATCTGTTTATTTATGTTGGTCACGTTTAAAGTTAATGCTCATAAAGTTCATTGAAGCGAATTCAGTAAAGCAATCTTGCGTTCAAAGATCAGCTACTGTATAGTATTACAGGAGATTACAGACGACAGCTCTGTGAGGAAACCTGAGTGTTATTGAATCAGTATGTATGTCAGGGCGCGAGCAGCACTGTAGCAGTGTAACAGTGTAACCTGTTTCCCTCTTGCTCTCTTTCTCTCACTTTCTCCACCTCTAATGCACAGAACAGTGGCGTCTTTCTCCCGCTACCCAAAGTGTCGGTTTCATCCTCGTCATCTTTAGACACGGCTTCTGCCAGCGGCGTTCGAATCATGCCCAGAATACACTGCAGCACTCTCCGCAGGAAAAAAAAAAAAGAGAATGTACCTGATGTCTGGAAAATGAAAACCATTTGCTCAAGTGCAGTACATCTCGACAACGTTCCCTGTTGGATGTCACTGAATTTTTTTTTTTTAACACTGTATCCTACCTCTGTGGGAAAAAAATGTTACCAGCTACAAGTTGCATTGTATTATGTGTTTGGCTTTGTTTTTCCCATCATAGCTGACCCATTTTTGGGTTTCAGCCCACCAGGTGAGGACCATTGTTTTTCCTCACTACATTGATTTAGTTGTTTTATAAGGTAAAATTAAATTCAGTCATTCATCGTGGACTCATGTGTCCACGCAGATAACTATGGAAGTTCGTTTCTGCCACTGAATTAAAAACATAAAAAAACAGGTTATTGCGACTTTTTATCTCACAATTCTGACTTTTTTTCTTGCAATAGCGAGTTTACATCTTGCAATTCTGACTTTTTTTCTCGCAATTCTGACTTTTTTCTTAGAATTGTGAGATATAAACTGACAGTCGCGAGTTATAAAGTCCAATTTTGAGGGGAAAAAGACTGATACATTCTCAGAACTGAAAGTTTACTGTATATTTCACAATTTTGACTTATTAACTTTGAATTGTTATAAAGTCAGAATTGCGAGATCTAAACTGTTTATATCATTTATTTCTCAGAATTGCAAGTTTATATCACACAATTCTGACTTCATTTCTTATATCTCAGTTTATATCTCAAAATTGTAACTTAATTTCTCAGAATTGCAAGTTTCTGTCGCACATTTTTTACTTTATTTCTCAGAATTCCGACTTTATCTCTCAGAATTGCGAGTTTATTTCTCAAAATTTTGAGTTTATATCTCACAATTCTCTTTATTTTATGAAAAAAGTCAGAATAGTGAATTTATATCTTTATTTCTCAGAATTGTAATTTAATTTCTCAGAATTGCAAGTTTATATCACACATTTTTACTTTATTTCTCAGAATTGCGACTTTATCTCTCAGAATTGTGAGTTTATTTCTTAAAGTTTTGAGTTAATTTCTCAAAATTCTGTCTTTTTCTCAGAATTGCGAGTTTATTTCTCAGAATTGCGACTATCTCAGAATTGTGAGTTTATTTCTCAAAGTTTTGAGTTTATTTCTCAAAATTTTGAGTTAATATCTCAAAATTCTGTCTTTTTCTCAGAATTGCGAGTTTATTTCTCAGAATTGCGACTATCTCAGAATTGTGAGTTTATTTCTCAAAATTTTGAGTTTATATCTCACAATTCTGTCTTTATTTTATGAAAAAAGTCAGAATAGTGAGTTTATATCTATTTCTCAGAATTGTGATTTAATTTCTCAGAGTTGAGATTTTATTTCTTGGAATTGTGAGTTTATTTTGTAGAATTGCGACTTTATATTACACAATTCTGACATAATTTGTGAGTTTGCCTCAGAATTCTGACTTTATAACTCACAAATGTGAGTTTATATCTCACAATTCTGAGAAAAAAGTCAGATTTGTGAGTTTATATGTCACAATTTCAACTTAATTTCTCAGAATTGCAACTATTTCTCAAAATCGCAAGTTTATATCACGCATCTTTTTTTCAGAATTGTGAGTTTATTTCTCTAAATTTTTAGTTTATATCTCGCAATTCTGTCTTTATTTCTCAGAATTACAAGGTTTTTTTTCCAGATTTGTGAGTTTATTTCTCAGAATTGCAATGTTATATCACGCAATTCTGATGTAATTTCTCAGAATTGTTTATGTCTCACAATTCTGACTTTATAACTTGCAATTGTGAGTTTATATCACACAATTCTGAGAAATAAACTCACAATTGTGAGTTTGTATCAGGCAGTTCTGAGAAAAGTCAGAATTGCAAGATGTAAACTCAGAAAAGTCAGAATTGTGAGATAAAAAGTCACAAAAAAATTTTATTCAGTGGTGGAAACGGGCTTCCATAGATACCAGAGAGTGAATCGATTGCTTGAAAAGAAAGGTCGACCAGTTTGCACACTCAACTGTGCTTAAGATGGAGTGGAACGTGGAAAATGAAGCGTACCCGGTTTTTTAATCTGGTCCCTACAGTTAATCCAATCATATCTGCTTCACAGGGAAGAAAGACTTGAGAAATTGAAAGTTATTTGCATTAGTTACCGTCACCTTCTGTGTCATTACCTGCCAGACACTTCAGTCGTTTCACCTCTACCTGCGTATGGCCTGGACACCTGAGTACAAAGATCATGTGTAATGTATGCTTTTAGCAGTCAGCGACTGCCAGCTATGTGCATTTGTATATATGTGTGTGTGTGCGCGTGCTCAGCCTCTGCTGCTAGTGTAGTAGATTTTTTCTAGAGGGCCATCTGTTCTCTCAAAGACTCTCTCAGATTCCATATGGTCGGGATGGAGTGGACACATTCTGATGGAGAACCAATGGTGCCACCAAGGGCCATTTGCCCACCTAGGATAAAAATCGGTCAAATTAAGTTGAAAAATTTAGCTTAGGTCTTTTTTTTACCAATGTGATTTTTAATAAGCTTTGTGCTTTCTGCATTCAAAGCAAAAAGACGAAAATCTATACTTCATAAATATATCCCAACCACTTTTTAAAACAAAAAAGCATTCTCGTAGCTTTATAAAAATAAGGCTGAATGAAAAAGAAAGCTTATGGATTTCATCAAAAATATCTTAATTTGTGTTCCGAAGATGAACGAAGGTCTTACGGGTTTAAAACAACATGATGAAAGTTTTTTTTAAGAGAGTGTAGATATTTAGATATAGCAGTAAGATGGAAAGATTAATTAGGTGCCACGTCTTGATTGCAGAGATGCAGACTGTTCCGGTCTGGCAGATTCAGCTGTTAGAAAGAAAGGCCTCGTCCTCCTCCTTTCATCCTCTTCCTCTGGTTTTCTCTCTCCCTCATCTCTCCGGTCCTCCCCTGTGTGTGGTTATGATCAATGTTTATGCACCATAATGTTTCCTGACTCTCTTGAGGCGTCAGTGTGAAGGAGGGATTGACCCGTCTCATGCTATGTTAGTGGGCCACGTTGAACTGCTGTCCTGTTGATTAAGTGCCGAGGCCCGGCACTTCTCATTATGGCTACACATGGAGCCCGAGCTGCCAAACGTACGGAGCATGTGCGAGAAGTCCCACCGCAAGCGCTCTGGGATTTGAAGTCCATTTCCTCTGTACGCCACCGCACCATAAAAGAGTAAGAAATGCAGTATTATTGTATAAGAAAGAGGCCGTTTATACTTTAGGTCGTGGTGTTTGATGGGCCCTCAGGGGCCATACCTACAGCGCTGCGGATTTGGTGAAAATGCGATGCATAATGTATGTCTGAGAAAGAAGGAGGTAGAGCCCCATTACCCACAATCCACAGATAGAGGAAGCTCAGTGTTTACCTAAAAATAAATAGACAGAGTTATCCTCAGAGACTTAGTCTTATACATGCACATTTATAAAATACAGACAGAGGCTTTTCAGCTTTCGCATTCCCAAAAAGCAAACATATATGCACAAACAACCCGATTAAGATACTCAGACATATACAGCCTCAAATGTATACAGGAAAAAAGATGAATTCTCTGCTAATGGCTGTCGAGCACCTAGTTTTTCATCTAGCTTCTTCTCTCCTTTACATTGTGTGGAGTAAGGCTTTGGCTCTGTGAAAGGACATGAAGTGAATGCAGAAAAGTGAGGAAAGCAGAAAAAAAAATGATTAAGTAACTGTTTCACTTCATACTTTGGGGCACTTTGCCACAAGTCCTCCATCTCCCGGCCTCCCTCCTCCACATGTATTTACCTCTCTTCCTGCATTATCTGCTTCACATATCTGAGCCTGTTGCGTCATTCTTTAGCCCTTTTCAGACTGGGACTAGTTTGCTCTGAGGAGATTATGTGAATTTGTGTTTTTCAGACATACTTTATGGATTTATCCTTATCGTACATGTTTTTTCTCACAACCTCTTTAAAATTGCAGAGCAAATTGCATACTGTTTCATCTAACTCATGAATCCTCTGAGAAGTTTAATATGGTCAGTATGGGATTGTGCATGATTCATTCCTACGAGAGGCAAAGGGAGGCAGTGCCTCCCCAAAATGTTGGATGAAAAAAAAGTTTGTTGTACAAAAATTTAAAAATGTGAATATTATAAAATATAACCTTAAGTCTATAAATCACTTGTTTTTCTAAGGAAACACTGTCCGACAGTGACACCTGCAGGTGTTCTTACAGCAGGAATCCGTGTCTCGCCTCCCCTGAGCCCTCTGAGTTTTAACAGACCACTTAAAATGTGCGGTGAGATTGGTGGGGGGTAATTGAGGGGGCAATGCCTTCATCATGATATGATTGGATATGACTGGTTATGATTGGCTGTGATTGGTTCTTCAAATAAATCCTGCCTTATGTGTTTTTGTGTGTTCTGCATTCACGAATCAGTCTGAATACACAATTTAATGGCGTTATAATTATCTGTGCCGATATTAAGCATTTTTATGGTTATTAGTATCGGTCATTTTCAAAACCGATTAAACCAATTCAAATTATTTAAAAGCATCTACATTTTTTTTTTTTTTTGTGTCAGAGCCCTTGTTATTCTTTATTTTGACATTCCTTTTCATATTTAAACCAGACATATATTATTGGTTCAAAATATTGGTTTGATCTGTAATAATTGGTATTGGCCCTGAAAATACAACTAAATAATAGAGAAGAATGCGTATTGTTTTCTAAAATAAAATTCTATTGTATTTTTTTTTTTCCAAATGCCGTTTTAGTTTTTCTGGACTTAGTTTTTCCATTTTAGTTTTTCTGATCTGAAAAAAATGTGATTTTTTTTTTTTTTAATGCTTCAATTACATTTTATTAATTTAAAAAGCAAGTTTAATTAATTAAAATTCTTAAACTAGTTTTTAGTTATTTAGTTACTAGTTACTACATATTTAGGGCCTTAGGAAATGTTTTATTTTTCTCACTTTTATTTTTTATTTTTTTCACGGTTGATTTTTACAATATTTGTACAACATTTTAAATTTTCTGGTTATCAAATAAAGGCATAACATTTTATCTTTATCTTTTAAATTAAATGAAAATTAAACAAACTTTATTTTTTGGCACGGAATTAATTAAAATATGAAAGAAATATTGTGTAATTATTACTTAATAAAATAAAGTTTTAACATTTTTAGTAATAATAATAGTAGTAGTAGTATTAGGTGCATACACACTAAACAATAGTAATATATGTCTTCAAGTTAAACCAAACCTTTATTTTGACAGGTTGCCGTGAATACCTTTACGTTTCTGTGTGTATATGATATGACGATAGTTTCTCTCAAAAGAAATGGTAAAATGCTCATGAAGAATCTTCAGAGCAGTTCTGGAAATGTTGTTCATGTATTTATGTCCTCATTTGGCGAAAGACACTGAAATCACAGCAAGCGTCACACGCACTACAGTCTGTGTGTAGTAAGTGAAACCGCATGTCTGTGCCATTCACACACACACTGTAAAAAACAATTTGTTGAATCAACTTAAAATAATTTGTAACCTGGCTGCCTTAAAATTTTAAGTTCAGTCAACTCAAAAAAAGTTTATTCAACTTGAAATGTTAAATTATACTAAGTGACAACTTAGATATTTAAGTTGAATCAACTTAAAATTTTAAGGCAGCTGGGTTACTTACCCATCTGTTAAGTTTAGCAAACACAAATATCTAAGTTGTTACTTAGTACAACTTAACATTTCAAGTTGAATAAACTTATTTTAGTTGACTGAACTTAAAATGTTAAGGCAGCAGGGTAACAAATTATTTTAAGCTGACTCAACAAATTGTGTTTTTTATTTTTTACATTGCAGAGAGACACGCAGAACGTGAACAATTCACATTTAAATAGTGTTTTTGCTTAATGTTTAGAGATACTAGTCCATATTGCGATTTTAAGTGTAATGACCTACTTTTAATTAATTCATCCAAACTTTGACAAATTCCGTGACATTCCACGTTATACAGTAAATTCCATTTTTCTGACTGGATTCTGCGATTCCGTCTGCTTTTTCCGCATCGCGGAAATTATAGGGCCCTACATATATGGATAATTTTTGTTTATTGTAAGTCATTGAATCATTCATTCAACCAATTTTTAAAAATCTAACCGTTTAATTGTTTTAAAATACTAAAAAAAAGAAAAAAAGAAAAATTACGAGAATTCTTAACATTAAAGAGCTGTAAGCAGTTTCACAATGAATGACAAAAAAATGATCTAAATTTTCTTTTCCTTCCATTTTCTTTTCATCCTTCATACTTTTCATCAAGCTCTAAAAAAAAACTACAAAATAATGGTTTGAATTAAAGGGTTTCTGTGTCCTTTTCATTGTGTATGATCATCAGTCACTTCTACACATTCAGTTCCTCCGCTTGGTTTTCCTTGTTATGAACATGATGAACTCATATGACAAACTGCACCAGCTACTTTCTTCTGTACAGAAAACAGAACCAAACAGTCCGGAGAGACCGCAACATGTGTGACTGTGCCCTGATTTTTGATGGGGTGAGAGGTTGTTATTGTCTAGAGATGTGGAATGCATCAAGCGTGTGCATGTTTAAAGCAACGTTACGGGAATTTCCACCCAGCTCTTACATATGTGTATTATGGATTTTGAAGGTACAATATGTATGTGTACTAGGGGTGCTAATACGATCCAGGACCACACAAGCGTGGGAGGATGGGTCCCGGCTTCGGCACCGGGCCAAAAAAATCACCCCTCTCCCACAGGCGCCATCATCCTGGTGAGCGCCGCCACCTTCTCGGCTTTCAAGGCTGCACAACATCCGGGAGAGGGCCCCAGCTACCCACCCGCCACCACCTTTAGTCTCAGGGGTGCGTGCGAGCTCCCCTCGGCCCTCCGTATGCCACAGCGCCCTACATTTATAGCTCATTATGGAGGTGACTGAGATGAGGAGGTGATGGGTGGAGGTGACAGGTGGTGTGGCGTAGCGAGGTGATGTAGGGGCGTGATGCGGGAGGAGAGCAGCGTGTGGCTGCTTCAAGGGGCGGGTCGATGTGCGCCCCACTAGAAGCATTTACAGGCTGTTCACACCACAGTCTGCATGTTGCTATACAGTGTGTTTTTTTTTTTTTACAGTACAAGTATGTATGGAACTGCTTTTTCTCTTATAAATGTGGCCTTATTTATTTCACTGGTTTTATTTGCTTTGGTGTTTATGCATTTGGCTGGCGGCTAGTGTGTTTTATTTGTACCATGCTCATGCTTGGCTTTATGCTGTGTGTGTGTATGCACGCACAGCAACAACTTGACATGTTGTTCTGTATTTTATGAGAACTTACAGGACACAAATGCCACTGCCAGCAATAAACACATCAGTTTTCTCTCAAAGTGACAGGCGAGCTGTGCGGTAGAATTATGAGAAATGATAGAAATTACTTGGATCACCTTGAACACAGTTACATCTTGCACAACTTCATGCTTTTTTTAAAGTACTCCTAATATGTCATTTTAAAGATTGCTAATATTGTTTTACGAGCCTAAAACAGGTTTACATGTATGCAAGGTTAAAAAACACTTTAGTTTTCTCCAAAAATACCGGGCACACCTCTATGTTGTAAACTTCAACATTGTATAATGCATTAAGCGGCTTTCACATCGAACGCGGAAAGTGCTGCGTTGGCCGCTGTGTTCAGTGCAGCCCTTCAGAGCGCAAAGCGTAGTGTGCGCACCTTGCACGCCTTGCGTGCACGCTTTAGTCGAAACAAGTCATCCTCGTAAAAATGTATATACTCTTTTACCACAAATGCTCGTCTCACACTAGCTCGACTTCATGCATTACGTAGTCACGTTGGAAAGGTTACACGTAATGTAGGCGGAAGTACCGTCCCAGTGTTTACAAACCGAACGTGCAAAGAAAGTCAAACACCCTTTACCAAAAAAAGTACCCTAACCTACCTTTTTGAACCAAAGTACACAGACAAAGAACTAACCTCACGTAATCTTTCCAGCGTAATTACGTAATGCGTGAAGTCGTAGACGCACATCGCGGAGCTAGTGCAAAATGAGAATTTGTGTTTAAAAAGTATAGACCATTTCGCTAGATGTAAACATACTGGTCCCGATACACTTCCTGTTTCTTTTTTAAAAAAAAAAAACAGGAAGCGCTTTTGGACCAGTGTTGTTTACATCTAGCGAAATGGTCTATATACCTTTTTAATCGTTTCGCTAGTTCGCCAGCCCTTATTCCATGACTGGGACTGTGTAGAGCTCTTTGAAGCTGCGTTGAAACTGCAGTTTGGACCTTCAACCTGTTGGCTTCCATTGAAGTTCACTATATGGAGAAAAATCCTGAAATATTTTCCTCAAAAACCTTAATTTCTTTTCGACTGTAGAAAGAAAGACATGAACAGCTTGGATGACATGGGTGTGAGTAAATTACCAGGATTTTTTTTATTCTGGAAGTGTATCCTTTAAATAAAACAACAAAAAAAAACCACTGCAAATGTAAAAAAAACTTGACTGCAAGTGACACACAAGAACTAGAGGGGAAGATTTTAAGCATTTTCCTCATACAAGGTTATTGTGCGCCACGTTCCAGGTCTTCTGCAGCCAAAATAAGTTGTGTGAACATCATATTCTAGTGCGTAACATATTACGGAAAAGAGAGCCTCAAACCTCAAATATTAAACACTGTCTTTTGTTTTTCATGGAGGAAAGACTGTAATACGGGGTTGAAACAACATGGGGGTGAGAGAGCACTGACAGAATTTTCATTTTTAGGTGAATGGTTTCTTTACACAAACAGTCCAGGGGGTTTTTAAGTCAGCGAGACCTGCTGTCATGTCTGGTTTTTCCTGCTCTGCTGCTGTGTCCAGCTTCTGAGAAACTGTGAGGGTAAGAAATAGAGTGTGAACGAGAGCTAGTGATAGAGGAATGAAGGCAATGCCTGCAGCTGAGATTGCCCAGACCGGTGAATGCGCTGGCAGCGTGTGTGTAGATCGAAGGGCCTTTGGCCAAGATACCACACCTCTCAATCTGCTTTAATTCCCAACATAACCTACCGGGTGTCACTGAGCCACAGGGTTGTCCCAGCCTCTGCCAACACACACACACACACACACACACACACACACATGCATCGGAATTCCCTTTGTTTCCACTTGGCTAGACTTCTGCTCCATTCATAAAAATACTATACCTGTTTATCTGATTGACTGCCAAACCTCACCTGCTGTGTTTGCTCGGAAGTGTGCTGGAGCGTTTAGGCTCTGTCAGATATCTCACGCTCTATGGACAGCAGGTTTATCGTGTGATATCTCAGTTCTGTACTGCTGCCCCGGGCACAGACCCTGGTGACGTGTATGAAGTACACACAAACAGCCAAGGTTCTTAAGGAGGATAGGAGATAGATCTTTAACTGGGCTCCTGTCCAAACATAGTGGTGACCTTTGACCCCACCTGCCCCCCTGACCTCTGGCTTCGTTCTATTTCTCTTTCCTGTGTATCTCCTGCTTAAAGTCATGCTAATTATGTGTAAGCAGTAGGCTGTCAGTTAAGTCAAGTATTTAATCACAATTAATGTACTTATTTTTGATAGTAATGCACAGTTCCTTTGAAAAAAAAAAAAGAAAGCTAGCAAGTATACGGTATGTGTGATTATTAGGTTTGGCAGTTTGTGTGAAAGACACTCATGATGTAAATTTATATCATGACAGCTCTCTGAAGATTTTAGCATGGTAATGGATATGACAATGTTAATTGATTTGGCAACCCAGCACTGGGTAAATATAGGACAGAACACATGCTGGGTTATTTTGACCCAGCTGGTTGGGTTAAATGTTTTTACCCACCATGCAGAGTTGTTTTATTTAAGTCAGCTATTGTTTAAAAAAAGTTATATTGCTGGCTTAAAATAGACTGGAACTTAAGAATTTAAGAGACATCAGCAATAATCAAAAGATGAACAAGCAAGAAAACACGTGGACAAAAATATAAGACAAATTGAATGTATTTGGGTGAATTCAGTATAGTTTACAATGTTACATACATGAAAACTTGTATACAAGCATTTTAGAATGAAAAAATGAAACATTTAAAAGTACCATTTTATGAGTATTCAACCATTGTCATTTAATCACATTTCACTGAAATAGTGCTAATTCTCATGCTGGTGTGTCGGTGAAATCTAAGCCGGTGATGGGCTGCTGTTCACCGGAGGAACTGCGAATCTCAGACCTCGTGTTTCACTCGTAGCTGAAAGATACCGTGACTCCATAACCTGCCCATAAACAAACAGTACTGAGATTGGAGAACATATTTTAACATCAAAATTCATAAAATTCAGTATTACAATGAATGTTATCCAAGGCAAAAGGCGTTTCCATCATGCAAAACGACTGCATTTAGCTGACTGACATTTCGTCCTTGTAAATAATATAATTTACAGCAAAGACTTTATAAATGAAATAAAATGTATACAGACCTTTATTTTGCTTAAGAAGTGCACCAAATCGGCAGCGATGAGAACCACTCTCTTTTTTAGAGGATGCAAGAATCCAGTGCTCTGACTGTAACTCAGCAGGTGGGTTGTTTCGTCGGAGACAGGCTCAACCCAACGGTTTAGTAGAAAAAATAACCCAATATTTAATAACCCATTATAAGTGACCCAGCAGCTTAGTTACAGAAAAACTATCCAGCACCTGGGTAAAAATATGAAAGATAACCCAGTAAAATGACCCAACAGGCTGAACCCAGCATTTGGGTTAAAACAATAACCCAGCTTTTTTTTTTTTTTTTTAAAGTATACTATGTCTTGTTTGGCCAGTCTTTTCTCAAACTGCCAGACTCAAAGAAAACATAAAAATGCCATAAAAGTAATCCATTTAATAATGTGCTATATTCCAGTTTTTAACGGTAAAGAGTATACTCTTCACTGAAAACCAAAGAACTCCATCAGTCGGACTTTGCGAACGAATCATTTGGATCAGTTTGTGAGCTGGATCAACCAATTCACTGAAAGATTGGACTCAAAAGAGTCATTCATTCATGATTTGAATATTGCGTATAATGAACATGCCAAAAAGAGTTATGACCAATGTCAAGATTATCAATGAATAATGACAAGTGCAATTATGGGACCTCAGTGGAGCCCTCATTTACTTTCATGACATTGAAAAAAATAGCCAGAACTAAAAAAATTAAATAAAATAAAAAATCACCTATTGTGTTCTACAAATGAAACTATGTCATATAAGTTTTAAACTTTTTTTTTTTTTTTTTTTAAAAATGACAGATATCACTGTTCTTTAAATTTCAAAATTAAAAACCTGTATGTCTTTGTGTAAGACACCTGATGTGGCTTCAATCACTTTTAATCAACTCTGAATATTCCCATTATTTTTTTCTAAAAATTGCACAGAGTGAAGCACTTACGATGTCAAGTAGAATAAGCATTTCAAACATTTAATTAATCGCACGTGTTTAACTTTGACAGCCCTAAAAAGTAGGTCATTAGATGGGGAGCTGTGCATTTGGTCCATTTGGCTTTACGTTGCGTCAGAGGAAGAGCAGTGCGCCATCTGCCACGAGCTGAGGGGAAGTTCACAGCCACGTCTTTGACACTGAACATGCATCTGTCTGCAGTGAGATCATTTGATAAGTTGCTAGACTCAAGCAATTCCTATTGGTATACCGTAATGAAAAATAAATGCTGAAGCATCCATCTTAAAGTAAATCTCAGGTTTTTTATGCCTGACTGACTGGCCTTGTGAAAGATTAATGGAGCATGATTTAGCTATGCACAAAGCCGGCAAACCCACAGAGAACCCTCAGTTCAGCGAATCTTCTTTTTACCACCTTTTGAGAACATCAAAGTTTTGTTTTTTTGATTGATCCACCTTCGAAACAGCGAAATCGGGAAGGGAAAAGCCTCTAATTTGTTTTTCAAATACAGTCACATTCTTGGCAGCATCTTGACCCGTCTTTGCCAAAGTCATGGTGGAATGAGGGAGGAGGCCGTGCGCTCTTTGAAGGGGAGTGTTTGTGTATGTTGGGGAGGTTGGGTCAGTTTCCCACAATGCCCTTCCTTTCCCCTTTTTGTTTCCCCCCTAAACATCCGTCTGTGCCTAAGGGAAGTGACTTTGTCAGACTGACCTTACGCAAGATAACCGTCGTCTCGGTCTCCATCTTGCATTTGAGCAGATCCACCCTCATTAATTTTCTTTATTCTTGTGCTAGAGAAGATGCTAAACAGACACCAGCTAAATTTCTCCTCAGATAAGATGGTGATTATTCAAACGCAATAAATGTCCAGGGTGATTAATGTTGTAAAAGCAAAGTGGTGGATAGAAGGGGCTACGTCTGCCAAAAGAAGCTCCCGCCCTGTCCATCAGGACATATTCTACAGGTTCAGATGAACAATAGTAGACTGTTATATATCTGCCTACCTGATAAACTGACTCATGTTTGACTTTGTGAGATTATTTACAAGTTAAAGGGATAGTTCACACAAAAATGAAAATTCTCTTTAATTACTCACCCCCATGTCATTCCAAACCCATACGATCTTTAGAACACAAATTAAGTAGACAGCAACATAAAAAACCTAGAATGTTAGTAAGGATATTATTAAAATAGTCCATGTGACATCAGAGATTCAACCTTAATTTTATGAAGCTACAATAAAAATAACATCTATATTCCATAATTTCTTCTCTTCTGTGCCAGTCTTCGACATGTTATATAATCCATCACAACTGTCCAACATTCCCAAAGATCTATACTGGTTGAGCACTCTTCTCTTTCTGTTCTTTTCTGAACCATTTCTCATCCACTCTTTGTAAACCTGACACATAGTAGTAACAACTACTAAAAGGTCAACTACCCCGAGACAATAATCAGGCATGTGGTGACTTACAGAGGCAGTTTAACCAGCCATCAATCACACAACTTTATCAGCCCACTCCACCTAATGTAAACAGCAAATGCTAGGAAGAAGGGCGAGGATTCAGGGTCCAATATTAACACTCGCCAAGCACCAAATGACACAAAAAACTGCCTGTGGTGAGTGTTTTTTTTTACTAGTATTTGACTAGTGTGCGTTTCTTAAAAAGAAAACACATATGTGATCCTGGACCACAAAACCAGTAATAGGTCGCAAGTGATAGCCAAAAAATACATTGTATGGGTCAAAATTATCGATTTTTCTTTTATGCCAAAATCATTGGTATGTTACATAACGATCATGTTCCATGAAGATATTTTATGAAATTCTTACCGTAAATATATAAAAACTTTATTTTTAAGTTGCTAATATGCATTGCTGAGCCGTGTTGGGGGTAATGCGTTACAAGTAAGGCGGGTTACATAATATTATTACTTTTTCCAAGTAACTAGTAAAGTAACGCATTACTTTTTAATTGACAAGAAAATATCTGAGTTACTTTTTTCAAATAAGTAATGGCAGTTACTTTTCTCCCCATTTTTTGATTAAAAGCTCTCCTGTCCACATTTTGAGAGAAATAGGGAGTAAGATGTTAGTTCTAGAATAAATGTGAACACGCATTAATTCATCTCACTCACAAAAAACAGATTCAGTATTCATCAGAATGAATAAAAACAGTGAAATTCAACTCAGAATATGACGCAAACCTGCAATAATTAAATATGTTAAATAATACAAATATCCTTTATGCATTAATCCCATTTTATTAACCAGTGTCTTTGCTGCCGACCTTCAATGATCCAATTCAACCATAAGCAAAAATGACTCATCTAACATTTGTTTTCCTTTTTTTTTTTTATTACTGAAGAGTTGACATTTTTTTCTTCTGCGGTCTACTGTACAGACGTGAATTTACTTTTTTCAAAGCCTATGGCTTTTGGTGTAAAAAGGCTTTTACATTTGCCAAAAATAGAACTTTTTATATTAAAAACAAACACGCAAGTCCTGCCCAGATTTAAAAAGTAACGCAAAAGTAAAGTAACGCATTACTTTTCATAAAAAATAACAAAGTAACTTTCCCCAACAGTGTTGCTGAGAACTTCATTTGGACAACTTTTAAGGCGATTTTCTCAATATTTGCACCCTCAGATTCCAGGTATTCAAATAGTTGTATCTCGGCTAAATATTGTAATCCTATCCTAACAAACACATACATCATTGGAAAGCTTTTTTCCAATTTATTCAGCTTTAACATGATGTGAAATCTCCAAAAATTTACCCTTATGACTGGTTTTGTAGTCCAGGGTCACATACTTGACAAGATTTTTGTTGCATTTAACCACCCAGATGAAAACTTCACTTCCAGAACAAAAAATATACAGGTAATTTACAATACTCAGCTCCTTGTCACCCAAGATGTTTATGTCTTTCTTTCTTCAGTCATAAAGAAATAGTTTTTTGAGGAAAACATTTCAGGATTTCAGGATATAGTGGACTTCTATCATGCCCTCCGAGTTTGAACTTCCATAATGCTGTTTAAATGCAGCTTCAAATGGCTCTAAACTGGGTTCCAGCCAAGGAAGAAGGGTCTTATCTAGCAAAACTAGTTATTTTTTTAAAAAATTGACAATTTGTGTACTTTTCAACCTCAAACGCTCATCTTGTCTAGCTCTGCGTGAACTTCTCCTCCAAATTCAAATTGTCCTACATCGTGGCAGAAGTACCGACCCAATGTTTGCAAAGTGAATGTGCAAAGAAGATCAAATGCCCTTTATGAAAAAGGTAAAACAGCGATGTAGGTCGATTTTGAAGTTAAAGAAGAAAATGAAATGGGAGTTTTTCAACCAACCCTAACTCTCATGAACCTAAATATACAAAGCTTGACAAGATGAGCGTTTGAGGTTAAAAAGTATATAAATTGTACATTTAAGAAAAGAAAATAACCAATTGTTTCGCTAGATAAGACCCTTTTTCCTCGACTGGGATCGTTTAGATCATTTAAAGCTGCATTTATACTGCATTATGGAAGTTCAAACTCGCGGACACCATAGATTTCCACTTTATGGAGAGAAATTCTAAAATGTTTTCCTCAAAAAACATAATTTCTTTAGGACCGAAGAAAAAAAGACATGAGCATCTTGGATGACAAGGGGGTGAGTAAATTATCTGTAAATATTTGTTCTGGAAGTCTAGAACTTCTTTTGTGCCAAGTTGTAAGCTAAACCTGTCACCACATCTGACTTTAAAGGCTGTTCACAGACCTAAAGGTATTTCAGGAACGCAATCATGAGAAAGGTGTTTCTTCAGTTTTATTTTAACCTGAAAAGTGCTACTCAGCAAGCATGTGTGTGATTGCCGTACTAGATCTTTTAGTTAGGCTGAGATCGGCAATCAAGCAAAGTAGCATTTTTCAAAGCTTTTGACATAAAAAAAATGCTCTTTTTCGAAGGCGGCGAGTTGATTGGTTATATAAGGATCTCTGCTAGCGTTGCCTTCTTTGTGAAACATTTATTAAAGGATGGTGTGCTCTGACTGGCATAATGGCATCTGCACAATGTGGCCTTTACTGAGATCGTATCAAATCACAGTCGGGAATCTTTATCTCCTGGATCATCAGTGCTCTGTCATTAGCTGTTCATAAGTATACCGGCCGACCTATCCAATCTCACCAGATGAATAACCATCTTTTAACCAACCATACCGCTGTTGTGATGTAAAAATGTTTATATAATATAATTGTACTTCTAAAATAATTTTAGCAAGACTTGAGCTTACTGTCCTGGTTGAAGAAAGAGAAAGAGTGAGAGAGATTGGCTAATTAACAGAGGCTGCTTCACTCTGCAACATACTTACTAAATATTCTTTTTCATGCTGCTTTCAAACCAGCATTTTAAAGCGTTGAATTAAGGGCAAGAAGAAAGTGGGAAAACAGAGGGAGAGAGAAACAGAGTCCACTTTGTTCTTGCCAATTAAAAAGTTTTAGTGCCACGTTTGAGAATGCAGAAAACAGCGACAAACTTACAGCATGAAAAATGAGGCCGAAAACCTTACTCAGCTGCACCTGCTGTAGTTTTTATATCCAATGTATGCACTGTGTCAACATATATGTCAAGCGTTGCCCCTTCACGCGCAAAACATACCCGCTCCCCGCACACATTTGGCTTACGTACACAGGTGCAGTGTCAAAGATACCTGCAATGCTCCACTTTAAAATTTATGTGGCCTTTGTGCGTTTTTGGCTCCCTTTGCACTTTTTACAACACTCACACACACATACACACTAAAACAAACAGTCATCATTAACAAACACTACCTCTCGTTTTTTTCTTTGTTTATGGCCCTATGCTGAATTAAACTTAATCTGCTGTGTTCTTTCTCTTTCTTCTGGTCTCCCTTCTGTCCCTGTTCTTGCTCAGTTGCATGTTTAACAGGAACCATGGCTTGTAAAGTTTCGTTTATAGATCCCGTATGTTTGATTGTATGGGGCTTTATGACTTTGACCTTGACTGCACAGGAGGGAGAGGTGGACCTCCTACAGTATACAAGCCTGGGCAGTGACTAGACTGTCCGTTTATATGTTGTAGCCTTAAAGGGCTTTGTAGTTGACTCAAAATTCAGTGACTCATCCTCATGTTTCTTGAGAACCTTGTGACTGTTTTTTTTATCTGTATAACACAAAAGAAGACATTCAGCAGAATGTTTAAGCTGCTCTTTTCCATATTAACCCCTTTTTTGCTGTCCATGAGTTTACAGGAAGGGATCAATCAAAAAGCATTTTATAAATCGTTTTAGACTGCTAAGTATTGATAGTTGTTGTGCTTTGCATGCATTTAAAAAAAAAAATTACTTTTATTATTGAAATGCTGGAAATGGTTGTCAAGAATAATTTTACATCATCACTAGAGCAAGTGAGGGCTGTTAAGAGTAACAGTTACCTTCTAAACAGTATATGGTAAATGAAAAGTAAATGGTGACCAAATAAGACAATTTCAAGCAAGATATTCAGTGAATAACAACTAAAATTTAGCTTCATTCCAAGTGATTCTTTGACTTTTGAAAACTAAAAAATGAGGGCTATCAGGGTTTCTGCAGATCCTTGAAAAGACTTATATTTAGTTGTATCAAATTTAAGGCCATAAAAAGTCTTAAATGGTAAAGTCTTAATTCTGATTTAATTAGGTCTTAAATTTGGGAATGGAAAAACCAGAATTGCGATATCATTTTATTTGACCATTAAACTCCGAAAGGCTCTGATTTCATGAAATAAATATGAGCGCTGCATATTCAAAGTCAGGTTTTGAGTCTGGAAACTGCATTATTTCAGCTGTTTCGAAAGCGCCACCTACTGGCAAAGAATGAATGTGCATTTTTAATCAGCCCGACCAATGTGAAAATTGACCAATAATTTTACGCAGCAAACACGCAGTTGTAAATGTGAGCCGCTGAATTGACAGTAAGCTGATGCAGAATCTAAACATTTAAGACGCTAAGATATATTTATATATTTTAAGTTAGTAAATTAATATACTTGATTGATAATAATTATTTAAAAGAATGTATACTAATAATTGATACTTTTGAGTTTTGACTTTTTTCGTAAAATTAGTTAAAAGGCTGAAATGTTAAGTTTATCATTTTATGAAACTTTGTCTTTGTGAATCTGAGCTGTAAATTTCGATTTTTGTAGTAATTTTACAGTTTAACATGTTACCATAGACATTGCCTTACCCCACTTACATGGTATTAATTTTATTTGTGCACGTCTTAAAAAGGTCTGCTTTTTATGCCTTTTATGCCTAAAATGTTGTTTTTATGCCTTTTTAGAGCTTGACAGCTCCAGTCCCCATCCACTTTCATTGTATGAAGAGTGCAGCTTGAACATTCTCCAAAATGTCTTTTTTTTCCCTTCTGCTCCACTTATTTCTTATTTCATTACAAAATACATGTTTGTAATGAAATAAGACAGAACTTTCGATTTTGGTTGAACAATCCCTTGATGGGCCATCCACGAAGTACTGTATGTTATGAGCTTCTCTCTCATAAGTCATAATCCTCTTGAATCCTTTGTTAATCATTGGAGACTAATTATTGAGATTAGTTGCAGCAGTCCCACAGAGCGCCATTGTTGTTTTGGTAATAACCCGCTTAAAAACATTTACACACATACTTAGATCCACACACAATCGACGGGAACACGCTTTAACACGCATCAGACGGACTGGCAGATGAAAAGGCCTGTTAGGCTGGCGAATATGCGAACAGGCAAGTCCGATGAAAGATGATAGGCCAGCTGAGCATTAACTAATGCAGAACAAATGTCCTCTTGGCTTCATTGTCAAAGGGTTGCGTCACACACTAGCCATGCGCTTGAATCACCAAGCATCTCTGCAGTCAGAATGCAGGCCGTTGGATGCAAGCGTATCCCCACCGTATCAGTATCCGAGTATCATGGAGTCCCGCGGCACTCGGCTCTGTAGTCGTGCTTTCTCAAGCTTTGAGCTTAAGACGCCAGATCCTTTTCTTTCTTTTCACACACAATAAAACGATCTAATTCCCCTCCCTGGTCCAGAGCCACCCATTCATAGATGGATTCAGAGGGCTTGTACGGCATGTTCCACGTCGGTTTGTGTTTGGGGAGTGCGCTTAGTAACTGAGAGCATAATAGAAACTTTGATGTGCAGTTACGCATACACATCTGTCAGCAGATCGCTTTGTCAATTTGCCTCGATATATCAGTTTTCACTTAAGACAACTTTGTAGAGGAGGCTAGACTGCTTTTGTAAAAAGAATTAGGGCTGGGTGATGTGAGCCAAAAATCATATCTCTGAATTTTTAGACTGATGGCAAATTATGATATACAAATTATTTTGGTATTTTCTACAGACTGTTTTTTCTAGGCTAATAATTTCTACTTCCACTTTTAGATGCAAAGTATTCATGGCGTCCTATGCAGATTAAATGGTTTTGCCGCTTATCTGATATTTTAAATATGGATAATCTCCAAATAATTAAAGTAGGGCTGCAATTTGATTCTTTCTTTGATTAAACATTTAATTAGATTTTTAAAAAGCCTATTTTTATTCAAAAATATAATTCCAATGTTGTTTCCCAAAATATGTGAAAATCTAAGGTTGTTAAAGCAAATATAGTGAATTTATTTGTGTAGTCTAGGCTGTATGTTATGTGCCAAAGAAAAGCAGAAGTTAAAATCACTCAATTAAAATGAAAATAAATAAACACAAAAGCACAGGCTAAATATAAACTAGAAAAAGTCAAAGGAACACATTTTCACTCATCTGAATATAATTATATTACAGAAGTCCTTTACAATCACTGTTTAAAATTTGATTTTTAAAATCCTGAAGATTCCCTGACTACTTTAGTTTTGTTATGCCTTTTTATAGCTTGACAGCCCCAGTCCCCTTCCACTTTTATTGTATGAAGAGTGCAGCATGAACATTCTTCAAAACATCTTTTTTTTTGGTTTGTAATTCAGAGTGCATTTAGTACAGACTAAATGTAAACTTGTAAAAAGTTGGAGGAACACTTTTTCTCTCATCTGAATATAATTACATTACAGTAGTCCTTTACAGTTACTGCTCATAAAAATACAGTTGCTTGTGCGATAATAAAAAAAATAATGTCTCGATATTTTCTGGAATTTTGTTGATATTGTTAATTAGACAATATTTTGCTGAGCATAGGTATAGGAATATTTTTCATATTCTGTGCAGTGGTTTGTTTGCAGGAGTAACAGAATTTTTTCCAATAAGCTCCAATTGATTTTTACCTTTATATGGCCAGTTTTTCTAAACTAATTAAATGTATGCATCATCTTTTGGGTCAAATTCCTAAATTTAATCAGTACATTCTAATAGTAAGATTGTTAACAGTCACATTAAATCAGTATCATGCATCAGTGTCAGATCACTGCATGAGTGAGTCATTGAGTCATTCATTCAACTAATTCATTCAAACAGCTGATTGATTCAGTAACAAAACACTGCCATGTGTCGCTCAGAAATGCAAAACAGTTTTGCTGTGGCTTTGTTTCAAACTATTTTTGTTGACGAAACAGAGCAAAAACAGGTACATGTGTCTGAAATGTGCATCTATTAATATTAACTACTTGTTTATTGGACTGCTTTATAAAATCAGTATCACATTTGCAATCATACTGATATTTGGAGAAAAAAAACTACTCTTTGTATGATAGATATACTATATCAGATGATATAACTTTAAAAAACATAAAAGTCACATCTTAATGTGGAATTTTAAATGTATTTTAATAGACTAAGTGTAAACTCTAAATACGAATAGCATATGTTTGCACTCGCTGAGTATGTTTTTGTTTGGTTTTTGTGATATACTCGATAATGTCAAATCGCATATCTTTTAAAGGAGGAGTCCACTTCCGGAACAACAATTTATGAATAATTTACTCACCCCATTGTCATGTTCATGTCTTTCTGTCTTCAGTTGTAAAGGATTTTTCTCCATATAATGGACTTCATTGGTGCCCTGATTTTGAAAATGTAGTTTAAATGCAGCTTCAAAGGACTCTAAACGATCCCAGCTGAAGAAGAAGGGTCTTATCTAGCGAATTGATCGGTTATTTTTTCGAAAAATAAAAATTTGTATACTTTTTAAGCACAAAAGCTTGTGTAGCAGAGGCTCTGAGAGGCGCGTCCATGATGCTATGAATTAGTGATGGGTCGTTCTTGAACGATTCGTTCATTTTGAACCAATCATTAATGTGACTCGGGAAGAACGAGTTGTCTCAGGGAGTGATTCGTTCAGTCGCGCATGTGCAACATCCTATTAGGTTCTGTACTGGAATTAGTTCACCTGATTCGAGTCTTCAGGTTTGAGTCGTTCGTTCATCTTATGAACTCGAACCCGAAAACAGATAAGAGGTGAGCTAATCATACACTAAAGACCCAGGTAAACAATGAATTAATAATTTCTATTTCTTATAGGATTACAGTTTTGTCTTGTTTGTAGTGTGATCAATGTTTGTTGAGACTCAAAGGTCCGAGTCGGTAAAATGATCCGAACTTTCCATCACTACTACGAAACACGTCTAAGTTCATCGTCTGTGTACACCGGCTAGAAAAGGTAGAGTATGGTAAAAAAAAAACTCCATCTTATTTTCTTCTACAACTTCAGAATCATCCAACATCGTTCTACCTTTTTGTTTGTAAACAGCGTTTGACTTACTTGCACTTCCTTAGTCTTTGCGAGTTCACTTAGTAAACACTGGGTCTGTAGCTCCGCGTGACCTTTCGACGTGATTCAATAGTAAGTAGCGTCATAAACGCGCATCCCAGAGCCTGTGCTACACGAGCTTTTGTGCGTAAAAAGTATACAAATTTTATCCCCAAAAAAATGACCAATCGTTTCACTAGATAAGACCCTTTTTCCTCGGCTGGGATCATTTAGAGCCCTTTGAAGCTGCATTTAAACTACATTTTGGAAGTTCAAAATCGGGGCACCAATGAAGTCCATTATATGGACAAAAATCATGAAATGTTTTCCTCAAAAACCATAATTTCTTCACGACTGAAGACAGAAAGACATGAACATCTTGGATGACAAGGGGGTGAGTACATTATTTCTGAATTGTTGTTCTGGAAGATCAACAATTATGATATTATCATAAACAATGTATATCACATACACCTGCGTTTAGATTTTTAAACCTACATATAACATCCAGCAACAAATATTTCAATATTATACACAGTAATAAAATATATTTTAGTCAGAATTTTTTTTCCTCGCTTTCTATTTGATGTAAAATCTAGACTCGCTTGCTGTCAGGACAAGTCACGGGTATGAATATACCTGTGAAACATAAGTTATGCTCTAAGGAAAGCACACAGTATCTGTTAGCACACGTATCTGTCAGAGCATGATCTTGCTTTTTCCCTGCAGCTGCTGACTCTCTGTTGTTGCTTTTTTCAGAAGCACTCACAACATTAAAACTACTTTGTGTCTGTAAACAGTATTGCCTTATTCTGTATTCTCACAACCAGTATACCACCCAGCTTGAAAAAGAATCTAGAATCAGTGGCTTTTTTTGGACTCCTAGTCTGACCTTGCTGACCTGTGACAATGACAAAACAGAGACTAAATTTGGAGACTGATTTGTTGTGTTGCCAAATCCCTAATTTGCTTTTATGTGTTGACTTCGCTTCGCGTAATCTCATCTGTTATGTATAGACTTAAGTGTCAATTTCAACACAGTCTGCATACACAGACATCCCTTAAGTCTACACAGTTTAAAGACTGTAGCCCATGACATATCCAGGTAAAGTGGTCCAGCTCATCAGAATCAAATAGTAGTTCTGTGGAATCGCAATAATCGTTTTTCCTCAATATCCTACCAACCTAATCCAGATTATCGAGGCAGTCGAGGCCTTGTGATTTACACAGGTTTTAAGACACATTACTGCTGCCAAAGAAGTGAAAGAGCAGCCTAGTGGCACACGTGAGCTCCTGGGTTTGCACAGAGTATGTGGTAAAAAAAGAGATGGGATTAGGTCTTTTCTAATCATAGTTGTTTCCTGGAAAGTGCGCTCGCTGTCTCCAGTGAGCCGGCTATGCTCTGGAGAACTCATGGGTAGCATGTCACATGGGACAGACAGTGAAAAGAAGAGGGGAATGCACACACATGTGACACTCAGTTTCAAGCTAGAATGTAGACCAGAGTTATTATAAAGGAGTATTTGATTTGTTTTGTTTTGTGACCCTGGACCAAAAAAACAGTCTTAAGTCGCTCGGGTAAATTTGTTCCAATAGCCAAAAATACATAGCATGGGTCAAAATTATTGATTTTTCTTTTATGCCAAAAATCATAAGGATATTAAGTAAAGATCATGTTCCATGAAGATATTTTATAAAATTCTTACTGTAAATATATCTCAACTATCTCAAAAGGTGATTTTCTCAATATTTTGATTTTTTTGCACCCTCAGATTTCATATATTCAAATAGTTGTATCTCGGTCAAATATTGTCCTAATAAACCATACATCAATGGAAAGCTTATTTATTCAGCTTTCAGGTGATGTATAAATCTGAATTTAGAAAAATCAACCCTTATGACTGGTTTTGTGGTGCTGGGTCACATATTTAGTTTATTTTTTAATTCATTAATTAATTTTATTATTATTGTTTTATTTATGTTTTATTTATTTTTTTGCCAGTTTTTAGATTTTCTACTCAAAAAATAAGTAAATAATAAATAAATACAGTTGACTAAATCCACTATATTGAGATTTGCCAAAATTTGTGAGGGTCATGTCATTATTTTTGTATGGCGTTATTTTTTAATACATTGATACAAGATTACTTTTATTTGTAAACTCTCAATTTTAGTGATCTTAGTGGTGAAAATGCTATGAAGAAAACAAACAAAATATATTAATTATAAACACATGAATTATAAATAAATTATAAATAACAAATCTTTGGCTTCACTTATACTTTTTTAGTTTGTATGGAACCCCATAAAAAAATATTAATTGGATAAACAATTCTATTTTTGCACTCCCCCAAGAAAACTTGGGTTCACCCTAGAAACTTTGTGTTCCCTATAAAACAAAAAAGTTTTGCAACGAAAGCAACACTTATGATGTGATCTCGAATTGTTTTTTCATCATCGTTTTTCTGCATTAATTACTGCACATGCTAATTTTGATTCTCTTTTTTTACAGACCTCATCACATATTGCTGCATTATCACTGGCCGTCTGAGTTGGAGAGTGCGGTGGGCTTGGTTTGTGAGCGTCGCTCCACAGAGCCGTCCGATGACTGTCTGACTCATCACAACCCGCGAATGACAGGCGTGCATTCGAGGGTGGGGCCCGCCTCAGTCTCACATGATTGGCTGCTGGATGGAAATAAGGTGAATGGAACACATGCCCAAGGAGCAAGACCCAAACCAATCAGAGGGAGAAGAGAAACGGTGAGCCTGTTACTATTATCCCACAAGAGAGTCCAGACTCATTAGTGAAGCTACGGCGTTAATCATAATGCTAAAGTTGAGTGTCTTGGTGTAAAGTTGCCTGCGCTCGTCACTTATGTGTGTGTGTGTTTTTCGAATTTTATTTTACGTAGTGACGCTTCGGGAAACTTAAATTTTCTGGTCAATGCACACAGTCTCCTACATAATTCAGTTTTCCCGGTAACTGGCTCCATTTGTGTGTGTACATCTCACAGTGAGTGTGGTGCTGGCTCTAAGCCGTGCTTTTGAGTCTAAAGGCAGACGCTAAGAGACCAGCCTTTACCTCAGCATCTACTCTGCACACACATTTTATATAAGGTCTGGAGCCGGCAGGAACGTTCACTAAAGCCTTAGAGAATGCCTGTTACTGTCAAAAGTCAGCATACTCTCAAATATTACACACAAACACACACACACACGCACACACACGTGTACGCGATGCAGTGTAGGTTTTTGGTTTAGCAGGACAGTACAGACTGCCCCCTCACGTTCTAAAAAGAGCTTGTTTTAAAGCCAATAGCAGTGTTTCTGCCAGTTAGCAGAACACATCAAGTCTTCCTTTTCAGTGTGTGTGTGTGTGTGTGTGTGTGTGTGTGTGAAATGTCTAATGTGTGATCAGTCCTTGGGTGATATCTTTATTTAGCACATCTAGTGTTGCTTTTCCACTTCACTGAGCACAGATACCTAATGATTTGTTGTTGAGAGGTATGTTGTTACTTTGTCACAATGGATGACTAGTTGGCCAGTTAGTGTGGCTATTAGTTAGATTGTGTGTGTTAATTATTATTATTCAGTATATTCTTTAGATATAAACGTAAATCTAAAAAAAATTATACATCAAAGAATTAGAAATTATAAATTAGAAATTAAACTATAATTAAAATGAAAAGTGAAAATATAAATTTATATACTATTCAGAAATATTAATAAATGCTATACTTGTATATAATACTAAACTATTTTTGTGCTATATACTATATATATATATATATATATATAATGCTAAAAAAGTTATTTTAGTATTTTATACAGTTGAAGTCAAAAGTTTACATACACAATTATTTAACCAAAATGAGGGATCATACAAATTGTTTGTTTTTCTTATTTAGTACTGACCTGAATAAGATATTTCACATAAAAGATGTTTACATGTAGTCCAAACAAGAAAAATCATAGTTGAATTTTAAAAAAATGACCTTGTTTAAAAGTTTACATACGAATGATCCACAGCTGATTTTTTATTTTTTTTTTGTATGATTTTGAGATCTGTCTTTCCGCACTGAGGACAACTAAGGGACTATGCAACTGTTACTGAAGGTTCAGACACTCACTGCTGCTCCAGAAGGAAAACCATGCATTAAAAGCCAGGGGTGTAAACTTTTGAACAGAATGAAGATGTGTGTATTTTTCTTACTTTGCCTAAATTAAATAAAAATTTGTATTTAGTACTGCCCTTCAGAAGCTACAGAAGATACTTACATCTTTTTCAGAAGACAAAATAGGTTAAACTTACCCTGATCTTCAAATTCAAAAGTTTTCACCCCTCGTTCCTAATGCATTGTGTTTCCTTCTAAAGCATCAGTGAGTGTTTGAACCTTTTGTTAATCATTCCATATGAGTCTCAGTTGTCCTCATTGTGAAAACATGTATCTTAAAAAACAAAAAAACAAACAAAAATCAGGTGGATCATTCAGGTAACAACACAGTATCAAGAATCAAGCATATGTAAACTGTTGAACGGGGTCATTTTTATAAATTCAATGATTATCTTCTCTTGTGGACTATATTTTATGTGAAATATCTTATTCAGGTCAGTACTACATAAAATAATCATGCATTTTGATTGATCCTTCTTATTTTGGTAAAATGATTAACATTGTACAAGGTGTATGTAAACTTTTGACTTCAACTGTAACAAATTATATACTAAGATATCATATACTTATATATATATATATATATATATATATATATATATATAAATATTAATAAATCTATGTCTGAAGGCATGGCTTACAGTTATTTTTTTTCCACTTTCCACCGCACTTAATGCATTATCCTCTAATTAGTCTATACATGTTCAAGATTAACCATCAGTAAATCAATGATGCTTGAGAACAGGTGAAAGGGTTTCAGCCTGCTCAGCACACTTATTAGTTTGTGCATTAATTAACACAGAAGCATCATTAGGAAAACGAGCCACCACACAAGGCTGTGCATCAGGACCCCAACACAACTTTGTCTTAGCTGCAGATCCGTGTTTGTGTGTATGTGTGTGTGTGTGTGTGTGCGCGCATATAATGGACAAGACCCCAGGAATGCGGGGTCAGATTCCCAGCATGCTCGATCAAGAAGCGATTAAACGAGGGCCCTTCAGCTTAATTACACAGAGGCCACCTGTCAGTAGATTAGCTGATCACGGAGCACAGCATTCTGGGTTAAATCAAAGAGCGGGAGTTGCAATCACACGGTTCTGTTCATCTTAATCGAGCTGATTTCTTCTTCCCTTACTTTCATTACTCGCTCTCTTGCTTCCGCGCCAGTTCTACTAACCGCCTCCCAATCACCTTTCCAAACCTCATGTCCATAGGGGTTCAGATGTTTCTTTTCCAAGCGAGGGAGAACCAGCTTTAAACACTCATATTTGCCATTATTTAACCAGACATTTAGCCCCGCCCCAAACTCACGCCATTGGTGGAGCTGGTGTCGATGTCCTAACTAATAGAACTTGAACCCACATCACTAATTAGAGTATGTTCCAAACAGAATCACTTGATTAAGGTTATATTTGATTTTTGTTGGCAGTTTGGCACTATTACAGCTATGTTTTATTTCAAACTGTCTTCAACCATATCGCATAGATTGTGGTAAACGAACTGTATCAGGGCGTTCCACAGATGTCTGGGCTGATTTCAAACTTGAGATATGTGGAGAAGAAACAGGCATGTTCACATGTGCTTTGTGTTTATGCAAATGCATGCCTGTTTGAGTCAATGTGCCACAATGGTCAGAAGAAGCAAATGCTTGTACATGGTTTTAATCTTTTCTGCCTGACATCATTTTTTTTTGGATCTTCACCATTTATTTTTAAAAGCTCTTAGATTTGCATAAATTCAATTGACGGGATTTTCCTGCTGTTAGACGTACAGCATGTCTATCCTCTGAAAAGGTGTAATCCACCTTAATCAGACAGACATGGTGCCTGCAGAGCACTGAGGCCTTTACCCTAAGTGAGTTCATGATGAGTTTGCTTTTTCCATATATTTTTCTCCAAGATGTTTGAATTTTAGTTTAGTTTTTTTTTTTTTGATTTCATGTTCAATTTCAGTTTTAGTTTTTGTAATTCAGTTTTAGTAACTGGGGAATCACCAAATAACCAAGACCTTTAGGTTGAAGATTGGCAAAACCTGCAAGAGAAATTTTTAAATGATTCGTTTAGCCATGAATCTCTATTCGCACTCTGACTGGTTTGTTCAATTTAACATTTACAGCAAATCAGAATCACATACTCATTACTTTTTCCCTATATAACCAGAACACATCCATCAAATGTAATAACTGCACTCTATGCATGTCTTTATCTTAGCCCTCCTCCTCCCCAGCACCACCTGCCTAGATCTGCTACGGGATCTTTCTTCTCTTTAGCAGCATCATAGTCCTTTTTAATTTTATATTCCAAGCATTTAGCAGAAGCAAGTATTATGTTGTCATCTTTTACTTTGGTTACATTTGGTAATGATTAACGATGCATAGATGCATAGTGTGACAACAATATTTCCGTCAATCAGTTCATTTTATCAACACTGCCTGTATGCTGTGTAAAAGAGGCTTGTGCACTCTGTAAACAAATTTAAAAGGGACGAGGTGTGTGATGGAAAAAATGAAGGAGATGTTGAATGAAAATGTAAATTCACTTTTTGACAGTAGGTGGCACTTTTGGAACAGCAGTAATATAGTGGTTTCCAGGGTTATTCCTGTAAACACAGCAGGTTACTACTTTACACTGCTTCTCAAAGAGAAGAAAGGAAGTTAAACGCCATTTACATGTTTTCAAATAGCGGTTTAGATTTTTGTATTTGCTATGTTATCAAACAACACCAAATACTTCAAGTTCACTTCCAGAACAAATATTTAAAGATAATTTACTCACCCCCTTGTCATCCAAGATGTTTCCTTCTTCAGTCGTAAAGAAATTGTTTTTTGAAATTTCAGGTAGTATATGCAACGTAGGATGTTTTAGCTTTAAAGTATAGTATATGTAATGTAGAATGTAATGTAATACTTATGTAAGTGTAATGTATAATGTGTGATGTTTTTGTACTGTGTAGATTACATTTATTTGCTGGTGTTGAATGTTGTAAACTAGATACTAGGTGCGTTTCCTTTACCCTTCAAGATACGCAAATTGAAATTGCGAATTGAAAATACACCTAATGGAAACGCGTCAATTTCGCAAAAACTCCCATATATCGCAAAAAAGTTTTTACGCTCGCATGAGGTGGTTTTTCAGCCAGTTCAAAAAAGGAATATTTTGCAAAACTGCAATGGAAACAGCTTTTCCGCATTTACAGGTCACATGACGTGAACAGGCATATGATCATTCTTCAGTGTACTATAAACTCCAAGAAACACTTCATACGTAGCTGCTCTCAAGTATAAGGGGCTTTCCCTGATACTAATGCTTAGACTATGTACGCTGCATGCATCTGCGGCACGTAACGACTCCGACTCGGTCATCGGAGCTGATGTTATATTTATACTACCACCGTCGCACACGTTTCTGAAGCGGCTCTCCGTTCTGCTCCTGTAAAGATACACGCATATGCGTCTTTCAATTAAATAAAGCCAAAATCCGTCCAAATCCCACCAAAATCCGTTGCCATGACTTATCGAAAGAGAAACAAATCACGTTTTTGTTGCATAACATCGGTTGATGGAAACGTTGTCATTTCGCAATACTTTTTTAATCGTCATTTATAAAATATCGCCAAAGTTTTGCGCAAATCTGTAATGGAAACGTGCCTACTGTTACGTGAGAAAAATTTCAGACTTGTCTAAAAATAAAGTATTATCATTATCATTACTTTATACAATGTACAGTATGTAGCATTTTTTATTTATTAGTTCTACTGTAGTTTTTCCTCATTACTAGAAATTAGTTTCTTATTCTTATTTACTCGCTGACTGTTTACTTGGTTTCAGTGAGCTTGTGTTTTATTATACAGATTTTTGTGATGTTGACAGTGGTGACAAGAAATAAAAAGCAAAAATAACTATATTGTAATATATATTGTTACCATGAAATAAAAATTCTCATATCATGATATTTCAGTCATATCGCCCACCCCTAGCTTTATCACAGCACTTGTAATCTCAGGTATCAAAACACATGACATGCTGTAAACAAGAGCATGGGTATGGTGCAGTGAAATTAACCAATCACAGCAGTGGGCATTTACTTCCATTTCTGCAAGTGCAAGTCCAAGTCCATTTCTGCCTCTTGAGTGTTTTTCACAGAGATTGAAAATGAGGTTGAAAAATGATACTTTTTACGAATATTAGACTTGCAAACTTTATAAAAAATAACCTCAAGAAACCTCAAGTAACCTCAGTAACTGCACATTTGTATCACTATTTTCTTCACACCTTCTGTTCTACAACATCTACAGCATAATGTGATGTCCCTGCACCAACATACAGACGTTATAACACTAAGCATGCAGTTCTCATCTACTGAGAGATTCACAAAGTGCAGTGTGGCACTAATACATGCAAGGACACATATTGGTGGAAGCGGTTTAGACAACGGCGCCACCATCCCTCCAGCTGGAGTCACATGAGTTTCAGGCTAGCGGACTGTTTTATCACATCTACTCTCTCATGCAGACATGCCAGCACCCCCTAGACAAACACATACAGGGTGTGAATGCACATTTACATACATTTAGCGGCATCCCATCAGCTTCTTTTCTTCTCTGCTCTTTGCAAGCGTGCACGTGGCTTTTGTTCTGACATTAGCTGGGAGCTGCCAGATCACATTTAGACAGGGTCTAAAATAAGCTCTCATAAAACTGGCAGAGAGCAGTGAGAAGAGAGACAGCGAGGGAGAGAGAGAGAGGGAAACGGCAAAAACACAATGAGGGATTTAGAAGGAAGGAAACGCAAGGTGGAGTGACTCCAAAACTTCTCTTTGCATAAGACTTTTCTTTGAGGCTTGACAGATCCTAAGACTCTGAGCTTCCTGCCACTCAAATCACGACGCTCACCGCTACTGATTCTTAAAAAGCAAAGCCTTGATTTCAGCACTTCATTTTCTGGGAATAATTAATTCAGTCCCCTTACAATTGGATTCACCTGCCATGCCTTTAAAATATTGCTTTGAAATGTCTTTACAAACACAAAAGTGTCAGTCAGTTTGTTTGTTTTTTTAAGGGAACCCCGGCTATTAAGACTTGTATGGCTTAATATAATGTAAATGATGTCTCTTACTCAAATATGTAGTAGAAAACCCATGAAAGACTTCCATTATTTAAAAAATCCACAATATCTGGAAGTTTTTACCTCAATACCTCAAGAAAAATAAAATACTGATACGATGCCACATTGTGTGGCTTTTGGTTGTAATTTTCATTCGAAGGACACAAGAGAAGCAGTGCGAGTCTTCACTGCTTTTCTCAGTGATAAGAAGAGAAGAAAAGAATGGAAAGATGCCTGTGGATGAATAAAACTTCCTGAAGACCTGCCTCTTTGTTCTTACCACTTTAGCCCTGATGCCTTTGAGGTATTAAGTAGACCACAGCTACTGAAATAGCTTACAAATGGCAAAGACAAGAAACGCTAGATGCCATCCTGGTAGGATGTAAACATGCCGACGCTTGTCATGACCCCACGGCCACTGAAGAAGTTTCTCAGCGCAGATTTCACTCAATATCTGGAAGCTTTTAGTCTCCTTGTAGGGAATTTGGTTTAAGCCAGGGGTGCTCAACCCTGTTCCTGGAGATCTACCTTCCTGCACAGTTCAGCACCAACCCTGATCAAACACACCTGAACCAACTAATTAGGATCTGAAGGAGCACTTGATAATTCCAGACAGTTGTGTTTGATCAAGGTTGGAACTAAACTCTGCAGGAACAGGGTTGGGCACACCTGGTTTAAGCTTATGCTTATATCCATCCTAGGGCTGGATGATTAATCGAAAAAAAATTGAAACCAGAATTAAGAATTTCTAATCAACGTAATTTTCCCATGGCATTTTTTTTAAAGGAAACCCTATGTATTAAGACTTGTATGGGTTAATTTTATGTAAACAATGTCTCTTACTGAAATCTGTAGTAGAAAACCTATGAAAGAGTTCCATTATTTAAAAAATCCACATCATTTTATACATATTTTGGGCTATGGGGGTCACCATTATTTCGATGACATGAAATGGCTGCACTCTGTGAGCTACTGGCAATACCTGTTGCTATTATTTACAATAACACAACTCGACTAAAAAATACTGATATGATGCCACATTTTGCAGCTTTTAGTTGTAATTTTCAGTCAAAGAGAAACAAGAGAAGTGATGTAACTCTTCACTACTTTCCTAGTGGTAAGAAGAGAAGAAAAGAATGCCTGTGGACGATCCCTGTAGACCAGGGGTGCTCAACCGTGGTCCTGGAGATCGACTTTCCTGCAGAGTTCAGCTCCAACCCTGACCAAACACACCTGAACGAGCTAATTAGGATCTCAAGGAGCACTTGATAATTACAGACAGGTGTGTTTGATTAGGGTTGGAACTAAACACTGTGGGAAAGGCGATCTCCAGGAACAGGGGCACCCCTGCTGTAGACAGATAAAACTTCCTAAAGACCTGTGTTTTTTTTTTCTCTTCACTTTAGCCCTGATGCCTTTGAGGCTACTGAAAAAGTTTACAAATGGCGGAGACAAGAAACGCTAGATGCCATCCTGGTAGGATGTAAACATGCCAACACGTGTCATGACCCTGTGGCCGCTGAAGGTGTTTCTCAGCGCAGATTTCACTCGATATCGGGGGCATTAAGCCTTTTTGTGGTACGGCATTTGGTTTAAGCCTATGCTTATATGTGACCCTGGAACACAAAATCAGTCTTAAGTCGCTGGGGTATATTTGTAGCAGTAACCAGAAATACATTGTATGGGTCAAAATTATAGATTTTTCTTTTATGACAAAAATGATTAGGAAATTCAGTAAAGATCATGTTCTATGTTCATTTTGTAAAATTCCTACTGTAAATATATAAAAACTTAATTTTTGATTAGTAATACACATTAAGAACATTATTTGAAGAACTTTAAAGGTGATTTTCTCAATATTTAGATTTTTTTGCACCCTCAGATTCCATATATTCAAATAGTTGTATCTCGGCCAAATATTGCCCTATCCTAACAAACCATACATCAATGGAAAGCATATTTTTTCAGCTTTCAGGTGATGTATAAATCTTAATTTAGAAAAAATTTACCCTTATAACTGGTTTTGTGATCCAGAGTCACATATCTATCGTAGAGGTTGACCAATATGTGTTTTTCACGGCTGATGCTGATACCGATTATTACAGATCAAGTTGACCGATAACCGATGTTTTGAACCAATGTTCATGTCTGGTGTAAAAATTAAAATTAATGTTAAAATTAAGAATAACAAGCGCTCTGACAAAAACTTTCAAGTGCTTTTAAATTGCTGTATCAGCAAATTGGTTTTGAAATTGACCAATACTGATAACTATAAAAATCCTTAATATCGGTGCCGATAATCGGTGAACCCCTAATTCATCACCACCTGTAAGCTCTTTCAGTAGCTGTTGTCATCATGTCAGTACTTTATTTTCCAACTTGTGTTGCGGTAAAAATTGCAACAGGGAGCACCAGTAGCTCACAGAGTGCATCCATTTCACATCATCGAAATAATGGCACCCCTATAGTCCAAGATATGTATAAAACAATGTAGACTTTTTAAATAATGTAAATCTTTCATGGGTTTTCTACTACATATTTCAGTAAGAGACATAATTTTTGTTATCTTATGCTTTTCAAGTCTTAATACCTGGGGTTCCCTTTACAGAACTGTGTACTTTTTTCAGCAAGGGTTCATTAAATAAATCAAAAGTGACAGTAAATATTTTCCAAAAGAAAAATGTGACATTGAAGACTGGAGAAATGGCTGCTGAAAATGTATCTTTGCCATCACAAGAATAAATTTCATATATAAAAATAGAAGACAAATTTCATTTGTGTAATTTGCAGTGAAATACAGCCTTCAAAAGATTTCTATTAAAAATATTAAAAAATCTGACCCCAGAATTTTGAACGGGTGTGTATCACTGTGCATCTAAATTCAGGATGGAGTTCTGAACTCACAAACTTTCTGAGTTGAGTCATGTAGTGTGATGTTTCTTTTTTACCCCAAACTCCCTCTGTCATTTTATTTATTTATATTATTCCCCCGAATTAACCCACTGTCACTGCTTGCACTGTGTTTGCCTTGTCGTAGAGGATGAATGAATCCTCGCTGGATATAAATACACCACAGAGGTACAGAGTAAATAAAACTGAAAAAACCCGAGGTGACAGAACCAGTTGGCATGTTTATGGGTCCTGGCATATCTCAGGCTCCATCTCTCCTGCTTTATCACACCACTCACCCAATCTCACCGTCTCTCGCTCTTAACCCCGGATTACCGCCCGCGAGAGAGATCACAACACCCAATCACAGACCACGGGACGGATTAAGAGCCAGAGAGACAATCTCTCACGAGGGATTCTTAGAAAAATTTGTAAAGAACAGTCGGGAAATTCATAGTTAGACAGTGGGCAGAGGGGAAAAAAGAGAGGGAGGGTTGCCAAACAGCGGTGAGAGAGAGAGAGAGCACTTATGCAAGAGAGGCATCAAAGAGAATTCAGTCAGACTGTGTTTATACGGCTCGCTCCGTTGATGTGGTGAAGAGTTATAATCCTGAAGAACAGCGGAGCGTTTCGTCTTCACCATGCACATCCTCCAATCCCACTGCGTTATCAGGTGAGACGCTTCTCCTACCTGTATCGCTCTACAAGTCTAGTCATGCTGCTCTCATAACGGTATTAACAAGGTTCACGTGATCAGATTGTAATGTCTAAACCTGGAAAGTTTAGGAAAAATCTTTTTAAATTAACATTTCTAAGTGATTTTATACAATTTCTGCAGTGAATGCATTTTTAATCAAAAATATTTCATCAGCTAGAAGTTGGTTTTAGCCCAGATGCAATCTTTATAAATCCTAATATTATATTTTGTTTTTATAATATTAGTTATATTGTTAAAATTACTTGTTAAATTATTTTTATTAGTAGTAGTAGTAGTAGTAGTAGCGTTTTTTGTTGTTATTATAATAATTGGTAGTAGTAGTACTAATTTATTATTAGCATTATTTGTAGTAATATCATTATTAGTGGTAGTAGTTTTATTATTGTTGTTTTTTTATCATTTGTAATATTATTAATATATTTAATGTAATAGTTTTTTCTTTTTTCTATACATGCGTTAATGGAAAAATTATGGAAAAAAAGCATTACCCATTTATTGGTAAAATTTGTGGAAAACCAAAACGGATCTATTTCTGGTCCAGTCTGTGGAAACAGTTGTTCTAACTTATTTTTTGGGATCTTCTGTGCTGTATCAGTTGACTGATTTTGACTGGACGTGCAGATTTCTGATACTCTTGATTCATGTATGCTAGTGCATCTGAGAATTTAATGAGAATCTATTTTAGTATCATCAGATCAGACCGATTATGAGCTTGTAGCTTTGTGTGCAAAACGATAGTTGCTCATTCCCGGCTCGTACCACGGTATTACTCTGCAAACTGCAACCTGTCCTCTCAGATGTTACAGCGGTTGTCCTCTGTCCCTTTAATGGGAAAGTTATGTAGCTCTTCCATTTGGATCTGGAATAATTGATGTTTCTGCAGAGAGCAAGTGCCAACTTGGCTGTTATTTATTTATTTTTTTTGATGTACCTCTCCCATCCATTTCTGACTAGGCAGAACCCTCTGAGGTTTCTTTTTATAGTGAGTGTCAGAGTGGGGAAAAAAAGCCTTTGCTGCTTTATCTTGCTGCTTTATGCCTCTGTATATCTGTTAATTTTCTCAGGATATTTGCACGTTGCTTTTCCGTGATGGAATTGTGATTAAATGAATCTTGTATTTAGTATTGATCACTTGAGGTGTGTCGAAGAAGACAGTGTTGCCCATCTGTGTTTCAATGTTTGTTTTCTTTGTGACAAGCAGGTTCTCATGAGGGCAGCAGATGATTGACAGTTGTATTGGTAAAACCATCCACGACAGCAAATCAGAGCGATTGTGATGAAGACAACGCGGCTTTAGAGTGACATTTCCGTTCGCCCGGGAGAACGAGAGAGAGAAAAGTCTAGAGGCTTCTGCGTCCTGACTGAACCTCAGTCAGACATATTAAATGACATTCATAAATGACGTTCCACAGCTGCAGAATCAATACAGCAAATGACAAAAACAATGTGACGAGCGAAAGAACACACTAGCCAGTATTAGACTTTGAACCTTTTATAATCTTTTCCCCATGGCTTTGAACAAAGATGGCCTTCTTTGTGTTTATGTGTGTGACATCGCCATTGCTTGAGGGAGCACATCACATGAACCTTGTTTTGTGTTCTCTTGGTAATTTCCAGAAGATTCTATCAAATGAGAAAAGGGCAAACTCGAGACACTAAGAAAAATAACAAAAAATACCACTGGGATTCTTGTAGTGCCTCAGAATACCACGTAAATACCGAAGTACATGGACATAATATCTGATATTGTCCCTCCACGGTATTTTTGGAAGCAAAACTCAAGCTGTTATGTAACAGAAAACATGTCTACCTCTACAGCTTTTGATGTTTAAATGAATTTTTATGCCTTTAATGAAGCGTTTTTCCCCTCGAAATCCAGCTCGTATACACCCATATTAGTATCACATGCTGTTCACTGAGGTTTAAAACAGCTCTCTCTTTAAAAATCAAACTCTTTTTGATGTATATTTAAGGAAGCTAGCATTAGCGTTAGCAGCAGCAGAGGTGTTGAAGGGGTGTTGAGGGACTAGCGTCGAATGCTAACAGATTTGCCTGCATTATTTGGACACTTTGTTACATAACTCTACTTTCTTTCTCCCAGTGTAGAGCTGAGCCACTCCAGCCCTTTAATCACAGCCAAACTCGATGTGCTCGGAGACTGTGGCGTTCACACGTATATGTCGCTGGAGGTCGTAGAGTGGCTGTATTGTTAAGCCACGATGTCCGGCTGTGTAAGTCGGATCACCGTCCGCGGTCTCATTGGTAGTCGCCGCATTGCGTCACTGCTCATTTGCCCTGCTCGGCTTTGTTACATCAGCAACTCTCTCTGCCTCTCATGACTCCGGAAATCGCAGACTCTCATTGATAATTAATGATGTTTGGTCATTTTAGTGCTGAAGGTCTGTGTCAGTGTTCTTGCCTCTTCAGTCTTAATGGGTGTTGCTACTACTGAATGATGTGATGTTAATGATGGGCTGCAAAACTGGACATAGTTTTTAAGAGACATTATTTAAATGTTTTGTTTTTGTGTTTTATTTTGTTTCGCTTTGCTTTGTTTTGCTTTGGTCTTTTGTTTTGGTTTCGTTTTTATGGTATTTTCTTTTGTTTTTTTCTTTTTGGTTTGTTTTAGTTTGATTTGGTTTCTATCATTTTGCTTTGTTTGGATTGTTTTGGTCTGGTTTGTTTTGGTTTAGGTTGATTTTGGGGGTGTTTCATAAAACAAGTTTACAAAAAAAACAGGCTTATTTCAGTTAGTCTGACTTACTGTCACTTGATTTGGCTCAAAATAAGTCAGACTAACTAAAATAAGCCTGGCTTATTCTGTAAACTTGTTTTATGAAAAACCTCCTAGGTCTGGTCTGGTTTGTTTTGGTTTGGTTTTTGTATTTTTTATTTACTACTTGTTTTGGTCTGTGTTGTATTGTTGTATAGTTTTTTTTTTGTTGTTGTTGTTTGTTTTGGCCTGGCTTGGTTTGGTGTGTTTTGTTTTGGTATGTATTTGTTTGTTGGTTTGAATTGGTCTGGATTGTTTTGGTTGGGTTTTGTAGTTTTTGTTCTGGTTTGGTCTGTTTTTTGGTTTGGTCTGGTTTAATTTTTATAGCTTTGTTTTGGTCTGGTCTGGTCTAGTTTGGTTTGGTCTGGAGTGGTTTGGTTTGGTGTGTTTTGTTTTGGTTTGTTTTTTTATAGCTTTTTGTTTTGGCCTGGTTTGGTACAGCGTGTTTTGTTTTGGTATTTATTTATTTTTTGATTTTTTGTTGTGGTTTTGTTTGGTCTGGTGTGTTTTGGTTTGTTTTGGTCTGGTCTGGCCTGGTTTGATTTGGTTTTTATCTTTTTTTTTATTATTTATTTTTTTTTTTTTGGTCTGGTTTGGATCGTTTTTATTTTTAACTTTTTTTGCATTTATTTATTTATTTATTTATTTATTTATTTATCTGGTCTGGTCTAGTTTGATTTGGTTTTTATTGTTTTTTGATCTGGTTTGTTTTGGTTGGGTTTTTGTAGTTTGTTTTTTGTTCTGTTTCGTTTTGGTTTAGTCTGGTTTGATTTGTTTTGGTCTGGTTTGATTTTTATACTTGTTCGTTTTGGTTTGGTCTGGTCTGGTTTAGTTTGTTTTGACCTGGTTTGGTGTGGTTTGGTTTGGTTTGGTCTGGTCTGGTTTGATTTTTTTTTTTTTTGGGTCAAGTCACTTTGAAAATGACTTATTGATTCTTTATTGTGGTTTAATCACTTGTTTTTAAGTCTTTGGTGTTTTGTTTTATATATATATATATATACACAAAGGGAATTATTGTCAAGATTTAAATGTGTAATATTAGGGAACAGTCTTTTCGAAGAACAACATTAAACATTAAACAATCTTTTTTTTAATGATAATTATTATTGTGAGTTATTGGAAATCAGCTTCTGGTTGCTTTGTCACTATAAGCTAAATTGCTGTTTTTGTTTATATCTTGTGCTTTGGGCCTTTATTATTTTTATTAGGTATGCTAAAATTAATTAGAAAGTTTCAGGAAATTATTGTAACGAGAGAAGTGGAGTGGGCTCAATCTTTTCGCAAACGAGACATGAACGTGTCAGGAACACGTGCACCGTGCCTCTGACAGTTGCCTGTATTTGCTATCTTCTATTTTGTGATCCTCACTCCCTCAAATCAAAATGACAGGGTTGTCATGTTGTTGGAGCACTTGGAGCTGAATTTGTGCTGGTTAAAAATATAAAGTGATACCACAGGGAATTGCCACCATCGAATCAGCACAAAGACTTCCCGTGTGCCATCTATGTGAAATGTACTAATACATCCTCTTTCTTTCTGTCTCTCTCTTTTTTTTTTGGTTCCAGGTGGCTCGATGGCCCAAAAAGGAAGAGAAAGAACAGCCAGTGTTCGGTGAAGAGCATGTCTGGTAAGATCACGAAAGACACGGATGCTCTTGCCGAGAGCTTCAGCAGTATGCTTGCCACTCCTCTGTCCACCCAGAATGCATCACTGACTGCACATTTCTGAGAAGCACACGAGAAACCCAGAGGGATAGAAGGGCTTTCAGTTGCCCCGTGATCATCCTCACATCAACTCCAGCGTCAGTTAGCTCAATAGACTTGTTGTTATGTGATGTTCTGGTGATATTCCTTCAGGACATCATAACTCACGTTAAAACAGTCGCATTCCCAGGCTAATGGGCTGTGTTAAGATTGGCCTTGTATTGGTCTAAGGATTGGCTCTCCAGTTGAAGAAGTTCCATAAAGTTGGTTTGATGTTCAGTACATATATCTCCGCTTGGTTTAGACCCATCAGGCCTCCAGTAGCCACATTTTTATGTTGTTTCAGCCCACAGCAGCCAAATAAACTAGATTAGTCCCAGCATCATCTCTAACCTCGTAGTTCTCAAATGCTGGTGCTGTCACACACTTTTGGGAAAGAAACACACTAAAGCAGTGTGGTGTAAGATTTACTATCCACGCTAACCTACATTGCTGTTTCATTTGGTACAAAGGGTATGCTGTTTAAAAAGAATGATAATTAGGTAGTTTAAAACAAGTCTACAAAACTTAGAATTACTTTACATAGTCTGTATTTTTATTTAGCCCCATCTTTGCACCACCTGCTGGTAACATTTGCAGATGATAATGTAGCATTTCTATTCCCTCAAATCAGTAAACTAGCATGGTTTCTGAATGAATAGAATTTTTATTAATTTTTGCACATCTCATAATTTTACTCTCTTTACTGTGTTTTGGATTAAATAAATGTAGCCTTAGTGAGTATAAGGGACTTTAAAAAAAAAAACGTACTGACTCCAAACTTATGAATAGTTGTGTATGTTTAGTGTAATAGTGGGCAATAAGCCATAGCATGTATTGCAATCAGTATGTAGTTTCTTATCTATGAAAGGACTTCACACATTTGCATGGAGGCAGTTAACTAGCTTAAGATGAAAGAGACGTGTCAGAAACACTTGCGGATCTTAATTGCTGTCAAGTGACTCTCTTAGAGTCACTCAGGGCTCTTCAGAGCTTTCACCAATCAAGGTTAACAAGACTAGGCCCTAAATAGGTACTCAGATAGGTCTGAAGTGAGCCATGTCTGCCGTTTTACACCTCTGAACACAAATGTAAATAATGTTTTAAACATTTTCCAGTTTCCGCCCTCCAACTAACCCGACTGGTTGAGTTAATATTCACACATTTTAGGAAAAAACAATCTATAAATGACTTGATTTTCTGTTGTCTGTGCTCATCGCAATGAGTTAACAGAGTTTTTGTGTATGGTAGGGTACATCCCCAGCTATCTGGAGAAGGATGAGCCATGTGTGGTGTGTGGGGACAAAGCGACCGGCTATCACTACCGCTGCATCACCTGCGAGGGCTGTAAGGTAGGACACTCTGCTATCACTTTTACACAGTGACTGTTAACAGACATCTCAGCTCTGCACATTTATATACAGACTAGACTGTCACTTCACGTTTGGCGCAAGTCTGATCTGTTTAACAAAACATCCTGTTGTCATTTTGAAACTTGTACTCCTATCATTTGCAAACCTGTCAAATCACAAGGCTAAAAACAGTGTCAAGCATCTTATCCACTGTCTGTCTCTCTGTACGTGAAGGGAGTGGATTGGGAGTGACAATTGTGCTGTGAAAGTCTTTGACTGGGACTCCTGCCTAAAGAGGCTTTGGATTTGAAGAGCTCTGAGAGCTTGCAGGTCCCATCAAAAGACAAATGTTCAATTTTCTAATCAGGCTTCTAGTCAGACACCAAGCTAGGGCTTGTCAGGACAAAGTGTTGGCTGAGACTAACGTTTGCACTTGAGCTCTGCTTTATTTTATTTTATTTATTTTTTATTTATTTATTTTTTTCTTGATAGGATTTCCGTAGTAATGCATTCAAAAGCTTGTTAGTTTTTGCTGTATTGAAATTTGCTGATTAAGAATTAATTTTTTTTGTTGTTGTTTGTTTGTTTGTTTGTTTTTTAAATTGGGTGCTGAAATGTTAGCACTTTTTAAACCCTTTTGAAAACAAGACAAAATTTTAAAAAAATTGAAAAATTTAATTGGGGTAAAAAAGTTACGTTTTTTTTTTTTTTTGGAGTAATGGAGTAATGATAAAAAATTCAGCTTTGAAATCACAGTAATAGATTACATTTTAAATTATATTCAAACTGAAAGCAGTTATTTTAAATAGTAAAAATATTTCACAATTTTAAGTTTTTACTGTACTTCGAATCAAATAAATGCAGCCTTAGTGAGCTCGAGATTTCATTTAAAAACATACTGTTCAAAAACGTTTGACTGGTAGTATATATATATTTCTGTTTTATTATGATACACAGCTTTTCAATTATTTATTTTATTTTATTATCAGATATTCGCTAGGTAAACATTCAAAAGCCTGTTACTTTTTGCTGTGGTATTGAATTTGGCATTAAGACTACATTTCACTGATGTTTGTTTTGACTACTGAACTGTTAGCCTTTTGGCAACTCTACTGAAAATATATTTTTAAAGAAAAGAAAAGAAACAAAAAAAACTCTCAAAAACTAGTTTGTGGCAAATAACAACTTTCTGCCTCTAAAAACACTTTTTATCCTTCTTACTGTCAGGGATTCTTCAGGCGCACCATCCAAAAGAACCTCCACCCCTCTTATTCCTGTAAATACGATGGCTGCTGCATCATCGACAAGATCACCCGCAACCAGTGCCAGCTGTGCCGTTTCAAGAAATGCATCGCCGTGGGCATGGCCATGGATCGTGAGTGACCTCGTAAACACACATGCAAATAACATACAAAATCACCAAACATGCAAAACCACACACAGACAAATGAAAACACACGAGGGAACCTCAAGTCAGTCTCTCACTGCACACAGTCTGTTCACTGATCATCAACAGTTGTCTTGTTCTCTAGCTCGTCTTAAGTTAATAGAATTTGTAATGAAATTATTAAATTAGAAAATAACACAAAACAGACGCATTTGAACTTCTGCATCAGATGCTTGAACCCCACCGTACTGGATCACAAATGCAGCCCTGCGCCTTACATACACAAATGCATGCTGACAGCGAATGTACATTAATCTTATGCAAACTGAAGTGCTCAGTCTGGGGTTCCCCCTACATATGTCCATATGCCGCACATATGTACAGCACATGTTCAACCCAGACCACATTTTTTCTTCCTCTGTCACTCCCTCTCTCCCCCTCTGTTCTATAATGTTTTATGGATGTCTTGGTTCTACTTTGATCCCTCCCCGATGCTCTTACTCGTTCTGTCACTGCCATTCTGCACCTCAGAATCATTTTGTTATTCCGTATTTATCTTGTTTTCCAGGAAAATGTCTAAACATCTTTAAAATTCAGGGCTTTTTCTACTGGCCCGGTCAGGCCAGTGATTCAAATTTTTCTTGCCCAGTCAAAATTTTCACTGAAGCCCTACCACAAAAAAATTAAATAGTTGCTGTTATCATTGTTTTTAACTCATGTTATATATTTTTTTAAATAAATAAGCTTATATGACACCAAAATTTTACATACTAAATAAAATTGTACAATTCTCGATTCCAATTTCGATACTTCTCCTAAACCTATTAGCCTAACTAAAGTCCAAACATTATTTGTTTGTTCAAAAAAAAAAATGTAATTATTATTAATATTCTATTAAAAATAAAAAGATGCCTTAGGGAAAAACAGCTGACAGACTGAAAGAGCGCAAACTCTCAATAATGACTGATTGCAGAACAGCAGAACCATACGTCACAGCAGTCACACGGCAGCAACGCCGCGGCAGCAGGCTCAGACGGTAGTGGGCGGAGTCTCCGTCGCAGATCGGAAAAGGGTGAAAATAGCAATAAGTGATCAACTTATATTTTTTCTTGTCCTTTTCTTATTTTTAATGTTGTTATTGTTATTTGAAGAAAAAATAAAAATAATTATGAACACCAGAATTTGCTCTACTTATCTTTGTGGAGCGTTTCAAAGTTAAAGCTGTTAATGTTAAGTCCGTATTATGTATATGAGTGCTCGCGCCTGTTTATATATACACATATATACATACACGAAATTACTATTAACCGTAAGATACAGTTACACTATTAACTGTAATATACTGTATGTATGTATGTACATGCATACATACACACACACACACACACACACACATATCGTATCTTACAGTTAATAGTGTAACTGTATCTTACGGTTAATAGTAATTTCGTGTATGTATATATGTGTATATATAAACAGGCGCGAGCACTCATATACATAATACGGACTTAACATTAACAGCTTTAACTTTGAAACGCTCCACAAAGATAAGTAGAGCAAATTCTGGTGTTCATAATTATTTTTATTTTTTCTTCAAATAACAATAACAACATTAAAAATAAGAAAAGGACAAGAAAAAATATAAGTTGATCACTTATTGCTATTTTCACCCTTTTCCGATCTGCGACGGAGACTCCGCCCACTACCGTCTGAGCCTGCTGCCGCCAAAGAGTATACTTCTATACTCTTTGCTGCCGCAGCGTTGCTGCCGTGTGACTGCTGTGACGTATGGTTCTGCTGTTCTGCAATCGGCCCTATCTCCAAACTCTCAGTCTTTTCCAGCAGGTGGCGCTTATGGAATAATAGTGAAATTACGTTTCTATGGTTACCGCTGTAAACAAAGCAGCTCCGTGCTTATGAACGCTACTTTAAATACATCATACATGGGCAAATGAAAAGAAAACGCCATGTAAACAGTCAGTTCCCCTCACAGATACACTCTCATAAACCACAGTTTTAATATTTAGGATAATATTTCGCGCATTGTACACCGTGATCTTGGTCTGCCTGCAGTATTTTTTTCTCTTTGCGTTCGTCTTTAGCGTCTTTGGCCTCTGTTAACGGATGTCTAAAGAGTTCGTCATATTTCTACACACATGACATTCTGAAAGAAGATTGCATGCAGTTCCTGTGCAAGCCCAGAACAAGAGATCGGTTGAAATATGTCCGGTCGATCGGTGCATCTGTCTCCACTGTATGAATTATGTATTGATCATTGTTAAAGCTACAAAGCTAATGCTTTTGTAGGCTATTTTTCAGTCAGAGACGCGTCTCTCTGTGATCGCTTGAAAATTTGAAATTATCAAGGTTAAAAAACACGTGCAAATGATAAACTTTCGTGACGACGCGGCAGTGGCCCGATCATATTTGTCAACTGTCCCGAGCGCCTTTCACGCTGGCCCCGGGCCATCGGGTACTCCTTATTGTCGAGCCCTGAAAATGAAAAATTGAATGGAAAAGCCACCATAACTTAAATTGAACGATGTGTTTTATCCATCACTCCAGTGGAAGAATTAACCCATTTCTCTGTTTGGTTTAGTGGTTCTGGACGACTCCAAGCGTGTTGCGAAGCGGCGCTTGATTGAGGAGAACCGCGAGAAGAGGAAGAAGGAGGAGATGGTCAAATCCATGAAGAATCGGCCAGAACCCACCAGCTCAGAGTGGGAGCTGATCCGTATGGTAACAGAAGCTCACCGCCACACCAATGCACAGGGCTCTCACTGGAAACAGAAACGCAAATTCTTGGTAAGCAAGAACCTTGATATATATGCACCTGAAATACAGAAGTTAAAGGGACAAATGAAAATTGTGTCATTATTTACTCACCCTCATGTCGTTCCAAATTCGTCTTGGTACTCTTGTGAACACACGTTCAAAGACTGACACATAAGAGAAGAAACTGTTGAATAAAGTCGTTATAACAATTAAGATTGAACCACTGATGTCAAATGGACTGTTTTATTGATGTCCTTAGTACCTTTCTGGGCGCATTGCTGTGTATTCCTGGTCAAAAGGCTCTCGGATTTCATCAAAAATATCTTAATAATTAAGGTCTTACAGGTTTGGAACGACATAAGGTTGAGTAATTAATGACAGAATTTTCATTTTTGGGTGAACTGTCCCTTTAAAAAAGAAATCCTACATTTTATTTTCATCTTAGCGCATCGCTATGGCCTTTTCTGTCAGTGTGGATTAGCATTCGTTTACACAGCTTGCTAATCAATGTAATGAGTGACAATACCAGTCTGCACATATCAGTTGTGACCGGGCAACAGCGACTGTTAAAGCAACTGTTAGTGACGGGTATAACAGGAATGCGGCGTTGCCATGCAGGGCCTTTGTAAAGTGCCTCTGTTTATGAAGAAGGAAGGAAAGAGAGTTGAGACAGTATTAATCGCTCATTCGCTCAGACAATATACCACCCACTGTGAAGGGGGGCAGGATAAAGGAAGAGAAAATGGAATATAAAAGAGTTTAGGAGACACACAGGCACACAGGCTGTGGATATCTGAGAGACTTGTTGATCTTAAAGAGAAAGAAAATAATTAAATTCTATTGGAGTTTTCTCACACACTTATCTTTTCTTATATTTTTCTTCTGTGAATCACAAAAAAGATCAGTTTTTTAATGGGGTCCAGTGTTGATTTGGAACCCAATTTCTTTTGTTGCAAAAAAATACAGTTGAAATCAAAAGTTTACACATACCTTGCAGAATCTCCAAAATGGCAATTATTTTACCAAAATAAGAGGGATCGTACAAAATGCATGTTATTTTTAATTTAGTACTGACCTGAATAAGATATTTCACATAAAAGATGTTTACATATAGTCCATAGAGAAAATGATACTTGAATTTATAAAAATGACCCTGTCCAAAAGTTTACATACGCTTGATTGTTAATACTGTGTTGTTACCTGAATGATCCACAGCTGTTTTTTTTTTTTTTTGTTTAGTGATAGTTGTTCATGAGTCCATTGTTTCTCCTGTACAGTTAAACTGCCTGCTGTTCTTCAGAAAAAATCCTTCAGATCGCACAAATTCTGTGATTTTTTTTTTCAGCATTTTGTGTATTTGAACCCTTTCCAACAATGACTGTATGATTTGGAGAGCCATCTTTTTACACTGAGGACAACTGAGGGACTCATATGCAACTATGACAGAAGGGGGTGAAAACTTTTGAATTTGAATATCAGGGTAAATTTCACTTATTTTGTCTTCTGGAAAGCATGCAAGTATTTTCTGTAGCTTCTGAAGGGCAGTACTAAATGAAAAAATATATATGATATTTAGGCAATATACATCTTCAAGATAAGAAAAATGTATACATTCTGTTCAAAAGTTTTCACCCCGGCTCTTAATGCATTGTGTTTCCTTCTAAAGCATCAGTGAGCATTTGAACCTTCTGTAGTAGTTGCATATGAGTCCCTCAGTTGTCCTCAGTGTGAAAAGATGGATCTCATAATCATACAGTCATTGCTGGAAAGGATTCAAATACACAAAAGTGCTGAAAAAACATAATTTGTGGGACCTCAAGGGTTTTTCTAACTGTTCAGGACAAACGAGGGACTCATGAACAACTATCACTAAACAAAAAAAAACACAGCTGTGGATCTTTTAGGTAACAATGCTGTGATTAAGAATCAAGCGTGTGTAAACTTTTGAACGGGGTCATTTTTATAAATTAAAGTATTATTTTCTCTTGTGGACTATATGTAATTGTCTTTCATGTAAAATGTTGTATACAGGTCAGTACTAAATAAAAAATAACATGCATTCTATATGATCCCTCTTATTTTGATAAACTAATCAACATTTTGCAGATTCTGCAAGGTGTATGTAAACTTTTGACTTCAACTGTATACTTCAAAATAGCTTACAAACATTCAAGCGAGCAAATGCACAATATCTGAGCAGAAGATGGAATTTGGAAATTCTCCATCACAGAGCTGAAGTTGGTTTTCTCAGTCCCACCAAAACACCCGCCGCCTTCCCGGCGGTTACGAGCGCTATCAAAGCCCTGACACGCACCAATCTAAACATTCGGCTTGCGCTAGACCCTGTGACGATCAGCCACGGGGGACAGAGAAACCACTTCCCCAGCCAGCTGAGAACTCCTATAAAACGGCCCATAAAGAATTCAGCCTATATAACCTTTACTACCAAGATATGCCTCCAATAACAGGGCAAGGCCGAGACCCCGAATGACCCCGATAAACTGCAGTCTCTCTCTCCATGGGAACACTTACTCTGTCCTGTCAGTAGTCCAACTGGGCTGTCTTAAGATCTCTGTAGTGAGAAAGCGCAGTGCCAAGTTCTCAGCAGTGAGAAGGCCAGGGTGGACCAGCAGAGGGGATAGTTTACACTGGGGTCTTGCAGGCAAAGGCTGCGTTGGGACATATCCAGAACTACCCCCACCCCCCCTGAAAGAGGAGACACACACTTTGGTTCATGCTTGTTAAAACTTACACAAATACACCAGTGCGGCACAGTTGAAACAGTCCTGGGACAGCGCATGTAAACACAAACACACAAATCTTACAGAAAGTTCCTCAGAGGCACATTCTGAAACCTTGAACAGATTCCTTTGTGTTTTATTTACTTTCTAAACGTCGCCTCTCTGTGCGGTCTGTGCTGTAATTTCTGATTTGTATACTTTACGTGAAGGGTTCCTATCAGCTTTAGTGCTAAAAACGGTAATATTAATAAGAGTAAATATTCGAACCGCAAATGAAGCGTCCCGAACCTTTTGCTCTCACAGTCTCGCAGTGAAACAAAATAGCGTTTGTGTATGCCAGCACTGCACTTTTTTCTACAGTCTTGTCTTGATTTCAGTGCCTTTGTTTATTGCTGTCTGTTTGCTTTATCAAAAACAAAGAAGTCAATGTGATTGCACAGTTTGAAGTCTTTAGAGACTGTGACATTTGTACCACAAGGGGTGACGTCCACCACATGGACGTTTTAAAACTGAAATTTTTAGACAGGGTTGTTTATCCACACACGTGCTGGTTGTGACATTACAAAATGTATTTATTTCTTATATACATTGGTATTCAAAAGTTTGGGATCAGTAAGATTGTTTTTTGAAGTTTCTTACGCTGCATTTATTTGATGCAAAATCCAGAAAAAACTGAAATATTATTTCAATGTAAAATAACAGTTTTCTATGTGAATATATATTAAAATGTAATTTATTACTATGATAACAAAGCTGAATTTTCACCATCATTACTCCAGTCTTCCGTGTCACATGATCCTTCAGAAATCATTCTAATATGCTGATTTATTAGCAATGTTGGAAACCGTTGTGCTGCTCAATATTTTTTTTGGAGCCTGTGATATTTTTTTGATGAATAACACATTAAAAAGAACAGCGTTTATGTAAAATAAAAAATATTTTGTAACAATATAACTACCGTTTAAACGTTTGTGGTCAGTAAATTTTTATCCTGTCTTTTTTTGGAAGAAATGATTACTTTTATTCACCAAGAATGTAATAAATGGATAAGCAAAGACTTATATTGTTAAAAAAAGTTTTCTATTTTAAATAAATGGTGTTCTTTTGAATTGTCAATCATCAAAAAATCCTAAAAAAGCATCATAGGTTCCAAAAAAAATATCAAACAGCACAACTGTTTCCAATATTACTAATAAAAGTAATAAATCAGCATATTAGAATGATTTCTGAAGCATCATGTGACAGTGAAGACTGGAGTAATGATGCTGCGAATTCAGCTTTGCATCACAGGAAAATTATATTTTAAAATATATTAAAATAAAAAAACATTATTGTAATATTTTACAATAATACTGTTCTTCTCTTAAAAACATTCAAAATCATTAAAACACTACACTTTTGAGCAGCAGTGTGTATGTGTGTGTATATATATTTATAATTTCTTACTATAATTTTAGTAATATATTTAGGTTGGTATACTTATTAAATGTTGTCGAAAGAAGTCTTTTGTATGCTGAATTTATATTTTATATTTGTTTTCATATATTTCAAAATGTATTTTTTAATAAATTATATATATATTATATAATATACATAATTCCATAATATATATGTTGACATATATAGATAATTTGTGACATTTAATTTGATAATTTCATCACTTCTTTCATTGCTTTTCATCACTTTTTCCTTCACTTATTTAATTCCTGGGAATGTTAATATCCTCTTTTGTTATTCTTGTGTCAGAGGTGTTGATTGCAGCAGAAACAGACTGCAGATATGCAGTCCATGAGTCATAGCCGTGTCTCGCGTTCAAAAAATATATATGCCCCGGCCAAAATGTAATGCTGTAATTGCAGCTCTGCCTCTTGAGTACTTATAATTACTTCTATTCTGACTCATGTTACACGCCTCTAACTGCATACATAGAATGTTGCTGCGGATGCCAGGGCTACTTGGCTGTTTGTCCAAAGTTTTTACATGGCTGACCTCTAATCCACCCTGAGGATACCAAACGCTGTGGTTTTCCAAGGCATAACTGGAAAGCCAGACCCCACACATGCATCCCGCTCGGAGTATCAGTATATGTATTTTCTTGTTACAAAAAGTTACAAAAGTCACAGTTAACCCTCTGTGTCTGCAGCCGGAAGACATCGGACAGTCTCCGGTGGCCCCCACGTCAGACGGGGACAAAGTGGATTTGGAGGCCTTCAGCGAGTTTACCAAGATCATCACCCCAGCCATCACACGTGTCGTTGACTTTGCCAAAAAACTGCCCATGTTTTCGGAGGTGAGTGTGCTGTTAGGTTTTGTTTTCGTGATTTTACACTCTATTTGAAGTGTTTGTGTTCAGTAGCAATTAGGCCTAATTAGCAGAAAATATGCTGATGTCCATCTTTTAAGAGTTGCCGAATTTTCAGAACACACTAACACATATTTCAGGAGTATGTTAGTGTGGGAGGGTTTGCGTATATATGCTATCTATCATGTTAGGATGAATTGTACAGTTGTGGCTTTGGTGAACGTGTGTGTGATATTGCCACATTACATCAGTCGTTGCTATTGTGGCATTCTCTCCATATTCAACATTCACCAACTCTCCTTTAACCGCAAGTGTGAACATTCTTGCACAGTAGACTACACAGCACCCTTATGACAACGGATTTATTATTGTCTACACCATAAATTTACCCTGCCATCCACAAGTATCTCGGCCTCTTTTCTAAGTTGAGCACTATGCCTTCTGTATTTTCCACATTTTGTAATAAGCACCTAGCACATAATGCTGAACAATACTTGACTTCTTGATGCTTTTGTAAATGATGTGAAACGTTTTATACATCAGTGTAAATATTACTTCAGTCTGCTGCCATTTTAGCCATTTTTTTTCACTCCTCAGTTCCTTTTAGTGTTTGGATCGTCATTCTTTGCCAGTATATAATTAAACCTGTCAAAGTTAACAAATGAATGCTTGCGTTTAAGTAAATTTGTAAAACACTATCATTTTTTAAAAATGCATTTATTTAGTTTGACATTATAAGTGCTTCATTCTCTGGGTTCGGGCCATATTCCCAGCTCGGAGCCCTCCCCCAGGACAGCACGCCAAAATATGCTTACTGTTTACTCGACCAGATTAGATGTAAGGGTGAAATCGTGAATTGAAGCTTGATCAAGTCTTTGAAGTCAAATCACCCACAATTTAAATACACCATTTGTTGCTGTCATATTGTTATATTATTTAATTATATGATAATATTTTATATATTTTTGTGTTTTCCCAATTGAAAAGGAGAAGAATTCATGCAAAAAAAAAATATATATATATACCAGTCAACAGTTTTTGAACAGTAAGATTTTTAATGTTTTTAAAGAAGTCTCTTCTGCTCACCAAGCCTGCATTTATTTGATCCAAAAATCACTAATATTGTGATTTTTATTATTTAAAATAACTGCCTGAATATATTTTAAAATGTAATTTATTCCTGTGATCAAAGCAACATTTTCAGCATCATTACTGCAGTCTTTAGTATCACATGATCCCACAGAAATCATTCTAATATGCGGATTTGCTGTTCAAGAAACATTTTTTATTTTAATTATAAATATTTAAAACAGTTGAGCACATTTTTCAGGATTCTTTGATTAATAGAAAGATTCAAAGATCAGCATTTATCTGAAATAAAAAGCTTTTATAACGTTATACACTATACCAAAGCTTGGAGTCAGTACTTTTTAATATAAATTACTCATTTTATTTAGCAAGGATGCTTTTAATTGATGTGAGTTATTTATATAATTATCTATATTCATCATTTTAAGTGATGATGAAGAGATTTGTAATGTTACAAAAGATTTCTGTTTCAGATAAATGCTGTTCTTCTGAACTTTCTGTCCATCAAAGAAACCTGAATTTTACTCAGCTGTTTTTAACATAATAATAATAATAATAAATGTTTTTGAGCAGCAAATCAGAATATTAGAATGATTTCTGAAGGATCATGTGACTGGAGTAAAGATGTTAAAAATTCAGCTTTGAAATCACAGGAATAAATTACATTCTAAAATATATTAAAAAAAGAAAACATTTATTTTAAATAGTAAAATATTTCAGAATGTTACTGTTTTTGCTGTACTTTGGATCAAATAAATGCAGGCTTGGTGAGACTTAAAAAATTACAAATCTTACTGTTCAAAAACTTTTGATGAATAGTGTATACAACTTAAATATTTTTATCAATTTACAACCATAATATCAATATTTAAAATGCTTTCAAAAAGTTTTTTTTCATAATGCCACTACAGAAAATGTGAAAAAAAGTCTGCATTATCATGTAATTTCTAATTTCTGTAGCTGCCTTGTGAGGATCAGATCATCTTGCTGAAGGGCTGCTGTATGGAGATTATGTCCTTACGTGCTGCAGTTCGATATGACCCGGAAAGCGAGACCTTGACCCTGAGCGGAGAGATGGCTGTCAAACGAGAGCAGCTAAAGAATGGAGGGCTGGGTGTTGTGTCTGATGCCATCTTTGACTTAGGCAAGAGTCTGGCGCAGTTCAACCTGGACGACACAGAGGTGGCCCTGCTGCAGGCCGTGCTGCTTATGAGCTCAGGTGAGAGGACACATTATATTAATTGTGCTCATAAATCAAAATCAGCCTTGTAAGAGAAATCTCAAAACTGCATTAGCAGCTGTAGGGATTTAAGAGGTTCTGTTCCTAAAGCTAGTGAGCTGCCTCACTGTCTGCTATCTACATAGGCAGCTGCCTTCTATGGTAGAATGCTAACTTGAAATAGAATGTATATATAGGCAGGAACTCCGTTAACAATAACCGCATAACATAAGCAGCACTGAAGCATGCAAGAAAATCTAAACAACAGTTTAAACATTAATATTCTCCATAAGGTTAAGGTTATTGGAACTAGGGGTGGGCGATATGACCGAAACTTTTATTTTTATTTATAATTTTATTTCATGATAATATCACGGTATAGTTATTTTTGCTTTAAATAAGGTCTTTATGATATCAAAATTTTTGATACCATAGAAATTTCATAATTTTTGTCACCAGTATCAGTATCACAAAAAATAATACTAGCCTAAATTAAAACTGAACTAAACAGTCAGCTATTAAATAAGAATAAGAAACTAATTACAAGCAATAGGACGTCAAGAGCAGTGATAGATTGTATATTGTATATAGATTGAATATGATCATATAGTAAGTATTGTCCTTGCATCTTCTCTGGTTCGTCTCTTCAGATCGAACAGGCTTGACGTGTGTGGAGAAGATCGAGAAGTGCCAGGAGATGTACCTCCTAGCGTTTGAACACTACATCAACTATCGCAAGCACAACATTCCCCATTTCTGGCCCAAGCTGCTGATGAAGGTGACGGACCTGCGCATGATCGGAGCCTGCCACGCTAGCCGCTTCCTGCACATGAAGGTGGAATGCCCCACTGAACTCTTCCCCCCACTTTTCCTGGAGGTCTTCGAGGATCAGGACGTGTGACGTCCCAGCGAGCCGCGGCAGGAGAATCAGCGACGTTTTGTAACCCGTGTTCCTCTACCCGTCTCACCCCCCTCCACGCACCAAACTCACCAGCAGCAGCTGCACTGGCAGGGGTCATCCTCAGAAAGGCTTTCATATGGGGGTTTAAGTCGACGTTTTTTTCTTTGCTTCGAGAAGACTCAGCCCTCTCATCCACTAAATTCCCCACGCGTGGCCCTTCTGTCTCGGCATGATGTCTTATACTGGTTTACCAACACCTTAGACACAGAATATACATCTACACACACACACTCCTGTAAGTGTGCTTACAGATGCAGTACTCATGATGAGCTTGAATGCATTTGTGCATGTACAGACTGCACTACTGTCACGCCACCACTGGAGGTGCCCTCTGCTAAGACTGGATGGCAGCTGGCATATAGATTCCTCCGCCAGGTCGTGAAGTGGTCAGTCAATCTCAGCGTTCTTATGAGATTAACCCCCGTTATCTCAAGCTAACACGGATCTTCTTTAACAGACCTCATGATTCTTTTCGATATTGAGCCTGTGTGTGGAGCGGGAGGAATTTTTTTAACCAAATCAGGTGCTATATTTAAATAAAGCTACTCAAAATGATTTGGGACTTTTTGAGAACACCCTTCTCTGTAGGACACGGACCGTTGAAAGCTCTAGGTCGCCATTTTAGTGCTCATTCAGGGGTGCCGCTCGGCAACCGCTCGTGTGCGGTTCATTCTTGCCGTTGTCTGGGCTTATTTGTGGGCTCCTCGAGCCCCTCCTTGTCCTAGGAAAGTCACGTAGAGAGATGGAAATCCAGGCACCCCTACACCTCCAATCCGCACTGATTTGTGTGTTTTACAGGTGTCGGGAGGGAGCCAGTATTACCGTACTCCCAGACCCAGCACACACACATACACAAAAATATACTAAAACACACCTCAAAACTCGAATGCCTCATTTTTACTGTATGCACTGCAGTGCTGTAGTTCTGGACTCCCATGCAGGGCTTTGAGAGTTCAGTCCAGCCCATCTGTGTTCCGCTCAGATGCTACTGTTGCCCGGTCTGCGCGAACACTCGCGCGCACTCCTGACGGGCTACGGCGGACTGGCTATCGTTGATGTTTTTTCTTTGTGTTGTTTTTGTTTTACCTCAAATGTGGGCACACCTCTGGCTGGCTGTGGCTCCAAGACTGCCTCTGTGCTGGCAGGTTCTACCTCACCTCTGGACACAGGGCAGCTACCCTCAGCCACACACACACACACACACACACACACACACACACATATTTACACACACTTACATACACACACACAATCATGTTCTCACACACTGACAGCCAGGATAGAAACACTCGCAGACACAGTTTCTTCTCAGTTACGTTAAAATACCACTGTAGACAGGAGGGCCTGCCATTCCTCATCGTAGCCTGTCAGATTTCTCGGAGGTCTCTTCACTCTGGACTGAGAGAAAAAACAATTCTGGATGGGCTTTTTTTGTTTCATGTTTTTCTTTTCGTGTGGGACCAAGTGTCACTTCGATTTCCGACAGAACGGAAGCCAGTTTTCAGCAGACGGCAAACTAAACCGTACATGCCGCTGACTACGAAGAGGAGGCGTGGAGAGAACTACAGATGAAGGACCCGACGTGGCCAGGCCTGAACCAAATGGGTTTTTCAATACCAAGCAGTAATTCGCAAAACGGAACTAGGGGTTGGCTGGTTTCTTCAGGGTGGGGCAGAGGACAAGGGGAAGCTAGCAGTTGAATGAGAGCACTTAGCTTTGAAAGAGCCAAATCTTCAGAGACGATTGAACCCCTGGCACCTACTAAGGAGTTTTTGCACTAAGGCATGATGGGTCCCACCCTCCAGCTCCTCCAGCTCAGTCGCATGTTTTCCAAGGACACACCCCCCCCAACCTCTCTGTCAAACAGAGGCCACACCTTCATGTGCTCCTGAGCACATCCTCAGAGTCAGTATTAAGTCGAGCAACGTCCCGGTCGTGTTCTTTCTCAACAAATGACAAAACACTTCAATTCATGAACAGACCTCTGTGTCCCCACCCCCTCGAAGCCAGAAGTGGCTTGAGATGAACACCTGACAGAAACGGGCCTGTCCTTTGTGAGACAAAGGAGCGGCCAAGCCATGCAAAGAATGGCAGCACCGAGTGAATGTGAACGAGGAGCAGCAGAATGAAAGAGCCAGGACGAGGAGGCGCTCTATAATGAGGTTGCAAAGGAAGGCAGCCAGCACCCAGCATGGAATTCCATCTTGGAACAGGAGCGGTGCAGTGGCGGATCCGAATGGCTGATCGAGTGAACGCAAGGGTTTCGATGCTGCTTTACCTTCTAATTTTATTTGAGAGAGCTAGAAAAAAAATAAGATATAATAAAAGAATTACAAACCCAGAAAACAAATAAAAAAAAAAATGACTCCAGAACAAAGAGTTCAAATCTCGGAGCTTGAGCTGTTCGTTTCTTTCTTTTTGTTTTGAACTGAAATGTGTGTGTTCGTTTTCGATGCTTAACTGCTCTATGTAAGAGAGAAAAACAACAGCCGTAGTCACTTTTTGACCATGCGTGCAGTGTAAACTAGAGAATTTCACCTCTTTTTCACCTCACTATAGTTTGTAATGATAAGTCGACTGCTCTGTTTGTCTGTGTATCTGTCCTTCGTCTTTTTATCAAGAGGAATTTACAAGAAACAGGAATATTTTCTTTTTTATATTTTGTTTTCTTTTTTTATGAAAGAAGACTTAGAAAAAACCATGAGAAATAATGCAACAGAAACTGAAGAGAAAAAAAAACTGAAACACAATCTACTCATACCTCACACAACACAAAGCTTAAATGAACTTGAGAGGAGTGCTTATCTGCGTGGCACTTGTCAAAGTGCGTCCAGTGCATGTGTTGAACTGTACGATGGGGTGTATGTGCGCATGAGCGTCGTGCAATCGCGGAAGCACACGGCCCCCTCCTTCGGCCTCGAAAGCCCATCTGTTTCAGATTTGCACCAGTTGCATGCATTTGCGAACGGTGTCGCCTGCGCTGATGTGACGGGCCTTGATGGGAGTGGACGGGATGCGGTGTGGCTAGAAGGCTGGAAAGGGAGTCGCGTGCATCCGTGACAGCAGAGAGCGCTTCATGGTATTGAATGTAGCTGACAGGACTGGGCTGGAACTGAGCCCGGGAACTAGAACCTCACTTCAGGTCACCAGCAAGAGTGGACAGTGCTGTCAAAATGATGTTACACAAACAGCTTACTAAGCGTATATTGCCCGCCTTCAAGGTGCAATACTTGTGTTTTGTTTTGTTTCGTTCTTCTTTTTTGTACTTTACTTTTTTTTGGCCATAACCAAGGATGTAAATACAAAACGAAAAGATATTGAAAGATTAAATCACTATGTGTAACCATATGCAACCGTCACATACTGGATGTCAAGGCCAGATTGCGTGAGCCCGTGTGCCGGCTGATCCCACCGTTTTTGTAAAGTAAATCTGCTTACGTAGCTCTGTAAATGCTTCTCACATCTGTACGTGTGCTTTTGTGCACTCGCAAACGTGCATGTTTGATACAAATATGAAGAAGAAGTGCCCCATGAAATTAACAATCCAACCCTGTGCCTCCGCAACCCTCTGCCCCGCACTCAAACCGCTCTTTCCGACAGGGTAGCTAGACGTAGGTCAGATTGCTGGTAGAGACGTAGGTGGGTATGGTACCCAGAAGCACTTAGCTGACCTCGCTACTGCCAATCAGTTTCCTCAGAGAACAGTAGATATTGGTTTTGTTTGCTTTGGAGGTGGTTTAGTTTTGTTTCTCACCCTTTTTTACCACATTTTGCATCTCTTTTTTCCTGTAGAGGAAGACAAAAATCGCCCAGAAGCAAGAATGTCTATGCAATGCTAAACCCTCTGATAGCATGATGACTGTCATTGAGCCCTGATTAGCGGACATGTCTCTTTCTGAACACTCCCCCTCCCAAAGTCCCACCCACCGCAATTGCATGAGCCTCAGTCAGTTTTGTCTGTTCATCAGTCAGTGTCATAGTCAAGGCAAGGATGGCCCTAACTGCTGCCTGAGACCTGCTTTGTCAAACCTCACGAACATTTGAGGGCGCTAGTTCAACTTTCCACCAACAATGTCATCCGCTGTCGAGAGACTGCATTTGTGTTTCTATGTATGTGTTTGCGTCGAATGCTCTCATGGTTCGGTGGATTGGTACTACCTTTTAGAAACAAAACAGCATTTCATACATTGAGAATGAAAATATCATTAATATTCTTTTGTCCCTCTCAGCTGTGGTATCTCAAAGTCAGTCAGTTTTAAAGCTGAAGTGTGTTTAGTTATTAATATGCAAAATCAAGTGGTTTTATGTTAAATTGCAGAGAGATTACTATAAGTAAGCCATTTCTAGGCTGATTTCACCAAAAAGTGTAAACACTGTGTCTCTGAGGCATTTTCAAAACATTTCACTGGCCCGGCAACAACTCAGCCAATGGTGTAAGTTTGAGGTGGGGCTGTCAGCTTTATCCAGCCAATAGCAGAAAAGAGGAGTGTTTTGGAAACCTGCAGTTTCGTTTAATGACACTAGTGGCACACAAATCACACTTCAGCTTTAATACAGTATGCGAATCCCCAACTGAACGAAAGAAGCGCACTATTTTTGAACATTTAAATTTAATTGGCCGCCCTCAGCACTGTGATGTCACCGCCCTCATTTTCGCTGTCCTTTGAAGTTGAATGTGAGTCTCTTCATATGATTAGACCGTGCTTGTGAGTATGTAAGAAGTGCTCATGTGCAAAATGCACCCAGCCATGAGAGTGTGAGCAGAGAGCGGGGATGATGTCCATACCACAGCTGTTTTAAATGAGACTGGAAAGGAAAGCTATTGAAGGATTCTCTCAGGTATCAACAAAATAAAAAAAAAAGACAAAAAAAAAGGAAATATAACGAACGTTTTTTTAAATAAATGTTGAAAAATTCCAGCCATGCCTTCTTGTTAGTTCATCATTCTTTGCTCTCTGAGTTGAAGATGTGCTTTCAATGTTCTTGTCCTGTGGTCTTCTTCTCTTAAGTCTTCATCAGTCTCTCTTTCTGCCACATACACACACATTTCTCCTGCACTCTTGGGGCTGCTTCAAAGGGAAGATTGTGAAAACCCTGGTGAGAACACATGTATGCTTATCTAAACATGAAGGCAGCAAGCCTTCATATTTCTGCAAAACATTTGATATACAAGCATGCAGTGGGTCCAGACCCAGTCAAACCTGTCCTACTTAAAGGTGCACTCAGTATTTATATTTTTCTGAAGCGCTTATGTAACATCCATGTTGAATGCATACTGACACCTAGTGGTGTGGATGAAATGTCATGCTAATATTTTAACGACAGATACTGTCAGAATGCGCTATTTGCTGTCAGACATGAATTTATTCTGGAAATGAATGTTTTCGACATCAGGTTGATTTAAGGGATAGTTCATCCAAAAATGAAAATTCTGTTGGTGCTTACTCACCCTCATGTCGTTCAAAACCTATACGTTTTTTGTTCAACTTTGGAACACAAATTAAGATCAGAGAGTTTTCTGACACTGCATAGACCAGGGGTTTTCAAACTGGGGTCTGTGACGCAAAGCCAGGGGGTCCGCAAAATTATTTCCAAATAGGCAGTATCGCTGAGTTTTTCTTCATTTCAGGAAGAGTTTCACAAAGGCTGAGATGGCAAGCGCATTTTGTGTTCTTTATTTTACAAAAGTACAACGTTTCACTGTTACTTTGAAGTTACACAAATTTTAAATGATATCTTACTTTTACCTGAAGGATATATTTTTTTTCCACTGATATTAGGAATCCAAATGTTCACGCCGGCGCCTCCCGCGTCCATATCAGTTCTAGCATTGTAAACTTGATATATAAACTTGTATACTTTGAGACAGCTAAACATTCAAAAGGTATTTTGTTGACTCAATTTAACTTGTCTGTTGTACATTATGTAGGTTTTGCCAGTCAGTGTGAGCATTGCAATGCCATGGTGTTTTTCCAAACACTTTCTTTTAGCATATGTAAAGGATGCTGTTTTAAGCAGATATTCGTACACAAAAGAACCACACTAGTGTTTAACAGTTTACTAATGAAAACGATTCATGCCGAATGAGAGGTTCACTTTTAAATAGCTTGTAAATGCCTGTGTGCATTTTACTTTCACTTTCGAATTAGCGACAGTTCTGTCAATTGATTGAACTGACAACAACAAAACTGTGACATCACTGTGTAGTAGACCTGTCGAACCGAACCATGACTTTCTGAACCGTTACACCCCTAATATATTTATGTTCTGCTTTAAATGCCACTAAATTGAAATGATTTGGAGGGAGAGGAAATAAAATACGTTAGTGTTTGTCTAGTTTCCTAACGTTCATTTTATTTAGGCCTATTAGTATTTACATTATAGGAAAATTTAATTATATTATGCTGGAAAAGGACATATAGAATGGGGACCATTTGCACAATCATACTATGTATATTATTCCCACCCACATTAAACTTTAGCCTCAAACACTGTTATAATTATATGAGGGGGTCCTTGGAAAATCCTATCCCCTATAAGGGGTACCTGGCTCCAAAAAGATTGAAAACCCCTGGCATAGACTTTTTTATAGGGCTATAAGACTATAAACATGTGCTTACTACCTTTCTGGGACTTCAACGTGTCAGTTGCGTTGCTGTCTATGGATGGTCAGAAAGCTCTAATTTCATCAAAAAGATCTTCATTTGTGTTCTAAAGATGAACAAAGGTCATACGGGTTTGGAATGACATGAGGGTGAGTAATTAATGACAGAATTTTCATATTTGGGTAAACTATCTCTTTAACGAGACAAAGTGAGTAGCATTCAGTTGGTCATATCTTCTCAAAATGGCTTCAATGATGCATGCACACTGATTTAAACAAATTTCATATACTTTTGTATAAAAGTGTTCTTTTTATAATCATGAAAAAGTGCACCTTTAAAATATCTGAACAAATTACAAGTGCGCAGTACATTCAAATGGGAGTGAAACATGACAACACTTTTCAGAAAACAAATTCTCATCACCTGTTTCCATAAAAGTGAAAAGTGACTAACCTTACATGAAAAAGGAGATGTTTAATCATATGATGACCATTTTTTGCTGACATTTGTGTTATTGGTTTGGAATTGTGCATTGTGTTTTCTGTGTGCATGCTCTTGTGCTGTGAATATGTGTCTGCTGGTGGGTGTGAGTGAGTCTGTGTGTTTTTGTGCTTTTTGTATTGACCACGCGGCTGGATTTGCTGACCTCTTGGACACGCTTTGAGGCTCTATTGATGCAGTAAAGAATCAAATATTTGAAATTAATATTTCCTCAAGGAACATAGCAGTTCACATTGAGTATATGGTGTCAAGTGGGGAAGTGGAGAATAGAAAGGGAAATGAGGTCAATAATTTGTTTTTAGGTCTATCTTTAAATAGAATCACTAATGATTTTCCTGTTGCTAATGAAGAACTATTCCAGCTTTTTTTGCTCTCTAACTCTGAACAGATTCATTAGTTGCTTCTTGTTTTTTCTACATTTTTCATTTTATTGCACGTTTGGGCTTTTTTTGAAGGAGTGTGAGGTGTCCAAAGTTATTATCTACGGATGTAATTATACACTAGCTGTCAATTTATTTGGAACGAAAATCTGGCAGTGTATAATACAAAAACATTTCTGGTTAGTTTCAGTATGGCAAGTATAATTACGTGCACATGGAGATATTTCAGTCAGATCTTTCTCTGGGATTTGGTTGTTGTTTCATGTAGCTGTTCAAGGCTAAAGTGGTCATGCATCCTCTAAATTAGCTGTCATCCAGGTTTCCTTTTGGCAGTTTAGTTCGAACATTTTGTGTTTAGTCAGATTAAACGGACTGCTGGTATTGTGTACAGAGATGATTCTGCCAAGCCATGAGAGAAAACTATATGCAGAGACATAAAGGAATGTTTGCACACTAGTTGCACGCAAATGCATTTAACCAATCACATGAAAACATTTGTGATAGTGATATTATGCAAAGAAAGCTATCTCGGGATTCTTATGCAACGCTTGTCAGGTTTCACAATGGGTGCTTTCGGTTCAGTCTTTCTCAGGTTTGCTTTTATGTTATGTTGGATGTTTTTAAAATGACATAAAATGCATCCAACAGCCAAGGTCGTTAGAAGGGTCGATGTATGAAGATGTAACTTTTTCGCAGTTCTATCGACTTTACCAGACCAACACATGCGCACATCTGTTTTGCTGTCATGTTAGTGCTGTTTCCTCTCAGTGGTCCATTGACCAACTGCCAAAGCTTCCACATGTTCACTTCATTCAGCTTCTCTTACAGGATGTGCCTGATGCTTCATAAAACAGCAATAGAAACTCACTATTATCGCTATTAGAGTAGAGAATACTGTTAAAATATTACTCGCAACGTTACTAATAATTCCATGTTTATAAGTAGGCAGTTCAATATTTTCTGTGTTCTTAAAGATTTAGTTTTGGTGTTTTTACCTTTTATTAGGACAGTATTGTAGACTGGAAGCAAACTGGGAGAGAGAGGCAGGCAGGGTTGCCAGGCTTTCACAACAAAACCCGTCTGATTGCTACTCAAAACTAGCCCAGTCGCGTTTGGTGTGGGTTCCCCAGTAAAAATACACGGTTTTTTGGCTGGGCTCCCCTGATAAAATTCACATTCCAGGGGCTAAATATAACATTATTGGGGTCGCTTCGACCTGCGGCAACAGTGTTAAAGTAGCCCAATTCCACAGGAATTGCAGACTTGGCAACACTGGAGGCGGGTGTGCGATCGGGAAAACTACGCTACCGGGACTCGAACTCGAGACACCCGAAGTGCAACCCATTTATTCTTTTACTTTTTCCCCCATGCGGTGACGTGGAATAAGGCTGTCACAATAATAGATTTTCAATATACAGTTGAGGTCAAAAGTTTACATACACCTTGCAAAATCCGCAAAATGTTAATTATTTTACCAAAATAAGAGGGATCATACAAAATGTATGTTATTTAGTACTGACCTGAATAAGATATTTCACATAAAAGACATTTACTTATAGTCCACAGAAGAATGGTTGAATTTCTAAAAATGACCCCGTTCAAAAGTTGACATACATTTAATTCTTAATACTGTGTTGTTACCTGAATGATCCACAGCTGTTTTTTTCCTTCAGCATTTGTGTGTATTTGAACCCTTTTCAGCAATGACTGTATGACTTTGAGATCCATCTTTTCACACTGAGGACAACTGAGGGACTCAAATGCAACTATTACAGAAGGTTCAAACACTCACTGATGCTCCAGAAGGAAAAACGATGCATTAAGAGCCGGAGGGTGAAAACTTTTGAACAGAATGAAGATGTGTAAATTTTTCTTCTTTTGCCTAAAATATGTCATATTTTTTTTCATTAAGTACTGCCCTTCAGAAGCTACAGAAGCGACTTACATGTTTCCCAGAAGACAAAAAAATGATCTTAAAAGATTCAAAAAGTTTTCACCCCTGGCTCTTAATGCATCATGTTACCTTTTGGAGCATCAGTGAGTGTTTGAACCTTCTGTAATAGTTGCCTATGAGTCCCTCAGTTGTCCTCAGTGTAAAAAGATGGATCTCAAAATCAGTTATTGTTGGAAAGAGTTGAAATGCACAGAAATGCTGAAAATCCAAATTGTGGGACTTAACAGAACAAACAAGGGACTCATTAACAGCTATCAGTAAACAAAACAAAAAAAAAAAAACAGTTGTGATCATTCACGTAACAACACAGTATTAAGAATCAAGTGTATGTAAACTTTTGAACAGGGTCATTTTTATTAATTCAACTATTATTTTCTCTTGTGGACTATATTTAAACATTTTATGTAAAATATCTTATTCAATAATAAATAAAAAATAAAATGCATTTTGGTAAAATAACTAATATTAGGTGTATGTAACTTATGACCTCAACTGTATGATCATCAAGGCCAAAATAGCTTATTTGTGTGGCAGTAGTAGTGACAAAGTGCGGCGTCATCTTTTTTCCGTTTCATGACTAGCAACAACCGGTGCAATACTGCCACCTACTATATTGAAGTGTCAATATATTATTTGCTGGATTATTTACAGCATCGTTTTACTTCTGGTAAATTCTTAAGATTCACCGTCCTTTTGCCAGTGTGGTAAGAGTTCATTTTGAACCCTGTGAGTAAGTAACCGCTAACTCTTTTCCTGTCAACCAGCAGGACTATTCCATTATAAACTTTGCTTTTAGGAGTAAGTCTCTCCACGTTCAGCGGCCAGCCAGCACTTAGCCTGAATACTTAGCGGAAGTTACAATTAACTGCTGTACTGCAATCAATCTGAATGAGCTTTCAGTTCACCCTGTCCTTATTATAAGCTTTAACACAGTGTGGAGAAACCTTAGCACTGCAATAAGCAAATCTAAGGTCTAAAGGAATTGGAAGCCAGTTTAATATATTTTAATAATGAGCTAGTTTCAAAATCACAGCAGTGAGGTTTGATTGGCCCCCTGCAGAATATATATATATATATATATATATATATAAACTAAAGTGTTAGCCTTTGGTCAAAATTAGATCACTTTTCTGTATTTTTAGTATGGAAGGTGAAAGTACGTTCCTTTACTGTTCATTTTCTCTTTCTTTCTTTTTTTTTGAGACTTTATAACCTGACTCTAGTCAGTGTAGATATTGACTGCAGTAGACAAAAGCTCATACTGCATGCTGTGCATGTTTTGTACAGTATGTTTTTGCAAGTACATGTTAGTGCTTTGCTTTTCTGCCTGTTATGCCTTTTTGCACCTTTTGAGGCCTGATTCGAAATGTACTGTATGCAGTATTACGAAATAGATCTATATTATTAGATAGACTATAGCCAATGATATTCAGGAGAATAAGGTGGACAGGTCTTTTCTGTTCTTTTGGAACTTATACACATTGATTGCAGCAGCTGCAAGAGTTTCCTGGTGTGGTGGTGTTTTATTTTATTACTTATTTCTTTATTTTGCTTGCAACCGAGAGCCTCTTGGAGTGAATTTAGCGCACTCGAGGACTCCAGAGACAATATCAAGTGTCAAAATGGCAGTTTATTGAGTGCACACAGAGATCAAACCTGCAATCAGACCTGTCTCCAGGGCTCGGCTTATTGTTTAAAGTGGGTAGGGGAGACTGAAGTGATACGGTACTTGATTTCTCAGATATAACTTTACCCACAAAACCAAATGTCGTTCCAAGTACGTTTTGCACTAGAGTTTTGCCGTTTGCTTGGGTTTTGAGATTAGGTGTTCTGAGGGTATTATGCTTTTAGAACATGGTGTTTCTTAGAAATGGTTAAAAGGTTATGCATGGACAGCAAGGAATGTATCTTGCCAAACATAAGAAAGTTTAAGGAATGACCTCACACAGATTATGCAATAAAACAGCTACACGTATGCTTATGCAATGTTTGTCAAGGCGAGTGGTTTGAGTGCGGGCTTGCTCAGGTTTGCTCATAAGGCCTCAAAGGGTGCTTCAGTTCCTCCCTGTTTCCTCCTGAAGCTCTATACATATAAACATATAACATATAAACCATGCTTGCACACTGGATGATTCCAAATTTGCGTGCATGATTATTAAATTACAATAAATGAGATTTAAAAAAAAAAAAAAAAACACTCTGGCAGGATATTTCCAGTACACCGCTTCTGGACATTCGGACATTCTGCAAAATTAGTTTGTGATCCAGGTGCAAACAAAAGGGTCCATGTCTTTTCTTTCTCTCTATTTCAAGCTAGCGCTCCCATTGGGCTCTAAATTACATGTGCATGTCTGTTTTTGCCGTCATGTTTGTACTGCTTTTGCTAGTTTTCCGTCTCAGTGGTCCGCTGGCCACATGCCACAGTTTCCGTATGTTCAGCTGCTCTTGGATGATGTACCTGATATGTAGGCCCAGACAGAACCTGCGCATTTTCCTCACTAATTTGGTGGGGAAATATGCAGAATGCATTAAATTATGGTTAAAATGTGTTAAAAGAGCTGAAATTGGCAGTTGGAAGCAAAACACTCAAAATATTAAATAAATTTGATTTGTGTGGGCCTACTGGCAAGGTACAAACCAAATTTAAATCTGTGTTTATGCAGATCTTTTATATTGTATTGTTTACTGTTAACAGAGACATTGTGCAAACGGTGCGTTTGTGGTTTCAAAAACCTAACAACTCATGGCTTCACTGTGATTAAAAACCCAACTGGGAATCATCACAACATTACAGTCTGCAGTCACTCAGGAGTCCTAACCAATCAGAGGCCAGCTAACACATGATTGGCTGAGCGAGCTGAGAGTGTGTTAACCTATGACTGGACCTCGTTGTAATTGTACAGGGCCTTGAGGAATCTTGTCACATCACTTGGATGCAGCTAAAGGCATACAGTGAGGCCGGATGTGAAGCTGCTTTGCAGTAACGTTCAATACAGAGGTCAGCGGCACAGCATGTTTCAACCGTCAGCTGAGTGGACCAGGTTCAGGAAGTCTTTAGGAAGCATTTCCACCTAGTACGGAGGAGCGGGAAAGCTTATGCAAGTTCTGGGCCAAATGGACGTGTAACTCCGAATATCTCAACAGACATACACACGAAACCTCTAAATATCTACTGTGATCTCCTCTCACTCCACCACACCTCCATCACCACCCCCATTTCCCCTATCTGCACCTATCAGTCCTAGTTTTTTGGGTGGTGTGATGTCAGGTTTTCTTGTGGTGGGCTGTTTTCGACAGGTCCAGACAATCAGCGTGTTTGTCAATGTCAATGTGTGATTTTCAAACTCTTTGTTTATGGTCAGGATTTTAAAGGAAGATATTTTTATGGTAATTGTCGCTGGTCTATTTTACTATATATTTATGTAATAAATATGTGACTCAATTTACATCCCGGACTCCCTGGTCTGTTTTTGCTATTATCCTGTACAGTAGCTCCTGCTTTTGCTGTTCTGGCCGTACTGGAGTTCATCCAAGGTCGCAGGTGCAGGACACCACCTGACGTACTGGTTATTTTACTATCACTCAGCATAAACTGTAACACTTCTAAGGCACTTGATGACAAATCATCCCTCTTGAGGACCCGGGGTGCGATGTTCACCGCATGCCAAGAGCGAAGGGAGCGTAACTGCCCTTGGTTGAAGGGGAATTCTGATTATTTGTCCTCAGCACAAAGACTTGGCAAATGCAGTCTGTGACGGGTTGTCAGAGAGCCAGTAGCCAGAGAGAGTCTCTGTGGTTGTCAGTTTTTACATAGACTCATTTAAAGTCTGCTCACTTCTTCTGTTCAACAGCTTACTGTATAGATGGATAACAATGACAGATCACTTATAAGATATAAGAGCAGACTTATGAACACTGTGTGAACGAGTGTGTTCTTTCCGAGCTTTCTTTGCTCAGATTTGAATCGACTGCGCTTCTCAACAAGGTACAGCTCTCTTTTGTTCCATCTGTTTTTTGTACTGCGAGTACAGTCTCATATGAAAATATGTTTCTCATTTAAGTATGTCTGTACTTTTTCAGCTTTGATGTTGTGTATCAGCAATTGGTGAAATCTTTCTTTCTCATTCTCATGTGCTCCTAAATTAGACCAAAAGGGTTAGTTCACGCATATTGGTCTTTGGAACACAAATTAAGATATTTTTGATGAAATCCGAGAGCTTTCTGACCCTGCATAGACGCCAGCGCAACTGACACGTTCAAGGCCCAGAAACATAAAAAGGACATTGTTAAAATAGTCTATGTGACATCAGAGATTCAACTGTAATGTTATGAAGCTATGAGAAGACTTTTTGTACGCAAAGAAAACAAAAATATTGACTTTATTCAACAGTTTCTTCTGCAACCACTACGTTCGAGGCATAGAAAGGTAAGGGCATCTGTAAAATTGTCAATGTGAAATCAGTGTTTCAACCATAATTTTATCAAGTTGCAAGTGTACTTTTTGTGGGCAAAAAATAGAAATAATGACTTTACTCAACAATTTCTTCTCTTCCTCGTCAGTCTCCGCTGTGCTTTGTGAGTCATGGTACTCTTGTGAATGTGTGACGGAGACTGACAGGGAAGAAAAGAAATTGTTAAACAAATTTTTTCAGTTGATTTCATTAAAAATGTCTTAATTCGTGTTCTGAAAATAAACAAAGGTCTTACTGGTTTGGAACTATGTGAGTGTGACTAATTAATAACAAAATTTTCATTTTGGGGTGAACTATTACCTTTCAGTAAGTAAATACATCAACAGTCAGATTAATTAAATTAATTAGATAGTTTACCCTGAAATTAAAATGGTCATGCTTTTATTCCTCAATTCTATTCGACTATTCGATTAAAAGAAAGAGCGAGAGATTGCCTAGATTGCATTTTGTTCGTGCTGATTAATCATCAAAATACCGGAAGTGGCGCATTTCACATGGTAAACCCATTTAAAAATCATAATAAAGCATAATGCTTTCAAGAATTCACAAACGCTACTAATTAATTAAATAAGTATGAATGCAGGTTTAACATATGCACTTGAATTATTTAGATGCGTGAAACTTGTACGTGCATCTCAAGAGTGGCTCTATTCACAGTAAATGCTGCTACACCAACTGTTACTATTTACATGTGAGGAACCTCTCAAACTCCATCTCTGCATGTTGTTGTGAGTTTGGGTTTATTATAACGTTCATCTGGGAACACAACATGGGCCATTCCGTCAGATTTGCAAGGTAAATCATTTATAAACACACGCAGACACTGGATAATACATCATTATCCTTCTCAATTATGCTAACTGTTAATCGTGATTTCAAAACAAACCTTTAAACCCTCACTCTGAGTTTACACGTTACACGTTTTGATGTCCACATATTCAAGAAAGTGACTGTAGCTTTTCTATCACAAAGAAATGGCCAAACAGTAAAGATTAAGTGGACATTTGAATGAAATGTTGTTAATGTTGTCAATATTAAACACGGATCGTGCAGTAAAGTGTAAAAAACAATTGTCAGGCCGTTGGCGCCCTCTGGAGGCATGTGTTTTAATGTTTAATCTCCATTAGTTCTGTTGTTTATAATACATTATGTATTTTAACAATTTTGTTAAATAAAAAAACATATGATTACTTGTTTTTGACACTTTATTTAAACTAATTATTATTGCCTCATTGCTATTATATATGTATTTTTAAGTCATTTTAAAGGCTACTGTTTACTTAGGTCTATTTTTATTACTACTAAACATTAATTATTACTCAATTATTTGTAAGAACAATTGACAGATTACTCGATTACCAAAATAATCATTAGTGACAGCCCTACATCATTTATTTACCCTTATGTCATTCCAAACCTGAATGACTTTCTTTCCTTTGTAAACACAGAGGAAGATATTTTAAAAAAATGTTTGTAGCCAAATAGTTCTGGTGACTACTGGCTTCTATTTTATGGACATAAAGATTTCTTAGAATATCTTGTTTTATGTTCCACAGAAAAAGGAAATCATACAGGTGAGAACTATTCTTTTGTTTCTTATTCATTTCCCATATGAAAATGTGAGAACTTTTAAATGAAGGTCTTTGCAGGATGCTACTGACTGAAACAGTAGTAGGTGTTACTCATTGAGAAAAGTGCTGGCTGACTGGACACACAGCTTGATTCCAATTGTGGGTGGAAGCTGTTGTGGAGGCAGTGACCTCACAAAGGCAGCTTTCTGCACAGCCAATCACCATCACACACTGTACATTGAGGCCCACCTCTTTGCTGCTCTTATATTTTTCTCATACTCTTTCATATTCCACTTCAGCAGGATTTTTCCACTCAGCAATAGTGCTCCATAAAAAGGAAATATCTTGATTGTTTCTCCTAGAGAGGAATGAGACTAAACAGAATTTTAAAAGAGATTTTCTCACCTGTCTTGTTTTATTTCTCATTTGTGTCTTTAAAGTTTAGAAGAAACATCTGAGTTCTCTGATAAGTCTTAAATCAATAAAACGTTGCTCTGGTGTGAATGTTAAGATGAAATGTTATTTCTTGCACCACTAAGAACTGCAAAAATATATGACTTTCCAAACAAGTTTTCTCATCTGCCATTTTTAGACGATCACGTATCCCCACCCCAAACTTAAAAGGGATACAGTAGTTCACTTAAAAATGAAAATGTCATCATTTACTCATCCTCAAGTAAATCCTCAGTTGATCTTTCTTCTGTTAAACATTAAAGAAGATATTTGGAAGAATGTGGGTAACTAAACAGTTGCTAGTACTCATTTATGGGAGTTAGACCTAATCTTTAAAGGAATAGTTCTCCCAAAAATGAAAATTCTGTCATTAATTACTCACCCTCAAGTCACTGCAAACCCGTAAGACCTTCGTTTATTTTCGAAACACAAATAAAGATATTTCAGATGAAATCCAACAGCTTTGCTGCATTTACTTCTCACAGTGAACACGCAAAGAAGGTCAAACGCACTTTACAAAAAAAGGTAAAACAACAATGTAGGACGATTTTAAAGTTGGAGGAGAAAATGGGAGATGGGAGATTTTTGACATACCCTAACTGTACTGACCAGGGTTACTCAGAGTATGTATGCGCATGGCAGAGCTAGACAAGATGTGTATTTGAGGTCCACTATATAGAGATAATTCCTGAAAGGTTTCCTCAAAAAACATAATTTCTTTACGATTGAAGAAAGAAAGGCATGAACATCTTGGATGATAACAGGGTGAGTACATTATCTGTAAATTTTTGTTCTGAAAGTGAACTTTTCCTTTTAAAGCTATAGACGTTATTCAGTTCAGAGCTTCTTTTATTTTATTGTTTGGGTCATATTAACAGTGTAGACAGCAGTATAGGTACTGTATGTTACACTGCTGTCATTTAATACACAGATCTAATATAAACATGCGATTTCTTTCCTGATTGTGTTTTTGTAACTTAAGTGTGTTTTTAATGTGAACTTGTGTGAGAGGACTTAGTTTAGTACTCACGTGCCGTGCGACAGCCGCTTTCTGCATGTGTCTTTTGGATGTGTGTGCTCAGAAAACCGTATATCAGAAATTTAAACTGACATGGCTTTAAAACCATAATAATAAATGATAATAAAATCCAAACAGATGTTTTTTTGGCAGAATATCTGAGATACAAGCTGCAAAGGAACAGCCCTATTCTAGAAAAGGGGCAGGGAGCGGCAGCTCATTTGCATTTAAAGAAACATGCACGAAAACTGGGCTACAATAATATGTAAGCAACATGAATGTACATGTTTGTGTTTTTGAGAAAACAACATTTATGCGTGGTTAGTGAAACACTAAAATCACTAAAGTCACTGAAATAAGACCATGAAACACATTCAGAACATTAGTTCACAAGACTTTTGAGAACTGGATGTGGTTGTCTAGAGTTTTTTTTACATAAAGATGTGAAAATCATCTCATTCACGCGTTTACAGAAAACAATATATTGATTTAAATTTTCTAAAACGTGTTGTGACTGAAAGGGAATATGCGAGGGAGTGACAACGACCATGAATATTTAGTGATTCACACCTGAGAGACAAAAGGCCCTCCTCTAATGGCCCATCAGTGAGACTGTGACTGTCAGGTAGAAACAATGAGAGATTAAAAAAATGGAGCTTTAGACTATTTGTATTTTATTTACAACACCGTATCATCAAAACATACATAATGAAGGTCAAAAACACATTATTGACTACACTGATCTAACCATAGAGACGTGAAGAGACTTTGTGTCATTCCTGAAAACTGTTTTCTGAATTCTGTTCAACAAGTGAAACAAGTAAATTATACCTGATATTTAAGTGATGATTGCTGCTTCTTTCCATGGATTTAAGAAACAAAACTCATCATCAGTAGTCCAGGAAATTGTTTTACGAAAAAAATTTATGTAGTTGAACATCTGATACAGTACTCTTCATGTGGCATTCATGTAGCATTCATCTGTGGTGCAGGAATCAGATCACTAGAGAAAAAAAAAACATCTGTAAGCATGTTAATATCAGGAGCATCTGTAATATATACATATAGCATGATTTTGTAGTCATAGACTCACACATGCTTTATACTATCTTTAAAAAATGGCATTTTATATCTGAGAAACTAATTATTATTGTTTAGCACGTTAAACATCTATTCATTAACACAGTATTAATAATAAACTAATAGTATCCTATTGTTATACGATTAATAAATAAATAAATATGATTTTATAGTCATAAACACAAGCATGCTTTGTATGTCTTATACAATACGAAGCCATTTTATGTCTGGGAAACTAATGTATTATTATTAAGCACGTCATAAACATCTATTCGTGAACAGAGTATATGACCGTAGTTTTGTCTAAACAATCTTAGACTCTGTCATTCAGTGTTACAGTGTAAACACTATTACTTTTATATCGCGTCATTTTTATTTTATAGAACATTAAAAACATCCTGGCGTCGTCAAACATTTCGATGCAATGAAATGAAACATACTTCATAACGTTTCACTTGATTACATGTAGTCAGGAATTACAGTTTGGAATAAATCTAACTACTATAATGTCTACAAGTTATATCACAGTAACACAGCAACTAACGTAAGTATGCTAATAAAAGAAAGACTTACTCTTTCGGTGGATCTCGCCGTGCGTCGCATCGCGTTCTTCCTCTGAGGGAAATATAAATCTTTCTCCTCACAGCGCGTCTTCTTCCAGTAACAAGATGCAAGTAGCCGAGATAAACAATGAAGTGAAGTCTCCCGCTTTGTTTACGTTGATGTGGGCGGTTCGCCGCTTGCGCCTCCACGTGGCTGATTATAATAACAAACCGAAAGTAGCTAGTGGGCGTGATCAAATTAAAAATAATTAGGTCTGACGAGAAAGACGGGACATGGGGTTGGTTTCATACAGATTACTTTAACACATGATATTTGTTATATGTGATATTCGATAAGACTTACTTCATTTAAAAGTAGACATATCAGGCTTTCTATAGATATCTCTCTCATGTCTCTGTGTGGAGTATTCGCTGAGTTTTAGTTCATTTTAGTGACGCATTTCTTAATGACGATCACAGAGAACAACGCCGCAGACTGCATACCCTGTTTGTTTGCTTTATTTCACAAAACCACAGAGTGTTGTTGTTATTATGAGTGTACACAAAAGTGAATTCCTTACAGATTCCATTGGTATATTGCTCTTATCTGTACGATCAAAAATGACGGAGTAATTGAAGTTCTTTTTGGCGTTAACAGAAAAACGGCCACAAACCGCGCCGGCGCGTTTTTCGACCCCAGAGGGTTAAGTATATATGTATCCACCTTATTTAAAAAAAAAAAAAAAAATTTAACACGGAAGTAAGCCATTTTTTGTGAATGTGAAAGACATCTTGTTCATTAGCTGTTGTTTGGATATAACGAGAAGAATAACAAAGTGCAGGAAACGTTAAAACAGTTTGCACTACAAACCAGTGTGTTCATAATTAAGATACAAAATAATATTATAAGGCACACCAGTTTGCAATATCAAGCAGAAAAACAAGCTGTTTTCTACTGTAAACATTAAAGTAAGTCTTTGGTGAGCTTAGAGAAGAGCAGAGTAAACCTTATAGTTACCTACACAATGTGTATATGATATAAATAAAACATGTCGTCAGATTATATTTGTAAGGATCATTATTGCCGCTTCCATAGACATTGGCGTGTATTTTGCACACTATAAATGCATCGTTTTACTAGGGCTTATGTGTATTTAAATGTCTGGAACGTAAAATAAGCATTATATGGTTAAAAACATGGAATAGTTGCGATAATATGACAAGCGCTCAGCGCGTCCGATCTGGCTCAGCGCCAGCCAAAGCGCCAAAGCAGATTTGAATTCAGCAGTTGATCACGTGACGCGCTGAACGTTCGAATCACACCGGTGTGATCGTACGCGTGAAAGGGTTAAAGCTATTTCTGTGTTAAATGAGAAAGTATCGAGTAGACATTACAAATTGTAGCTTTAGAAAGAATTTTTTTTTTTTTTTGATTCAACATAGAATTTATTACACATAAGCATTTAGACTGCAACGGCCTAACGTAAACTAATATGGACCATAAAAGAAGATAATTTGAGAAACATCTCAGTATTTCTTGTTCATACAATGAAAGTCACTGGTAACCAAAACAGCTTTGCTACCAACAGTCTTCAAAATACCTTCTTTTATGTTCCACAAAAAAACGGTTTGAAAGGACATGAGGGTGAGTAAATGATCACAGAATTAACATTTTTTTTGGTGAACTACACCTTTAATGTATTTATTTTTATTTTTCTTCTTTTTTTTAATGAAAAAATTAAGAAACTCTAAATAAGAAACTAAATCTGCCAGCGGGTGAATGTCTATAAGTCATTCATTTATTCGTTCAATTAGTCCAATTGGGATTCATCCAAGAATGAAGTAAATGGCTCTTAAATAAGCTTTTAAATCATTGATTCACACGATTCATTCAAAAATTCAGAAACGAATCACCGCTGTGTTGCTTGGAGACATGCAACAATTCTGCTATGGCTTCAAAGATAATATTTTCTTTGCAAAATTGTGTAAAAACACATAATATTGAGTTTAAAATATGACACAATATCAGCTACTTTTTTACTGAACTGTTGTATAAAATCACATTTAAGCTTGTGATAGATTGGGCCAAAATCAGCACTTCTGTCATTTGGTCTTGCGTGTGATATTGTGTGATACACACATACTCACACACATGTTGTGTTTACATGTTTTATGGGGACATTCCATAGGCGTAATGGTTTTTATACTGTACAAACCCTATTTTCTATCGCCCTACACCTACCCTACACCTAAACCTAGCCCTCACAGGAGACTGTGCACACTTTTACTTTCTCAAAAAAACTCATTCTGCATGATTTATAAGCCTGTTTCCGCATGGGGACCTCACAAATGTCCCCACAAGGTCATAATTTACTGGTATTACTATCCTTGTGGGGACATTTGGTGATAAATACCAGGTGCACACACACACACACACACACACACACACACACATATATATCAAGAAATTAGAATGTCATGAAAAAATTAATTTATTTCAGTAATTCAACTCAAATTGTGAAACTCGTGTATTATATAAATTCAGTGCACACAGACTGAAGTAGTTTAAGTGTTTGGTTCTTTTAATTGTGATTATTGTGACTCACATTTAACAAAAACCCACCAATTCAAGAATCTCAACAAATTAGAATACTTCATTGGACAAATAAAAAACATTTTTAGTGAATTGTTGGCCTTCTGGAAAGTATGTTCATTTACTGTTTATGTACTCAATACTTGGTAGGGGCTCCTTTTGCTTTAATTACTGCCTCAATTCGGCGTGGCATGGAGGTGATCGGTCTGTGGCACTGCTGAGGTGGTATGGAAGCCCAGGTTTTGTTGACAGTGGCCTTCAGCTCATCTGCATTTTTTGGCCACTTGTTTCTCATTTTCCTCTTGATTCTCTATGGGGTTCAGGTCTGGTGTGTTTGCTGGCCAGTCAAGCACACCAACACCATGGCCATTTAACCAACTTGTGGTGCTTTTGGGCAGGTGCCAAATCCTGCTGGAAAATGAAGTCAGCATCTTTAAAAAGCTGGTCAGCAGAAGGAAGCATGAAGTGCTCTAAAATTTCTTGGTAAACGGGTACAACTTTCTGTTAACATGCTTGGATACAGCACTCTGTGAACAGCTAGCTTCTTTGGCAATGAATGTTTGTGGCTAACCCTCCTTGTGAAGGGTGTCAATGATTGTCTTCTGGACAACTGTCAAAATCATCACAATTAAAAGAACCAAAGACTTCGACTTCAGTCTGTGTGCACTGAATTTAATACACAAGTTTGACAATTTGAGTTGAATTACTGAAATGAACTTTTCCACAACATTCTAATTTATTGAGATGCACCTGTATATGAGACAAAACACATACAGAGGCATTTTTTGCACCAATATCTTGAATTTTAGGGCATAACTGCATTTGTGGAGTTGTTGCACTGCATCATATTTGTCAACAGTCAACTGTATGAAATATAAGATGGTGTACAGGTCTGGGGTCATTTAACTGCATTAAAATATTTTAATTGCGTTATTTTTTTCATAACTAATTAAGTTAATGTATTAAAGAATACTTATTACATTATTTAAAGGTAAATCCTAATTCATTTTGGGTTCATAAAAAGCAAAAAGCAAACAATCTCTCAATTGATCACATTCTAGATGTCCTGTCCTTACAATAAAAAACAGACAAGTATCTGTGCCCATGACCTCCCAGCTTTCATGCTGCCTCGTTGTAACACACAGAAACTGTCTGTGACACATCCCCACTCTGTCTGTCTGTCTGTCTCTCTCTCTCCCTCCTCCCTCCCACACACACGTGTTTATAACTGCACACGTATAAACCCATTATGTAAGAACCTCCCTCTCTCTCCCCACATTTCCTCAGCTCCACTCACAAGGGTCAAGTGAGGACATGCACAGAGAGGGAGAGTGAAAGAAAGAGGGAAATGGGGCCTCCAAATCCTTCCATACTTACCTCTACACCGCAAAAATGTGTACGTAATTTTGCCTCGTTTCCAGTAAAAATATTCAAACATTCTTAAAATGAGATAGATGGCAAAGAAAAATTGGCTATAAATAATAATACTTTTATTTTGATACAACATATGACCAAATATCATTAGCAAAATAAATTTAGTGAGGTTTGTGCTTTTTTTATTTAGCATCTTTTCATTCTTACTGGAAAATGTGACAAGTGCTGAAGAATAGATTTTTTTTTCTTCATCTTAACCAGCAAAGGGAACATGATGTGCCATTTAGAGACTAAAATGTGTTCCAGAGGTGGGCTTTCAAAAGAGGATGAAAATAAGAGGCCAACGAAAGTTTAGACTGTTGGCGAGGTAAAGTTTTTCTGCTCTCTCAATAGAAATACAAACCTAATTTGAACAAAATGTGACTAAAACTGCCTGACCACACTGAAAAACCTATAAAACCCAGCCCCGTCTCCACTTTTAGAAGCACTCCGACGGGCAGTGTTTATGAATGGTTGTATGGGAATATTACGAACAATAAGTAGCTTAGGTGCAACGGGGGGCCGAAGCAAGGGGGGGACATGTGGGGATGTTGAGAGGTAGACGGACTGCGGGAGGCAGGAGGTCTTGGGACTGGGTCAAGCCTTTGGGATGCAAAGGCTGTTTACACGAGGACTGTGACCAGACTGTGTCAGGTTACATCATGCCTGCATGCGCTGGGTTATGCCTCTTATATAATACGAAGGGAAAGAGAGAATAGGGACTTTGTATAGTGTGTTCTCTTTCTGATGCTCATTCTTAAATCTCCCTTGCGCATCTGTTGTTGAATCGCGAGAGATGCGTTTAATCAGTGCTGATTTATTTTACAAGTAAACCAGATTCTACTAGGCTATCAGGAAGCATTAAAACAGGAAGTATCCCCTTGCTTCCAAGACACTTGGCCATGATACTTCTGAAATGAAAATATGTTGGGATCAACCAGTATTTGATTTTAAAAATAGGTTTCAAGGAAGGCACACGGCCAGGTCGTCTGTTGCTTACTGTAATAGTCTGCTCTAAAAGTGGATGTGAGGACACACCAGCTTCATAAACCCCTTAAGCTGAGAAAACCCTTTCATAATAATTGTACGGGTATTAGCGCTAAGGAGTTTCTTAGCTTAAGCGGGTTGTTGCAACTGGCTGCTGATCTTAGGAAGAGTCTGAAATCAGGACTTGGAAGGCAAAGCCTGTTCGCACTTCTCAAAATATTAGTTTGATGTTAGTGCCATCTAGTGGTTGCATTAGCGATCTTCTGTGCTGAGAATATATTCACCTCAACAAACAATTCGTATTTAATTGGTCTTTTTTGACAGGTTGTCCATAAAAAATACTTCATATTCTTTAAATCAAGAGAAATTCGTCATTTAGCAGACACTTGAGGAACATGGCAAACTTGAAAAACAAGTCTAAAAGAGATATCTTTGTCTCGTTTCAAAGATTTTTGGATATTGCAACCAAAAACAAAACAAATAATAATAAAATTGTATATATATTTAGAAATATATATATATATATTTAAGTGTTAGCAGACTGAATTGCTTTAAAAAGGACTGAAAGATGAATTAGGCTTCAGTTTAAGACTGAATTTGTTGGTACAGTTAGGGGAGAAAAATTATGCAATTAAGTTTGTTTTACTTAAAGGGATAGTTCACCCAAAAATTAAAATTCTGTCATTAATTACTCACTCTCATGTCGTTCCAAACTCATAAGAGCTTTGTTCATCTTCAGAACACTATTTAGGACATCCTTAATCAAATTTGAGAGCTTTTTGACCCTGCACAGACAGACAGCAACATAACTACCACATTCAAGGCCCAGAAAGGTAGTAAGGATATTGTTAAAATAGTCCATGTGACATCAGTGTACGCAAAGATTACGAGAATACCAACAACATTGCTGTCTATGGAGGATCAGAAAGCTTTTGGATTTCATCAAAAATATCTTAATTTGTGTTCTGAAGATGAATGAAAGTCTTACGAGTTTGGACGACATGAGGGCAAGTAATTAATGACAGAATTTTTATTTTTAGGTGAACTATCACTTTAAATGTTCATACTGAGCAATAATGTAAGCTAAAGAATCTACAGTTCATCTTGATAATTTCTACTAACCTGAACGCTTTTAAGATATCTTGAATAAAAAATGCAAATTTTCTGATGTTTAAGCCACAGTTTGGCTGGCCATGTAATTTTATTGACAAAAAATAAAACAGATTTGTTGATATACAACAAGATTTGTGTCCCCAAAGACTGATTGTGGTGAAATCAAAGGCAAACAAATAAATCTGCTCTACATGAAAATCAGTGCAAAAGCACCCGTCAAGAGGTAGAAACACAGTTTACAAAATCTAAAGCAGTTGTGACTAACACTGTGCATTCACTGTGTCAAAAAATAAAAATGAAGAGCAAAATCAATCATATTTAAAGAGACAGTTCACCCCAAAAAAAGAAAATTCTGTCATTAATTACTCACCCTCATGTTGTTTTAAACCCGTTAAGAACTTCGTTCATCTAAGAAATAATAATGACCTCATATGACAATTTCTTCTTTTCTGTGACAGTTTTTCAAGTTCATGACAGTATCACGGCACATGAGTGTGAGTAATCCACATTCGTGTGCCTTGGTACTCTCATGAACGTGCGGCAAAAAATGACATAGAAGAGAAGAAATAGTTGAATAAAGTCGTTATTTTTATTTTCTTCCACACAAAAAGTATTCTAGTATCTTCATAAAATTTACAGACCATCATAAAGCTATTTTACGGTTGAACGGATTATTTTAATGATGTCCTTATTACCTTTCTGGGCCTTGAACGTGCCAGTTGCGTTCAGTGATGGGAATAACGGCGTTATAAATAAATGCCTTTAATAAATGGCATTTCTTTTTTTTTAAGTAACGAGTAATCAAACTAATTAAATAAAATGTGATATTTAACCCCTGGAAGGTGTCCCACAGCAACATTAAAATAGTGTAGATTAGTGTACAATGTTTTATTCATTTAACATATTTAATATTGGGGGCATCCAAGTTATTTGAAATATGTGAAAAAAAAATTAAAAAGTAACTTTCCCTGGTAATTAGTTACTTTTATAATGATGTAATTCAGTTACTAACTCAGTTACTATTTGTGAGAAGTAACTAGTAACTAATTACTTTTTTTTTTTTTTTAAAGTAACATGCCCAACACTGGTTTTGCTCACTATGAAAGTTCTCAGATTTCAATAAAACATCTTAATTTATTTTCCGAAGATGAACAAAGGTCTTATAGGTTTGGAATGACATAAGGGTGAGTAATTAATGACAGAATTTTCATTTTTGGGTGAACTATTCCATTAATATATAATAATGTCATATTTTAAATTCTTATTCAGTGTGCCATGCACGTCTCTTAATCGGCATGCCTTCACATACATCCACCCGGTCTCCGTCTTCACTCCGTGGTCTCGCTGCCAAGGCCACAGTGTTGTGAGATCCAGGTAACCTCTGAGCAGTGTCAGCAGAATGGCAGATGACTGAATTCCAGGCTCTGCGTCTTGGGATACTCCATTTTCTCAGGTTTGGGCTGTTCATCCTTCCATCTAATGCAGAAAGTATTCTCTTTCCTAACTGAGCAGCAGGCCCTATCAGGGAGGACTCTGAGCGTGTAGCACGGCGATGTGGAAGGGTATTAATGACACCTTGGAGAGAAGTTGGAGTGGGGTTACATTCTGAAACAGCGGTAGATGGATGTCGAGGGAGCAGTGGCGGCTTTGGTGTTGGATCACGTCCCTCGTAGGTGACCTGCTGAGGTGGAGACCTTCTTCTCTGGTAGATTATGCTCTGGATCTGCTGAAGTTGGAGCTCAAAGTTATAGACTTCTTCGGTCAGCTGGTTGACACGGTCGAAACCAGCCAGGAGGCTGTCAACACAGGGCACCAGGCGGTCCACGTAATGGTTGAAGTCAAAATTGCCTGAAATTACAGGTGAATCGGAGGCCAGAGAAGAGGCAGATGTTACCTGGCGAGGAGCAATGGGACTAAGCGGGACGGAGCAGCTGGAGGCTTCAGAGCCCTGGGAGGATCTGGAGGGTGGAGGAACCATTCCCTCAAACTTGACTCTGTGCCGAAACTATGAAGGAAATATAAAGGAATAAGTTTGTTAATATAATAATATAATAATAGTTGAATTTATAAAAATTACCCTGTTCAAATGTTTACACACACTTGATTCTTAATACTGTGTTGTTACCTTAATGTGATAGTGATAGTTGTTCATGAGTCCCTTGTTTGTCCTGAACAGTTAAACTTCCTGATGTTCTTTAGAAAAATCCTTCAGGTCCCACAAATTCTTTGATTTTTCAGCATTTTTGTGTATTTGAACCCTTTCCAACAATGACTATGATTTTGAGATCCATCTTTTCACATTGAGGACAACTGAGGGACTCATATGCAACTATTATAGAAGGTTCAAATGCTCACTGATGCTTTAAGAAGGAAAAATTATGCATTAAGAGCCGGGGGGTGAGAACTTTTTGAATTTGAAGATCAGGTTGAATTTCTTACATCTTCTGTAGCTTCTGTAGGGCAGGACTTAATGGAAAAAAAAAATATAATATTTATACAAAATAAGAATGTAGGCATCTTCATTCTGTTCAAAAGTTTTCACCCACGATTCTTAATGCATTGTTTTTCCTTCTGGATATATATATATATATATATATATACAATAGTCAGATATGATATTTCTACCTCTTTGGTCTTGCTCAGCCCCATCCATAGCTTGAGCCGTTTAATGAGGAACTGTACCATCTCATAGTCCTGCAGCTCCATGGATGGTCTATAAATGTCAGCTTGTACCATTCGGTATGTTCGAATCAATACAGCAGCACATAGGCGCACCACTACCCAGAATCCAATGCCTACGGCAGACAGGCAGTAGACAGTTCCCACCACTGGATGATGCTCACAAAGTCGACGCAACCCCATGTGTCCCCTTAACAAACACAGTAGAGAGGAACTCGCCTGCCCTAAGGTCCTAAAGCCCTCCACTGAACCAGAGAAGAGCTGTAAAAGACAGAGAGAACAATGTGGGCCTGGTTTGAGGTGCAAAAATGATTTAAAGCAAAAATACAATGGAAAGAAAAGCATTGTACAATGATGCCTGTGTGAGAGAACAGAAGCAACAGGAGGAGCAGCAGGAACACCACGCCACAGATCTGAGGGAATACCCGTCGAATAACACGTCCTATCACCAGCCATCGCCTAACAAACCACAGGATTCCCACCATCTGTAAAAATACACCTGTTAATACCTGCACTACACTTTGACTGACAAAATTAAACACGCTGTTTGATTATAGGGCTTGACAATAAATTTCATTACAGTTCTCGCAAAGCATTTTAAAGGGATAGTTCACCCAAAAATGAAAATTACCTTATGATTTACTCACCCTCAAGCCTTAGCCTACATACTACGCCATCCGCTGGAGCGCCACTTTCTTGTGAAAGCGAGTTCGAAAAGAAGTTATGATTTTTGAGGAAAACATTTCAGGAATTTGACTTGATGGGACTTGATGGGTCCCCCGATTTTGAACTTCCAAAATGTAGTTTAAATGAAGCTTCAAAGGGCTTTAAATGATCCCAGCCAAGGAAGAAGGGTCATATCTAGCGAAACGATCTGTCATTTTTTTCAGAAAATTAAAATTTGTATACTTTTTAAGCACAAAGGCTCATGTAGCACAGGCTCTGGGATGTGCGTTCACGATGCTACGAATTAGTGATGGGTCGTTCTTGAACGATTCATTCATTTTGAACGAATCTTTAATGTGACTGGGGAAGAACGAGTCATCTGCGGGAGCGATTCGTTCAGTCGCGCATGTGCAACATCCTATTAGGTTCTGTACTGGAATTAGTTCACCTGTTTTTCGAGTCGTTCGTTCATCTTATGGGGCTGTCACGTGATGAACAAACAACTCGAACCCGAAGACTCGAGAGATGAACTAATCAATTCTTTTTCCCGGCTCACACTGCTTTGGTTGAGCTTATGGGGCTGTCACGTGATGAAGGAACGACTCAAACCCGAAAACTTGTCAGATAAGAGGTGAGGTGAGCTAATCATAGACTAAAGACCCAGGTAAACAATGAATTAATCTGTTCTGTTTCTAATAGCATTATTGTTTTGTCTTGTTTGTAGTGTAATCAACGTTTGTGTAAGCAGTAGATACGTTAAGGAAGTAACACTAAATGAATGAAATGACTCGAAAAGAGATTCGTTAATTTTGCTGAATGAGACTCAAAGGTCCAAGATGGTAAAATGATCCAAACTTCCCATCACTACTACGAATTACGTCTAAGTTCATCGTCTGTGTACTCCAGCTAAAAAAGGTAGAATATGGCGAAAAACTCCATCTTATTTCTTCCTACAACTTCAGAATCGTCTGACATTATTGTACCTTTTTGTTTGTAAACAGCGTTTGACTTACTTGCACTTTCTTAGTCTTTGCACATTCACTTTGTAAACACTGGGTCTGTAGTTCCGCCTACGTTCGGCATGACCTTTCGATGTGATTCAACAGTACGTGAACACGCATCCCAGAACCTGTGCTACACAAGCTTTTGTGCTTAAAAACTATACTTTTTTATAATTTTTATTTTCAGAAAAAATTAAATAATCGTTTTGCTAGATAAGACCCTTCTTCCTCGGCTGGCACCAATCAAGTCCATTATATGAAGAAAAATCCTGAAATGTTTTCCTCAAAAACCATAATTTCTTTACAACTGAAGACAGAAAGACATGAACATCTTGGATGACAAGGGGGTGAGTAAATTATTTGTGAATTGTTGTTCTGGAAGTGGACTTCTCCTTTAACCCCCCGGAGTCATGTGGAGTATTTTTTATGATAGATGGATGCACTTTATTGGACATCAAAATCTCAACACCCATTTACTGCCATTATAAAGCTTGAAAGAGCCAGGACATTTTTTTTTTTGGTGTTTTTGCATTTTTCTTGAAAGGACAGTGGAGATATGACAGGAAGTGATTGGGACAGAGAAAGGGGGACAAGGTCAGGAAGGTCCACAAAGTGGGACTTGTACTTGGGACACCCAAAGCGCAACTGCACCATATGGCAACACACTGCCCACAAGGCTATCGGTGCCGCCAGAGCCAGGGCCTTTTTAAATATAACTCCAACTGATCAGATATACACCTAGGGTGGTTTGAGGGTAGGTTAATCATGAGGTAATTTTTATTTTTGGATGAACTATCCCTTCAAAACCCAAAGTATAATAGTTCTGCAATTAATTTAACTCGAAAATTGATCGTTCCAATTTCTAAAATAATAAAATATGTTGTTTTGCTTTGTAATCAATACCTTTAGAACCAAGAGGGTTAATAGAATTGCTGAGAGCTGATTGGATTTTCTGGCCAGTGTGGCAGCACTATGGAAGTCAGCAAAAGAGGACCGGGAGCGATGTCTGGAAATGTAGGCTATTGTCGTGTAGAGGAAATACAGACGAAGAACAGCTGCTGCTAACGTCAGAAGAGCTAACAACGGCTGAAACCAGCGCCAGCCTTGCCTCAGGTATTGACTTGGCTTCCTGATCAAGGCCCATACTTCAGCACCCACAAAGCACAGGGCAAAGAGCAGTAGCAGAACCTGGTGAAAAGACAGCTTTTAGCTCCATTTCAATTGTGTAAGATACTGTTCAAACTGTGAAATTAGTTTCTATCGTTATTTAGTCTTGTAGGAGAGCCAGTACCGTCAATGTGACATATAAGTCTGGACCAAATAACGGAGAGATGTGAAAAGGCTGGATGGAGATGAAAGAAAGGATTCTGCCTGTGTGTGTTTGATCCAGGAGAATAGAAACCGGTGCCAAGATGCCGGTCTGTTTATGATAGTGAGTGAACTCAATCAATACTGCCTGTGTCCTGTCACAGAAAACATAAGAATCATTGAGTTGATGAGCATGTTGGGTCTCTGGTATTAATAACTTCCATACTTCCATCACTGTGTGTGCAGAAAGGCCCTTAGTACATGTAGAGAACAAGGTATTTTATTCTATAGTGATATTTTATGTATAATGGTGTGACATCATACCTTGTTGTCATCCACTTTGCTGTTTGTAGGTCCGACAGGATCCTACGTGTGGATTCACTGTTGTTGCCAAGCACTACTTCCTCTGTTTGACTGAATGCACATGATGCACTCTTATTCCTCGGCCTTAAGAGAGGATATTGTGATCATTTGCCAGAAGACAAACGTACTAAGGAAAATGTTATGTTCAGGCTGCATATCAACTTATTCACACACTGACAGTCCTTCTCTTTGTGTCCTGTTATCTCTCACCATGTTGAAAGTGCTACAGTGTTCTTGCTGTGTGCTGAGGAGCTCTGGTGTCCAGACTTGGCATGGGATGAAACATGGGCAGTCAGCATCAAAGGAACTCGACCAGATTGGAACTTATCTCTGATGTTTTGACTGCAGACTTTGGGAACAAAAACGACAACAAACCTTTGTAAAAGTTATGTTATTATATTATTTATATATTTTTTAACAAAATAAAATATATTTTTTGACCTAAAGAAGTAAGTCCTTACAGTCTTGAAAATTAACTTTCTGAAGTCTTGCAGGGCCAGTTAAAGAAAGTGAAGGATTTTCATACAGGTGTGATATTAATCTCTCATCAACCCACTTTTCAGCATTCATCCATCTATGACAAAAACACGTTAAAATAAAATTACTTTTACTGAATTATGACAAGTTATAACTCACATTTTTAGGTTTATTCATTTTCTGAATATATATATATACACAACAGTTATTTCTAGTTCTCGAATCTGATTGGCTGAGAGCCTTTTCCAGGTGTGCAATATTCTAGTGTTAACAGAACTCCAACCATTTCACCGTTTGTATCACTGTTTACGGTATTTCTCACAGCGAGTGTCATGGCTGATGCCCAAAGCCACTGATTTTTTATAAATAATATGTTTATGTGTCACGGAATGTAGTTTTAATAGTTTTTGTTTTTAGATGAGAATGCAGTTGTTATATATAATGTATGTAGTTATATATAAAAACACACATACAGTATATATTTTGAAAATATGTACATGAATTTACATGTACATATTTGTATTCATAACATTAATATTATATATAAATATATTTTATATATAAACATAACATTTGGGTGCAATATTTTGGCAAACTAAAGTTATTAGGTACGTATTGTGACGAGTCGGCTACCTCCCCCCTAATTGTCAGCTTCACCCCGTCGGTAATCGCCGCCCTTCACCAGGCTCCTGACGGGAGTGGGCGTGTGGGAGGAGGAGGGGCGCTGAAACATCCAGGTCTGGCGGCGTGTGATGAGGCACACCTGATGTGAATGAAGCCTCATCACCGCCGCTGTTAAAATGCCGAGTGCGCCTCTCCTCAAGAGACCGGTCTCTTCCCCGTGCATGCACGCTGGTGTCCTCGTGGGTCCAGGAAGGGTGCGTAAAGGAAGCCGCTACCCGCCACGTTGCCGCGGACCCCGGCGGGAAGCAAGTGCGGCCGCCGGACTCCGCCCCTTACCTGGACCCTTCCCTTCTGAACACTGCCCTTCCTTCACGGATTCCCTTCACGTCGAGGACACCAGATCCCCCATTTATTTTGGACACTTTTTCCCCCTTTTTGGACACTTGCTGTTTATTGTTTAATAAAAGCCTCTCCGAGGCCTGACGTCACGCCCACTGTGTCTGTCGCTTTGCTCCGCACCCGTGACAGTATGTACAGTGTTAATTAAGATATTAGCCTTATATTTCACATACCTGACCAGAAATTATAAAAACAAACACGAATGTTGCCAAGATTGTTGCCCTGGAAGTCCTGGTTCAGTCTGGCTAACCACAAATGCCTTTTGTTCCTTAGAGAGTGTTTTGCACTCTTCTCCTTGATTTGTTATAGTACCTTTTGGAAATCTATAGTGCTCCAAATATTTTCCGGTCCAATTAGTACACCCCAAAACATAACAATAATTAACTATTTTGAACAGAAATAATCAGCAAAATATGCATGGCTTGTTCGACTCAGTGGCATTGTTTATGTTCAGTGCCGCCAATATGGCAGATTGATGACGTTGTGAAAACTCTATAAAACTCTGTTGAGGAACCTATTAAATCACTGAGCTCTCTGAGACCTCAAAAAGAAAACAAGTCAGTTTCAGCAGAACATGTATAATGCACAGAGTCTGCCTTACCCTGATAATGCAGTGAGATTGGGCTGTCCAGGTGAAGCCGTGATCAGCGTTTGTTTAATAGCTGAGTGAAGTCGTCTGCTGTTAACCTCATGTACATGCTCCTGGTAGTTCACCATCAGAACCACCAACAGGAAGAGCATATAGACTAAGCAGCTCTGATTATAATGAAACAAAAGACCATTAAAATAATATTAATATGCATTAGAGTCAGAATGCAGGAGGAATCCAGCTGTTATATGTCTCTGAGGACCAAATGAGTGCTGAATGGATTCATCTATGGGTCTGAGCTCACCCTCATTAAGGCTCTAAGCGTTCTCAGCTTACGTGCTTCCTCTTTAGCCTGCAGCAGGCCATATCCACAGAGAGGATGCACCTTATCCCCCAGATCCTCTTCTGTCCTTCTGACTTCTGTCTCCTGAGCCAAACGGTCCTCCACCTCTGGGTCCACTGTTCTCACCACAGCAGCCAGATACAGTGCCTGAATACAGATCTACAGAAAAATACAAGAACATAAAAATACACACGTATAAGTTATCTAAAGAACAGTGAAAAATAGGTTTAGAGCTTACCGCAAATGGTTCCAGCAGCAAGGCAGAAGTGAGGAAAGCTGACAGGGTGGACACAAGCCACATGAGAACCACAGAGCTGGAAAACCTGCTCCCATACAGTCCCACCAGAGACAGGCAAGTTCCCAGCAAAACAGCCACCAGCAGGTGAACTACAAGCAGAACCCATGATGGAAGAAACAAGCCAGGTAGACCACGAACAACACCTGAAGAACAGCCCATACAGAGGTTAAATTACATTTTCAAAATGTAATATTTTGTTTTTACTGTATTTTTATCAAATAAATGCAACATTGGTGCACCTTAATAAACTTTAAAATATATTTATGAGTCATTCTATAATTAGGGGTACATTTAAAATTTGACAGTGTGAAGAAAAAAGCTTTCCCTTTTCCCAAAAACACAAACATAGCTACTTTGAAACAATCTATATTGTATAAATAAGTGCTATATAAATAAAGGTGATCTGTAGGAATATGTGCATAAAATACCATCTATGTTTGCTACTGTCTACCACGTTACCTTTACTGGGTAACACAGTTGACAGGTAACTTAGTTGACATTTTTAGTGTTTTGGGCCTATACTCAACATGGAAGCCTAAAACTACTAAGCATATGGTATGTTTAGAAATATATTTTCATAAAGAAAACATAAGTTTTAGTTAAATTGTCTTGTTAAAATCTGCAGCAATTATACTTGGGTAACACTGCTGACAGTCAATTAATTCACTCACTCTTGACACAGGTTTGCTAGTTTAACAAATATTAGGTGAAAGAGAGAGAACATAACTTCTAGTGTTTCATCCATGTGCTTCTAGAGGAAATATCATACTGTGCAAATTGGACAAACCATTCCTTTTTAAAGGGGGTGGGGGGGGGGTTCTAGTAGGTAACTTAGTTATATCATAATAAACACTTATTATTTTTTAAGCACACACCCAAATGTCTTGATAACCTAATCTAACTGAAGGCAAAACTATGAAATTAATTTATATTTGAGGTAATTTAATGCCTAAATGCAGAGTAGATTGAGCAACTTTACAAAATCGGACAGCTAAATACCAGGGTTGTATGTGATATGAACATTTTTGAACAAAAGATATGGCTTTTTGGGAAAAATATAATTGTGTACTATAGAAAATTAAGCATCGGGGCTTTTAACTGATGAAAACATATTACAAATATACTTCACGGACATAAAATGTACCCACAATTATAGAATGACCCATATATATATCTTACTGACCCCAAACTTTTGGTATTGTGATTAAGAAATGGCCACATGTTCACCCATGGTCTCAAAAGTTTAAACTGCACTATGTGTGATTCAGTATCTCAACTGAAAATATCGATTCTCGTTCCTGTGTATGGTGTGGGCTCACCAATGCGTGTGTTGGAGATGGTGCTTATAGAGTCGGGTGGGAGACTAGGGAGAAATGTGCTGGCATCACTGAGCACTGAGAGTGAGGAGGAGGACTTGTGAAAGCCAGGTTCAGATGTAGGCGTATCCACGCTCAGATCAGACCACTCACTACACAAGCTGTCCTGGCTGAAAAACAAAAGTATGTGACCATGTATCCTGGTAAATTGTGCGTGGGTCAGTGTGAAACGTTCAGTGCAGAACTCACATGTCAGACAGGATGGTGTCGTTGGGTGTGAAATGGCCACTGTCAGATGCTTCTGGCTCCAAGGAAAGCGTGTGTGTGGGATCCAGGTCTGCATATAGAGCTCTAAAATCTTCCTCTAAAAAAGAGCAAATGGTTCCATGTAAGAAATAATTCACCTTAGAATTAAACAGTTTTGTAATCATTTACTCACCCTCATGTTGTTCCAAATCTATATGATTTTTTTTCTGAAAATGTGAAATATAGTAAACAAGTTGTATGGATGACTTTTATAATGCACTTTATGATGTTTTATTAACAAGGTTCGGGAAGAGCGCGTCAGATACCTAGCCTAATTATCACAAGAGGAGCTCACTTAAGTTAAGTTAATCAATGCTACAGTTTAAATACAGCTGACTTGCCTCTATCAATTTGATGGTTTATCAGCATCCCACCACCACCCCATCTCCTCACTCCTCACACGAGTTCTCACTACACCTAGGGGGGCTCTCTGGGTACGGGCCATTCCCGAGCTCGGAGCCCTTCCTCAGACAGCACGCCAAATATACATTACTATACTCCGGCTAACTATATGTAAGCGTGAACTCGTGAATGTCCTTTTGGATTCAGTTTTAGCTCTTATTCACTTTTATTATATGGGAAAAAAACACAAAAAAATCAGGTTTGGAACAAAGTGAGGCTGATTAAATAATGACAGAATTCTTCATTTTGAATTCCAGAGAGTGATTTCTTCAAACCTGAAGACTTCATAGGTTCTAAGGTGTCGTGGGCAGAGGTCGGAGTTGACAAATGTAGTTGTAGAATGGCTTTTTTTCTCTTCAGAAGGTGACTGGTTCCTGTGAGCTCAGGCAGGCCAAAGATACTGTCACATGATGGCCACTGATCCACTCTGTAAATGTTTAAAATACCACTGTAGGTTTATGTAAACTTTTTAAAGGTATGTAATACTGCAATTCCATGTAGAATAGACTTCTTACCGGTCATTTGCAGGATCTGGAGTATTCCAGAACTCTGAATCTAGTTTCTGCAGGGAATTCTTTGAGGGGAAAAAAGAGGTTGCAAAGAGAATATACTGTAAATGTATTAAATCAGGAAATTGTGCTTGATGACTCTATAATATCAATTCATTAACCATGGGAATAGACTTTCTCTCACAGTGAAAGGAGACGGTCCATCATAGATGGAAGAGTCAGGGCCTGTCGGCAGTGACAGAAAAGATGAACAGGAGAGATCTGGGTGACTGAGGAAAACATCCATCTCCACGGTATGAGACACAGGAGAGGGAGGCAGCGATACCTCCAATGTCACCTACAACACAATCCATCAGCATTGCACTATGAGTGTGGAATTTTCACCAACCTTCTATACTGTTTGGGGTCATTAAGATTTATTATTATTATTATTAATTTTTTTGTTAAGCAAGAATGCAAAAGTGCCAGTTAAGACATTTATAATGACACAAAAGACTATTCTTAAATAAATACTGTTCTTTTCTGCCTTCTATTTAGCAAAGAATCATGAAAAAAAATGTATAACAATATACACAAAAATATTAAGCAACAGAACTGTTTTTATCAGGGGCGTTTCCTCCGAGAAGTCAAGGGAGGCAGTTTCTGCTCATAATATTGGTTGAAAAAAAAAAAACGTAGTCCAAAAATGAAACAATGCTAATATAACAAAATATAACATTAAAAAGTCTATAAATCACTAGTTTTTCTAAAGAAACACTGTACAACAGCGACACCAGCAGGTAAGGTTGCAGCTGGGGATTATTGGCGGGAGTCCCTGTTTATCGGTTTAGACTAGAAGAGATACAGCTCCGGCCGGAAACTAACAATGAAATTAATTGTTCTACCTATTCATGCGAAAAGCCCCGCCTCTAGTGTTCGTGTGCGTTCCACGTTCGCAAATTAGTCTTAATAAACAATATAACGTTAGTGGCATTGATGGGAAGACTAATTTTAAATGCGGTATGCCAACAAAGAAAGATGAAGAAGAAGAAGAAGAAGACTAATTTTAAAAAGTAAGTAAACAATTCACACACTTATTATATATGATATAACCTCGTTGTTACGTCAAAATAATACTTAAAATGGCATGAAAACATGATCCCTGGGAGTTTTGAGTCATCAGCTTGGTGAAATTTAAAGTAAATATCTATGTCTGTGACCAGTATTTACCCAGCTTTAGCTTTATTTTATATTAAATTTAAAATGTAATACAGTAATATTTCACAATATTGCTGTTTTAGTGTATTTTTTGATCAATATAAATTCAGTCTCGGTGAGTATGTTGTAAGCATACAGATGTCTTTCAAAATCGTTTTTCAAAAAAAAAAAAAAAAAACCATCCCCAAACTTCTAAAAGATTTTGTAGTGGATTAAAAGTCAAATACAGTATGGTTTCAGAAGGGATTATGTAGACTGACATATATACCTTGCTCTTGGTTTTTTGGAAGAGAAATCTGAGAATGGTTTGGAGAGGGAACATCAAAGCTGCAACAGTTATTCCAACCAGAATGTTCTCTGCATTCATCACCATCTGGGTAGAGACCGGACCGCTGCAGTCGGAACAGTAACAAATGTGAAGAATAACATTTGTTTTCAGAGGAACGAGAGGAAATTTATTAATTTGTTTAGTGTTGAATATTATTCTCCTGTGCCATTAATCAATAACAAAGACTTCTGTAGCTCAGAGAAAAACAGAAATTGCTTTGTTTTACAAGATGTAATTACCTGCACCTACAATGTAAGCTATACAAGCTCAATCTGTTATCCATGCCCTTTGAAGGTTAAGTCCATTACCTGCTGCCCTTTCTGCCCACTGCTCCATACCAAACTGCCCCAGCTGCCAGATAGAGATGTAATAACAGGGCGCAGCAGGTGACCCTCTGGGCTCGGCTAAAGCGGCTGTGGGCTGGCCGTTCCCATAATGAGATCCACAGATGGTGCTCTCGAAGGCCAAACAATAACTGGGAATGTAGGATCCTCTTAAACTGCTGGAGCTCCTGAGGACCTACAGGGATCACAAGGTTAGGAAAAGCAAATATGATTTATGCTGTACTGCATGTGTATACTTACAAGATGCTAAAATAACTTTCTCCACCCTTCCAGAGTTCTTCTCATTCTCAACAGATAGCCAGTCTTCAATCAAGAAGAAGAACATGTTGTCTGTCTGTATGTCCCAGACTACCACGTGTTTTAGGTACCAGGATGGGTCTAGACCTGAAAAACACAACAGCTGTTTGTGAGTATTTCGTTATTTTACAAAGAAAGAGGGAAGCTATTCACAGCCACTGACCTGTGTTGTCATGCCAGATGCGTATTTTCCAGATCTCTCCGAGATTGGCATCTGTTTCAACTTGGAAGTCATCCAGGCTTTTTCTCTGGAAAGCTCCTTCTCTTTGAAGGTGACGTGAGCCACTTTTATTCAGGCCATATAGGCTAATGCCAACATGCGCTGTGGTACCTGATGAATTCAGATGTTTTAGAATTTGATAAGATCTTGTTTGTTGAGTTTGTGAGGTCAATGAATAATTTGAGCATACCACTCACCAGACCCTCTTTTCCAGCCTGTTTTGACAAGAACACGGTACTGGTAGCGACCTTTCTGACCACACAGAGGAACCCAACTCAGACGCAGACTTTCCAGGTGATCCAGTTTGTGAGCAATAAGACCAACCAGCAGGTGAATTAACAGCAAAACTCCACAAACTATTCCCACCACCACATTTCTCACCGGCTCCTCTGACTGGTGATACAAATAATATTCATCACTAATGTGTTATGTTACATTTCATTAAGATGTTAAAGGGATAGTTCACCCAAAAATGAAAACGCTGTTATTAATTAGTCACCCTCATTTTGTTCCAAACCCGTAAGACCTTCGTTCATCTTCAGAACGCAAGATATTTCTGATGAAATCCGAGAGCTTTCTGACCCTGCATAGACAGCAATGGTGCTACCCAACTAACAGGGAATGTTCCCACAATTTTTATTAATGTTTTTTCAAAAGCATTTAAAGGTTAGGACAGAACGTTCTTAAAATAATGTTTACAGGCTGTTCTAAAAACGTTATTAATGGTTGATTTACATTCTCGTAACCTTAAGAAAAAAGATTCTTACAACATTATTCTCAGAACGTTCTTTTGATGTTATTTGTACACAATTGAGGTTCTCGTAATGTTAAAAGAAAACAGCCTTATAACAACATTCTTGAAACCTTTTTTTGTTGTTATTTGTACACGATTGAGGTTCTTGTAACGTTAAAAGAAAACATTCTTATTTGTGCATTGCACTATAAATCATTTTGCACTATGCACTGCTTCCCTCAAAATCTCTCTTCTGCACAATTTAATGCACAAAATATCTCTTTTGCACAATCTCATGTACAAAACATTTTTTTTCATGTACAAATGTCTCTTTTGTAAAACGTCATGTGCAGTACTTATGTGAAGTTTTTGTAGTGTCAGTTTTGTATGTGTAGTCAACTATTTATTATAGTTATAAACTATAATTTATTATAGTTGTATTTATAGTATATGTATAGTCAGATGGTTAACTGTTGTATAGGTCTATAATTGTTTTTCTTATTCGTGTACTGTTGTATGTTTATATTATGTTTAACTAGTATGTAGCACTGTGGTCCTGCGAGGCACGACATGTCGTTCTACTATATGTCTGGCTACGATCGGAGTTTACGATCGAGTTTTTCGACATACCCCAACTGTCTTGAGACAGAATACACAGAGTTCAGGGAGAGTAAGGAAAGACGAGTGTTAAAAAGTATTAAATTACATTACAATTACATTAAAAAGTATATAAATTGTATTATTTTTATGAAAATAATCGATTCGCTAGATAAGACCCTTCTTCCTCATCTGGGATCGTTTACAACCGCATGAAGCTGCATTTAAACTGCATTTTGGAAGTTCAAAATCGGGGCACCATATCAGTCCATTATATGGAGAAAAATCCTGAAATGTTTTCCTCAAAAAACATAATTTCTTTGTGACTGAAGAAAGAAAGACATGACCATCTTGGATGACAAGGGGGTGAGTACATTATTTGTAAATTGTTGTTTTGGAAGTGGACTTCTCCTTTAAAAAAAATCAAAGGGAATGTTTGTCCAATGTTTGTGTAATTAGTAAAAAAATGTTCTCATAACATAAAACATGGGTGTTTTAAACATAGAGATAATATTCAAATATAAGGTTCTCATAATGTTATGACAATGGTACATTAGAATGTTCCTCAAACATTGAAAAAAAATGGACCGTTTGAATGTTTACAAAACATTACAGAAAGCTCACTGATTTCATCAAAAATATCTTAATTTGTGTTCTGAAGATGAACAAAGGTCTTATGGGTTTGGAACAACATGAGGATGAGTAAATAATGACAGAATGTTCATTTTTGGGTGAACTATGACTTTAATTTCTTTTGAACTTTTGAGTGTATAAGTTATATCTTTAAACAAAATGGCTTACAGGTGGCAGCAGTAGAAGTGCTTCAGGATGGATGAAGAGGCTGGCTCCAAACATAGTGAGGTGATGTGTGAGGCAGTGGGCAGTGTGGGGGCTGCTGCCACTCAGAGGTCTCAAGCCGTCACTGCTCCAGTGCCTCTCATCTACACTGAAGAACTGGCACAGCATGCTGAACACACACACTGAGACGGACATATCCACACCGCTGACGCTGCTGTTCAGCTTCACAAACAGGTCTTTGGCAGAGCCATTCAAACTGCAGAATTTACACAGACAATAAAAAACAGTTAGTTTCGTTCAGACTAACTCAATATTGATAATCACTATTTTCAGTTAAACAAGAAGAACCTACAGTGGTGTAAGGAAGATGGTGTGCTCCAGTGATGAAGCCTCAGATGAGAGAGAGAGGGTGAGTTTTTCAGAATAAGTTTGTTCAGACAGTGGATGAACTGGTTGGTCATCTACAGAGATCCACACTAGTCCAGAGGCTTCCTCACTGGCTCCTGATCCACACACACAAAACACAGACTTTCTGTATTCTATATTGCTAACACATTATGTATTTTTCTTTTACTAAAACGGACACCCACTGACCATTATAATCATTATATAATTTAATATAATATGCAAACATTTTCAAAAGATTTAAAGTCTCTTATGCTCATAAAGCCTGTATTTATTTGATCTAAACTACAGTAAAACAGTAATATTGTGTAATATTATTACAATTACAATACAAATTTTCTATTTTAATATATTTAAAAATATTTAAAAAAAATACTCATTTATTCATGTGATGGCAAAGCTGAATTTTCAGCAGCAAATACTCCAGTTTTCAGTGTCACATGATCCTTCAGAAATCATTCTAATATGCTGACTTTATGCTCAACATTTTTTTAATCTTATTATTATAATGTTGAAAACATAATGAATTGATATTTTTGTGGAAACCATGATCGTTTTTTTTTTAGGATTCTTTGATAAGTGAGATAGAAAGTTCAATATATCTTTATCTTTAGTAATATTATAACTGTTTTTATTGTTAATTTTGATGATTTAAATGCATCTTTGCTAAACAGATTTTTTTTTTTTTTTTCAAAATGGTAAATAAATCTAATCGTATAATATAATATAATATAATATAATGAACACTGCATTAAAGGTTTATATATTATATTGTATTATATTATATTATATTATTTTCTGTATTGTTACTTTTGGTGATTTTAATGCATCCTTGCTAAAAATAGAAGTACTTTTTTAGAAATGGTAATATAATATAATATAATATAGTATTTTAACCTTAATTCAATGTTCATTATATTATATTATATTATATTATATTATATTATATTACATTATTGTCTGTATTTGATTATTTTTGATGATTTTAATGCATCCTTGCTGAATAGAAGTACTGTTTTTATTAAATACATATTATTATATTATATTATATTATATTATATTATATTATATTATATTATATTATATTATATTATTGTCTGTATTGTTACTTTTAATGATTTTAAAGCATCCTTGCTAAATAGAATTACTTTTTTAAAAATGATATTATATTATATTATATTATATTATATTATATTATATTATATGTGACCCTGGACCACAAAACCAGTCTTAAGTAGCACATATATATTTGTAGCAATAGCCAAAAATACATTGTATAGGTCAAAATTATCGATTTGATGACAAAAATGATTAGGATATTAAGTAAAGAACATGTTCCATGAAGATATTTTGTAAAGTTCCTGCTGTAAATATATCAAAACTTATTTTTTGATTAGTAATATGCACTGCTAAGAACTTCGTTTGGACAACTTTAAAGGCGATTTTCTCAATATTTAGATTTTTTTTTTTTTTTGCACCCTCAGAATCCAGATTTTCAAATAGTTGTATCTCGGCCAAAAATTGTCGTATCCTAACAAACATATATCAATGGAAAGTTTATTTATTCAGCTTTCAGATTATGTATAAATCTCAATTTAAAAAAACCCTTATGACTGGTTTTGTGGTCCGGGGTCACATATTATATAATATTGAAATCTAATAAGATGCATTTGCTGGTGTACATTACCTGGAATGAGACTGAAGTTTAAAGCAACATAGAGGCCAGTCTGAGGATCTGTGTCCATTGCTTTGACTGTGAAATTTACACTTCCCTTGGGTGGCAAAGTAAAATTTTTCCATAGCAACCTCTCATCTTCCATCTCTTTTACTTTTTTGTGTAAAGTAAATTGTATCGCGGTGCCTAATGTCAGGTTGGCAATCGAAATGGGCTGCCCCTGTGGGGTAGCAAACTCCATGGCTGCAAGCGTGGTCGATATAGGAGGTTCTGCAGCTGGAATAAATGAGTTTCCTTCACCCTCCATTTGCAGAAGGATCTGCAGGACCTCTTGTTTTTCCTCCTTTAGTTGAGAGCTCAGTGCTGATGGGATGTGAAACTGGCAATGGCTAAGGGGATCTGCGCACAGGAGGTCTTTAGTAGGGTCACCCCGTACACCCACCGCAGTGATCTTTGGAACAGTGAGGGAAAGAGCTTCTTCCCCACTCATCCGCGACAGCATTAATGAACGCATGAGCTCGAAAATCTGGCCCAGTGCTGATACAGCTGTCTCTGATGTATCCACATGCTTGAGGCCTGAATTGTTCCTCTGCCTCTGATCAGCAGTCAGTGTGCTGCCTGCAGTAAAAATGGAAGGATGGTTAAGCCACGGTTCATTTACAACTTCAGAGTGAACCTCTATTATCACGCTGAATATGAATTCTGCTGAACGTAGTTACTTAAAACAGCCAGAATGTTCCTGCCGGTGTCTGTGGGGTCGATGTCACCCTGTCCTGTTTGTTCTCTTATTACTCTGATCATCTTCTCTGTGACCTTCAGCACCTTCGCATGGCAGCCGTTGCACTGAACTTCAGAGGGAACCACCTGCAGACAGGAAAGTGCATTTGTAACATCACATGTGACAATAATTTGTTCTTGGGTAGCACTCCTCATTATGCACAGCAGGCAATCTGTATTCAGTGACAGGCCTCTGATTCTTGTATCACATTGTGCTGGATCTATAAACTGCTGACATGCTTTGTGTCAATCTATGATTAATGCTGATTAAAGCTATACTTTCCATAAGCTTTAATATTAGAAAGCCTTACAGTAGACTGGGCCAAAGCTGAGCTGATCAGAGTCGCATCATGGAAGGAGGAGACCGGCAGGGACGCCAGAGCTTGAATGACATTTCCACGTATCTGAATCTTGTCCTCCAATTCTTGAGCATTTATGGATTCTAGCTGTGGAAATGGTTGATTTTGATAAAGAAACAAATTTTGAAACAAAATATAAATTCACAGAAACCCTACATCATTTTTATGGCAGTTGAATTGGTCTGACACCTAGTGGTGTGGATGCAATTACACAAAAAGCAAATATTGTAGATTGCTAATGAGCTGGCCCTTTAAATTCAGAATTTAAAGGGGCAGTTCACCCAAAATTTAGTCAACATTTGCTTATCCTCATGCATTCCAAACCTGTATAACTTTCTTTCTTCTGTGAACTGCAAAAGAAGATATTTTGTTGGAAACGAAACAACATTGACTTTCTCGAAATATCTTCTTTTGTGCTTCACAGAAGAAAGTCTTTCAGTTTTGGATGATATATGGTTGAGTAAATGACAGATTTTTGGGCGAATCCCTTTAAGAAGAAACTGCAGTTTCTATGCAGCTTATAGGGGCTCTACACAATCCCAGCCAAGAAATTTTCTTAAAAAAAAAAAAAAAAAGGTGTATATTCTTTCTAACCACAAATGCTCATCCTGCACTAGCTCTGCGTCCATGACTTAACATATAATGTAATCACGTTGGAAAAGTCATGTTACGTAGGCAGAAGTACTGACCCAGTGTTTACAATACGAACGTGCAAAGAAAGTCAAACGCCCTTTACAAAAAAGGTAAAACACGATTTTGCAGTTGGAGGAGAAAATGAGATGGAGTTTTTTGACCTACCCCTCTTTTCTGAAACAGAGTACACAGATGAAGACCTAACAACCTGTGACCTTTCAAACGTGATTACTTAATGCGTGATGTTGTGGATGCAGAGCTAGCGCAAAATGAGCATTTGTGGTTAAAATCTTTTTAAAATTAGAATTTTTTTTTAGAAAATGACCAATCGTTTTGCTAAATAAGACCCTTATTCGTCAACTGGGATCATGTAGAGCCCTTTAAGGCTGGACTTTCAACCTGTTGGCTCCCATTGAAGTCCACTATATGTAGAAAAATCCTGGAATGTTTTCCTCAGAAAACATAATTTCTTCACGACTGAAGACAGAAAGACATGAACATCTTGGATGACAAGGGGGGTGAGTAAATTATTTGTGAATTATTGTTCTGGAAGTGGAGTTCTCCTTTAATTCTATTTCCTAAAATTCGACATCTGGCTTACTACCACAAATAAAAATCACAACTGAACTGTATGGACTTTATGAGTATGTATGCTTTTTTATCCATTTTATCCATCCATTATTATAGTCTTGTTTAATTAGGATGATATTGAGTACACCTCTCAAAAACATCCAGACAACAGTTTTGTCAGGACTATCTTGGTTACCTGGTTAAGTTGGCTGGTCAGGGCAATAGAATATTGAATAATATCCTGAGGGTGGCCTTGTTGCCGCAAGGCCCAAAACTCTGATTCGCTCTTATTCCTCAACCACTCCGTTGTGCATTGGTCACTCAGCAGCACTGTCAGGTTCCTGCAGAATATGTCAATTATAATTTTGGAGCTGTGATGTTTTGTCCACTTTTATCTGACTATATAATTGCGAAGCTGAATGACTAACTTTCTCGCTGTGATGACTGATGCCCCCATACTGTCCTCGACCAGCACCAGCACATGAATAACAGATACGTTTTCCGCTGTGCTCAGACTACCCAGTGGCACCAGGGAGCTGAACGTGCTCTGAGTGCCTCTGTAAAGGGTAATCAAGGGACATAATGGTCCAAAATCTTCACACTGTGCCACCTGCAGTGAAAATATCAGCTGAGCTGAGTCACCGTCATCATCCATCCACCCTGCCGTTGAGAAAAAATAGCAAAGAATGCGTCAATCCGCAGAGCCATTACTTGGGTGAGAAATAAGAGGAGAAATGACACTACCTGAGCAACTGTAAGAGACCTGGGTTTCCAAGAAATGAAGCGAGTCGTCAGGTGACAGAGTGCAAATACCCCCGTAGGGAGGAAGGTTGGAGACTAAGGTGATACTTGCCGACCCCCAAAGCCCAGAGGCTGGATCAGACACGTTAAAAGTAAAGGTGTATTCTTGGCCCTCCATTAGCGCCGCTGTTTTAATGACTGTTTCTCTCCAGAGTCTTCCTGTCGAGGTAGTGACCTCATTCAGTGTTAGAGCTTCACCTTTCTGGTTCTCTGCAGTCCACCTGTACTGCAGTTGAAGTGTTGTAAAACATTATTAAGGTGTGTGTGTGAGAGAGATAGAGACTTATGAAAGTTATTTTAAGGTACATTCTGAATTGAATACCTGTACAGTGTCTTGACATGAAGAACAATGACCAGCCAATGTAACATAATGACTGTGACTCATGTAGAAAGACAGCAGGGAATTACAAGAGACACACTTTACAGTCACAGGTAGCAGTGTGGTATTGTACACTGTAACCTGCAAGAATAAAAATAGAGGCATTTGAGGAACATAGTTTTCTCTCCTCTGTTGATGTAATTTCGTTTGAAACAGGAAGGGGACATATTTAGGGGTTAGTCTGTTTTTTTAATGACCATTTCCAGACTAAAATTGATAGGATAGTTAAGCAAAAAAAAACCCCATAAGACTGCCATTCATTATCAAAACACTAATAAATACACTGCCAGTCAAAAATTTCAATGTTTTTTTTAATTCTCTTCTGCTCACCAAGCCTGCATTTATTTGATCCACAATACAGCAAAATCTGTAATATTGTGAAATATTTTTACTATTTAAAATAACTGCCTATATATATTTTTAAATGTAATTTATTCCTCTGATCAAAGCTAAATTTTCAGCATTCAATCATTCTAATATGCTGATTTGCTGCTCAAGAAACATTTTTTGTTATTATTATCAATATTTAAAACAGTTGAGTACATTTTTTTCAGGATTCTTTGACGAATAGAAAAAAACAAAAATCAGCATTTAACTGACATAAAAAAGCTTTTGTAACATTATATATAACACTATACCGTTCAAAAGCTTGGAGTATAATTTTTTATTTTTATTTATTTTTTGGGGGAAAAAAGTCTAGGAATTAATACTTTTATTTATCAAAGATGCTTTAAATTCTACTCAGCTGTTTTCAACATAATAATAAAAATAATAATAATAAATGTTTTTGAGCAGCAAATCAGAATATTAGAATGGTTTCTAAAAAATCATGTGACTGGAGTAATGATGCTAAAAAAATCAGTTTTGAAATCACAGGAATAAATTACATTTTAAAATAGAAAGCACTTATTTTAAATTGTAAAAATATTTTACTGTTTTTGCTGTACTTTGGATCAAACAAATGCAATGCAGGCTTGGTGAGCAGAAGAGACTTCTTTAAACAATATTAAAAATCTTACTGTTCAAAAAGTTTCGACTAGTAGTGTATTTTTTATTAGTCCATATATATATATATATATATATATAGTACCATATTTGATGTGGTCATTGCATGTTGATCAATGTGTATACATAAAGCCAAAATCATGTCTCTTCAGAAGTTATGGAGTAAATTATTCGATTTATACTGATTAATTGTACAATGTCTTTTTGATACTCTGTTTTGATTGAGTAGACTTTAAATGGATGGACACAAATGATGATATTACATATTAAAAACACATTTATTTGTGTTTCAAAGATAAATTAAAGTCTTGTGCATTTTGAATAAGAAGAGACTCGAAATTGTAGAGAGTGCAAATCTGAATGGAGTCAAAAAAGATATTTTCTAAGAATGTTTCAACTGCTTTTGTCCATACAATTAAAGTCAGTGGGGTCCAAAACAACATTAGACCTCACTGAATTTCATTATATAACAAAAAAGGTTATGTTTCACAGTAAAAAGAAAGTCATATAGGTTTAACACTAAATGAGTGTGAGAAAATTATGACAGAATGTTAATAACACATATGCTCATGCTGCTGACAGCAATTTGAGGTAAAATAAGTTAACACTCACTGATTGTGATACAGAGACAGGCTGTCGTCCACTTTTGTGAAGGGTGAGAGTAAAGTGGTACATTCTGTCTGGCAGCAGTGCACTTCTGGGCAGAAGCAGTGTACTTTCATTTCCTGGAATATGTTGATGAAGAGTGGAAACAGCTGAAGACAATTCTGTTGTGTTCTGGAAAAATTCACAGAATACACCATCAACTGATTGTTTATGTCAGTAAATCAAGTATTTACTGCATTTGTGAATTTCCATACCTCTATAGCGTAACTCCACTGGTACTGAAAAAACTTGATATCATTTTTCTCAGAATCTGGGTCAAAAGACTCACTTGCATCCAAAATCAGGTCACACTGGCTTGACCAGAACCTGTGAGAGCCACCTTTAATCACAGGCACCAACTCACTGTGGACCACGGTAAGCTGTATTGTCCTGTTCTGCTGTAGAGGAGTTCCTGGAAGTCTGGCAGTAAATGTCAGACAGTAGTTTCCCACTTGCAGAGCGTGCTTTGGCAGAGAAAGAAACGGTGTTGTGACATCCACTGAATCATTTAAGGACACCTTGTCCATTCCAGAGCAATCTAGTCCACTGAAGATCTCCCAGAAATAATATGCTTTGTACGTAACGCAACCGTTAAAGTCCACTCTTGCTTCAAAAAAACTTGGTCTGGATTTGAATATTTTATAATGTTCTTTTACGACGTAGATGTGCGGCTGGCCACACTCCAGCTTTTGCACTTCAATTGTCATTTGAGTAGAAACCTCACTTATGTTATTGAAAGCTGTTAATTTCACAACAAACGAACCAGTAATGTTATACTTGTGGACTTGTGTGTTGGATTCTGCAACCAGGGCTCCTTCACTGCCATCACCAAAATCCCAACGGAATTTAAGGTTGCTCCCTCCATCTGTGATAGCTATGAATGTGATCGGATAGTCAACAAAAGCTCCATCGTTTGAGGTAAAAAACTTCACTTTCTTCACATGCTTCTGTATTGTTGCTATACTGGTCAGGGACTGTGAGCAGAAGCCATTATCAGCTTCCACTGTAACAGACAGGGATCCATTAGTAAAAGGTGTGAAGTGAACATTTCGCCCGATTTCCCAAGAGGACCAAACTCCATTTAGTAGGAAAGTCCAGCGGTAATTGGCTTGTGAGCCACTGGATGCTTGAAAACTGATGTTTTTGGATGCCTCCAGGACAGCAGAGCAACATCCGATCAAATGCAGACCTTTAATTCTTTCCACAACTCTGACAATCACGGTTGCACTTTGGTAACTGACATGATTTGTTGCTCTTGCTCTTACTAGGTGGTTTCCGACTGAAAGAGAAGAGGTGGTAAAATTCTGCCAAATGTCTATGGAAGAACTTGCATTAAACTCCAAAGAAAAGGAAACTTCACTTCCTTGGGAGACGGATGCTGTGAAAGTAATCGAATCGTCCTCACACACAACATCACTGCTAGCCATAAGTAAAAATCCCTGGATGGCATCTTGAACCGTGACGGTATTTGAAACAGTTTGCCAGCTAATGTCATTTGAGGCGTTAAGTGAGACACGGTGATCTCCAACATCTGCAAAAGAATAGCTAACAGTTTGATTGTCTCCAAGAACCATAATTCTGTTGTGGAATATTAAAACCCATTCCCAGTGCAGGACATTTCCTGTTCCTGCAGAGCCATGAAGCAACAGGAGGCTATTTGATCTCACAAAAAATGGTCTGAGCTGCCCATTTATCTGAAAGTCCACTTTAGAGATGTTCTCCTGAATTATTAGTAGCTTGGTTGCATCATCAGACCCGAACACATTCGAGACTGAAACTCTGATTTTGACCACACCAACGACTTTAAAAACATGAAGGACAAAAGGCACATCTGATATTACAGGACTGTGCTCGGAATCCAAGAACCATGAGTAGCGAAGGTCTGTTCCAGATGAAACACTTGCAGATATCCTCACTGGCTTTCCTTTGGCTACAGCAATCGTTGGTGATGAAATACTCAGACCAGACACAAGCTCTACTGCTCTCAGTGAAAGCTTGGTATCAACCGATCCAAGAAGATTGGATACGACCAGCTTGATGTGCATGTCTCCAGGGCTGTTTGTAAAGAGTGGAAATTGCTTGCTATTACTTGCTATTCTTTGGTTTGCAGTCCACTCATACGTCAAGTTAGAACCACATGTCACTGATGCCGTCAAGAGCACGGTCTGATTTGTCAAGAAATATCTTGTATCCTGTAGCCCTTGAGAATGAATTCGAACCTCATGTATTCTTTCTACAACCTCAATGTGTGTTATGGATTCTACTCGACTAATAAGATTTTGTGCTGTGACTTTAATCTGAAACACCCCTGCTTTAGGAAACACATGCACGAATGTGGACGTCCCAGGGTTTGGAGGCAATAAAGGATTTACAGTCCAATAAAACACAACGTTTGCATTAACATCGGTCTGAGCTGTTAGCAGTATCTCTTTTCCGGCCTCCACAAATGGCTGACTTTTATTAACCACTACGGACGACAGTGGTGCCAGCACTTCAATCTCTACGGACACAGATTCTGAACTTATCACATTAGATGCGGTAGCCGTTACACGAAACCGCCCAGGAAAACAGAAAACGTGTGATTGATTCTGACCCTCCTTTTTGAAGCCATCACCAAAATCCCAGTGAAAAGAAGCTGTTTTATCAGGAAGCTCAGCCCAAAAGTAATAGGACTGATTCACAGCCATTGCATCATGGTTGCCTTCATATTTTATGGATAGATTAGATACAGGCCTTTGAACTGAAATGGTTGCTTTTGCTGTTCCACTGCTGACTTTGTTATGGACCTGCACTGAAATTTCATACAAACCCTCCTCTTGAAAAACAAAGCAATGGTGTGACAGGCCTTTGACTGGGACTAAATCACTAGAAAGATTGTTATACCACCAAAACTGATTATCTGCTACTTTGGGAAGCACAGAAACATCAAAGCATATTTCCTCATTCACAGCTACAGCACTCTTGGCTGAATGCAGAGTAACATCTGCTATTTGAGTCTCAACACATATGCTGGTTTCATAATGGGATGAAGCCACTAGGCTATAAACATTTACACTAACTGTGTACGTTCCTGAAGTCAAAAAAGTATGAGTGATCGTTCTAGCTCCTTTAACAACAGACAATGATGTGCCATCTCCAAAATCCCAGTAGAAAGTCAAAAATGCAACATGTCCTTTGACGAACACCTCAAAAACGGTCTCTGTTTTACTCACAATGCAGTCTGTTGGGATAATTTTACTAATTACCAAACGATACACTTCCACATTGACTAACCTGTGTTCTTTACTTACAGCATTATACGCAGTAGCCTGAACAGTGTAATTTCCGACGGACTTGTAAATGTGAGAGGCTGAGTTTCCGGTGTCATCTTTTAGTACTGAACCATCTCCAAAATCAAAGGTCCATTTTAAATGTGTGCCTGCAGATACTCTGCCACTGATTTCAAAGGTGCAGTTCATTTCAATGGAGCTGTTGTAATATAGCTGGAGACCTGAGACAGCCTCAAATACTTCCACCACAGTAGAGTTAGTCAAGACTGACAGGGAGTTGTTGGCACATATGGTGACATTGTATGTGCCGGGTCTTTTAAAAACATGCCTGACTTTACTATAGTATTCCTTCACTTGATCAGAGTCATCATCGAAATTCCACAAATAAAGCACTCCGTATGAAGAAGGCCAAAGTGAGACCTCAAATAGGATGGGGTGGTTCACTTGACATGCGATAGGAGATGATGACACCAACAGTCTTGATATTGGAGTCCTTATTTTAACAGTTACAATCTTTTCAATTTGGTCATATTGGTTGTAAGCCTTGATTTTCAGTGTGTAGTTACCTAAAAATTAAAAATAAAATAAAATTCAGGTTGTGGTGGCAGATTTGGCAGTCGTCAGGTTTTGTAGCATCAAGTAAAAACAAATGGTTTCAGTTACTGATGCTACTGCAATCAGTCTTGATTAATTTATTTAATAATCCATTTTTAAAGAGATAGTTCACCCAAAAACGAAAATTACACCATGATTTACTCACCCTCAAGCCATCCTATGTGTACAGTATATTACTTTGTTCTTTCAGATAAATACAACCAGAGTTATTTTAACTGTTAACCCCTAACTGTTGTTTACTCATACACGAAAGAGTGGCATTTCAGTGGATGACGTAGGACGGAGGCATAGCTTATGGTCCAGTTAGAATATGCAAGTCTCGCGAGAACCAAGTTTTTTTTTTACAGAAAAGCAAAACCAGCCTCCTCTTGGCTTATATCGAAATTCTCCTACATTTTTCTTTACAAGTCCTCGTTTGGTATTTCTAATTTGTGACCAGTGTTTTGTTTTGCTCTCTCTATTGTGTTTCCTTATATGTCACTTCTCACTTAAATTTATGCTATGCCTACCTAAGACACCCGCTGGAGTGCCACTCTCATATGAGAGTTAACAGAAGCTAGAGACTATGGTTTATTAAGTTTTAGATACAGATGTTTTCTTACAAAAACACATTGATTCACTTCAGGAGGCTTTTATTAACCTCACAGAGTCGTGTGGAGTACATTTTATAATGGATGGATGCACTTTATTGGACTTTAAAATATCAACAGCCATTCACTGCCATTATAAAGCTTGGAAGAGCCAGGACATGTTGTAATATAACTCTGACTGTATTTGTCTGAAAGAAGAAAGTCATATACATCTAGGATGGCTTGAAGGTGAGTAAATCATAGGGTAATTGTCATTTTTGGGTGAACTAACCCTTTAAGTAAAACTAGTTGAATACAATTTGTTAAATAATTTGTAATTATAATTATTTATAGTACCTGGCAAAGAAAATGTATGATGGATGAAATCTTGCAGATAGATATGTTTGGCACTTTGGTGAAGAGAGCTGTCTTCCATTTCTAAAGGAGCAGAAACTGGGTGACTGACAGATGCTGTATTATCACCAAAATCCCATCTGGAGAGATAAATCACTTCATAATATAGCATAATGGAGCATTATACATTCAGAAGAGGTCAAAATTAATTTCATAATTTTAACTCAATTACAATTCAGAAACATTAACCTGATTGTAACGCCTATAGAGATGTCAGCTTTAACTCGTATTGTGTAGCGAGTTGAGGTGTTTACAGCAATGGCCTCTGGCATGGAAATTACTGCTAGGTCAGCTAATGGGGTCATTACATCAGCTGTGAGCTTCACCTCAATTAACTGAGAGCTCACAGGGTTATTTGCCATTACCTAGAGCAGAAAAAGGCAGTAAAGACTTGAAGAAATTATAAACACGAAATCATTCATAACAAAACCTAAAGCAATGATTCTCAATTGGTGGGTCGTGACTTCCAAATGGGTCACAAGGCCATTGGTGGCAGGAAAGCAAAAATGCAAATAGTAAAATGCAGATAATGTATAAATTACGTAGTTTAATCTTATCTACTTTTAAAAGAGAGGAGTAAATGCTTTACATATCTTTTGTTGTTGACATCAAAGGTTGTGCATTCGAATAACCCTTACGAAAAAGAAGTTTATTCAAGTGTGCTATTAGTATAATTCTTTTAAACTAAAAATAGGAAAGTATACTTGGTCACACTTTATATTAGGTGACCTTAACTACTGTGTACTTACATCAATAAAATAAGTACAATGTACTTATTGTTGTCATATTATATTGCAAAGCACTTTTGCTTCTATTAAGGTGGGTTGTGGGTAAGGTAAGGGACAGGTTTGGTGGTATGAGTAAGTTTAAGGGTGGGTTAAGGTGTAATGACTGTTAAGCTTTGGAGTGTTGATCGACTCCATCTATGTTTTGATTATCGATTTGATTATCCAATGCAAAGTCTTTTTTCAGCTTTTTGTTCAAAATATTGTGTATTTATTTATTTATTTTTTCTTATTTATGAAACTTACCCACATTCAAGTGTTTATAAAAAAGAATGCATGAAGCTAGAATAAAATGTTTTTGTTTACAAGCAGATACCCTGTTCTTCTGATGTTTTGTATGTTCAGATATTCATATAACAAAATATATACAAATTAATACCTAAATAGGGACATAGTAGTATACTTAAAGTATTCACTTAAAGGAAACTTACGAGTATACTTGCAGTATAAAACTACGAAACTAGTAGTTTACTGGGAATATACATCAAAGTGTACTAAAAACGCTACAAATATTTAATCAGTAGTTCACTTTTAGTATAGTTGCAGTGCAAACTGAAAACATAGATGTAAACTAGTTGTGTACTCAAAGTTTACTACTGTTATACTGAAAGTATACTTAAAAGTATACTTTTATATACTAGAAAGTCGGCCAATTTAGTCCCAAGGAGTATTGAAATAGTACACTTACAAGTATACTACTAGTACACTGATATTTGTATACTTACTACATAAAGTATACTTAAAAATATACTTGAACTTAACTTGAAGTATACTTCTTTTTGGTAAGAGATGCTAGCAGCATTTTCATTTGAAACTAATACAAATATGGATTGTGCTGCTACCAAAAATACTAAAAATTTAATTTGAAAAACAAAGAGTTTTGTCTTTGGGTCTTAAAGCAAAGCCAGCTGAGAACCACTGAGCTCTGAAGACCTGGATCACTGTATCATTGCTTTAGGCTCAGTTTCACAAAGGCGTTTAAACTTGTACTTGAAAATATTTCTGTTATATTAAAATGTGTACCTTTAGCTTGTATTCTGCCGGCTTCTTAAAAACCACACTGTAAGACTCTCCTGTGTGTGGAAACTGGACCAGGTCATCAATAACCCAAGTATACTTCACTGATGACCCTGTGACTACTGAGGCTGTAAACAACTGTTGAAAAAAACAACCACATCAGAGTACGCACCTCATTTAAAGTCCAGTTATGACATTAAAGAAACCTTTTCTTCAAATACCAGGTAAATACCATTAGCACATCAAATTCTAAAAGGTTGCTGGTGAACTTTTGAAGTATTATATATAGTAGTATATTTTCTTTCACAATGACACACATAAGAAATTAATACCTGTGGTATGTCCACCAGAACTCTGCTGAAGCCCCGAGGCTGGATTCTCAGCCCAGTTACAGGAATGTGAGACACAACTCTCAAACTCAGAGTCTGGGAGTTCAAGCTGTTTGAAGCCGTGATGTTCAGTATATGCTCCCCTTGACTAGAAAGCTTCATGTACACATGAGAGAACCACATGTCAAGAGAAGCCCTAACACATCCTCCTTCAATCTCAGGCATCTCAGTGGGGCATGAAGATACAAAAGGGACTCCATTCTCAGACACAGGGTCTGACCAGGAACTGGTTGCGTTTTCTTCTGAAACAATCTGGATGACAATAAGGGTTGGGACATTGACAGCAACATGCATTTGGTTGTCCTTGTCAAGCTTTGGATACAAAACTTTCAACCCTGTAACAGGACTCTCTGCTTTGATTGGACTGTTGCTTTGTGAAGTGCTGGGTATTGGAGAAACTCCAAAATGTGGCATAGTGTCCTCGTAAATCACCCGGAGGTCACAGACCACTTCATCTAGCCACTGGCCCTGTCCCGGTTGGGCAGACAGACCCCCCTCTAACCAACCCCCCCACTCAGGTCCATGCAGGGAGAGGTAACTCTGGAGCCAGGATGAGTTGGTACCAGCAGTACAGTGTAGAAATTCGCCTGCTCTTCTAGTGTGCTGCAGTGCCAGAATATCATCAGGATAGACAGTGATATGTTTGTCTTGTGCTATAACCTGCACAAACATAAAAATAAGCGTTGCTGATTTTAGGTCATTGTCAAACGTACTACTATCATTTAAATTAATAGCTGAATCCTACTGAGCTGCCAAGAAAAGGAATTCACATTGTCACGAATCTGGTCTGTGTCCCGCTGTCCACCAACCACCAGATGTCACTCTCGCATCACTTACGCACTCTGACTGTCACTATACATCTCGGACTGCATCTCCCATCCTCCACCGCTCTTATTGCGTCAGTCCCCGTGACCAATCAGGCGCCCTATAAAAACCCCGCTCCTTTTAGTGCCCTTCACGGTTGGTTGTATTTTCCTGTTGTTGTTATTATTAGCGTTTCCTAGTTTCCTCGTTCCTGGTTTTGTTCTCTCGCCTGGTTTCTCGTTTGGACTGTCTAGCCGCCTGCCTTTTGGACTATTGCTCACGTTTATTGGATTACTCTCTCCCACTGTCTTTGATATTCCTGTCTGCTCCCGTCTCGACCCAGCCTGTACGACCATGTCTTTGTCTCGCGTTTTAAATAAAAGCTTGCATATGGATCCGCTCGCCTCTCGTCTCGTTCACCTCGTTACAGAACCAACCGTCACTACAGGATCCAGCAGCTTTTCACCCGGACAATCTTCCGACATGGACACAGACCTGATCTTAGCAAGGATCAAGCAAGGACAACGTACACTCGAACAATACATCCGTGAGTTTTTGGCCATTACTAACTACTCTACCCTCCCGGACTGCATCATTATTGAACTGTTTGCTGATGGCGTCAATGAGCCACTAAGAGCGAGGCTGAGACGCGAGGGTCCGCGCTCTTCGCTAGTGGCTTTTATAAACTTTGCGTTTTTGTGTGTGGGCTCGTCGTGTACTGTGGGGGTCGCGAAGGAGGTACGCGACAACGCAGACAGATCAGCCGCGCAACCCTCTCGCAGATTGGCGGTAACGCCGGATCACGACGCCACAAACAGGTTTTCTGCCTGGGTCGCTCGTGAAATGGCGGCCGTAACAGAGCGTGCTCGAGCGATGGCGGCGTCAGCACAGCCCGCGCACAAGATGGCGGCCGCGACGGAGCGCGTTAACGCGATAGCGGCGACAGCGGTGCCCGTTCACAAAATGGCGGCCGCGTCGGAGCGCGTCCACACAAGGGCGGCGACGGCGGAGCCCGTACACAAGATGGCGGCGAGAACAGAGCTCTGTCACGTCACAGCCGCCATACAAGAGCCATTTAAAGTTGCAGTTACCTTTCCTGAGTCAAGTCAAGTTTCCAATTTAAGTCAATTTACAGCTGCATTTCCCGAGTTAAGTCAAGTCTCCAAGTCAAGCAAGATTACAGCTCCTGTTTCTACATCTAGTCAAGTCAGAGCTGCTCCTCCTAAGGCAAGTCAAGTTACAGCCATCTTTCCTGAGCCACTGCACAAGATGGCTGCCCCGCCAGAGCCACTGCACAAGATGGCTGCCACGCCAGAGTCTGTCGCAAGGATGGCCGCTAAGCCAGCGCCCGCTAACGCCACGTCTGTCAAGCCAGCGCCCGCTAACGCCACGTCAGCCAAACCACAGCCTGCTCAGGACATCTCCGTCAAGCCACAGCCTGTTCACGTCATGTTTTCTGCTCCTGGTTCTACACCCCTCATGGCCGCACTTCCTGAAGTGGTTCCTGAGTCAAGCAAAGTCACAGTCCTGGTCCCTGAGTCGAGTTACGTCCTGCCTGAAGGCCCCGAGCCTCGCCAGGTCTCATTCGACATTTCAAGATCACAGCCTATCATGATGGCCCACGTGCTGGACACTCCTCTAGTGACTGTAAGGGCGGCTAAAATGGTGCTCCTTAATGCCACGGCGGCTACCCCCGAATCAAGTCAAGACACAGAGTCAAGCCAGGTCACGGCTGTGCACCTCGAGTCAAGCCAGGTCACAGCTGTTCCCCACGAGTCAAGTCACGTTACAGCTGTTGTTCCTGAGTCAAGCCATGTTGTTCAGGAGCCAAGTCCCGTTACAACGGATCTCCATGAACCAGGCCAAGCTGCTGCTGTCGTTCCAGAGCCAAGTCAAGCTTCAGCCGCTGCTCCAGAGTCAAGTGAGGCTACGGCTGTAGCTTCCAAGTCCAGTCAAGTTTCCAAGTCCAGTCAAGCTTCCAAATCCAGCAACGTCAAGGCGATCGTTCCTGCGTCAGGCAACGTCAGGGCCGTGGTTACTGAGTCAAGTAAAGTCATTGCTCTTCACAAGCCAGTTCAAGACACTGCTGATCTCCATGAGCCAAGTCAAGTCACCGCTGATCTCCAAGAGTCAAGTCAGCTGACTACTGAGCTTCACGAATCAAGTGAAGTCACGGCCAATCTCCCCAAACTAAGTCAAACCACAGCTGATATTCATGTGCCAAATGAAGTTATTGCTGCTGTTCCAGACTCAAGTCACGTCTCGTCCGACCGCCCAGACTCAAGTCACGTCTCGTCCGACCGCCCAGACTCAAGTCACGTCTCGTCCGACCGCCCAGACTCAAGTCACGCCTCGTCCGACCGCTCAGAGTCAAGTCACACCTCGTCTGACCGCTCAGAGTCAAGTCACGCCTCGTCTGACCCTCCAGAGCCCCGTCACATCTCGTCTATCTGTCTAGAACCTCGCCATGTCTCGTCTGACCGCTCTGAGTCAAGTCACGTCCCGCCTGACGGTCCAGAGCCTCTCCATGTTTCATCAGACCTCCCAGTGCCTCGTCAGGTCTCGTCTATTCGTCCGGAGCCAAGTCACGTCTCGTCTGACCTTCCAGAGCAGTGCCATGCCTCGTCTGATATCCCAAGTTCACAGCCTACTATGATGGTCAGTATGCTGGATCCACCACAGGGGTCAGTGAGGGCAGTGAACATCTCAGCGGCACCAACATCGCCAAGATCCATCATCAAAGAGGTCCTTTCACCCGCCACTGCTCTTCCCTTTATGGCGGTTGCCATTTGGTGTGTGTGGGCTGCACACTGTGCTCCTGAGGTCACGCCTGATCTCAAGTCTGCTCCAGAGCCCCCGTCTGGTCTCAAGTCTGCTCCAGAGCCCCCGTCTGGTCTCGAGTCTGCTCCAGAGGTCCCGTCTGGGCTCGAGTCTGCTCCAGAGGTCCCGTCTGGTCTCAAGTCAGCTCCTGAGGCCACGTCAGCTCACAAGCCTGCTCTAGAGCTTCCGTCTGGTCTCAAGTCTGCTCCAGAGGTTACGTCTGGTCACAAGCCTGCTCCAGAACTCCCGTCTGGTTACAAGCCTGCTCCAGAGCTCCCGTCTGGTCACTGGCCTGTTCCAGAGCTCCCCTCGGTCGGAGAAGCCGCGCCAATACCTCCTGAGGTGTCAGCTTCGGCTGTGGATCCTCCCTTGGAGGTGGCGTCCCCTTACAAGCTCTCTGCTTCTCCCCCTATTCTGTCTACCTCCTCTGTCCCTGTTCTCCCCAGGTTCGAGACCATGACGCAGGTTCCAGTTCCGCCCCGGAGGGCTGCTGCGCCTCCTGTTCCGCCCCGGAGGGCTGCTGCGCCTCCTGTTCCGCCCCGGAGGGCTGCGGCACCTGCTCCGCCTCCTGTTCCGCCCAGGAGGGCTGCTGCACCTTCTCCCCCTATTCTGTCTGCCTCCACTGTCCCTGCTTTCCCCAGGTCCCAGACCGTGACCCAGATTCCTGTTTCACCCGAGAGGGCTGCTCCGCCTCCTGCTCCACCTCCTGTTCCGCCCCGGAGGGCCGCTCCGCCTCCTGTTTCGCCCTGGAGGGCTCCTGCGCCTCCTGCTCCACCCTGGAGGGCGCCCGCGCCTCACGCTCTGCCTCCGGCTCCGCCCTGGAGGGCTCTTGTGTCGCTTGTCCCGCCTCCGGCTCCACCCTGGAGGGCTCCTGCGCCTCCTGATCCGCCTCCGGCTCCGTCCTGGAGGACTCCGGCGCTTCCTGCTCCACCCTGGACGGCCCCGGCGTCTCCGGCTCTGCCCTGGAGGGCTCCTGCTCCGCCTCCGGCTCCGCCCTGGAGGGTACCTGCTCTGTCGGCCCTGCCTCAATCACTGGGCCCTCCACATGGACCTGGCCCTCCAACCCTCGCCCTGTCTCGCTCCCACCCCACCGCACCCCTGGACTGTTGTTCCCTTAGAGCGTCTGGAAGCCGCTCCTTGGGGGGGGGCTATGTCACGAATCTGGTCTGTGTCCCGCTGTCCACCAACCACCAGATGTCACTCTCGCATCACTTACGCACTCTGACTGTCACTATACATCTCGGACTGCATCTCCCATCCTCCACCGCTCTTATTGCGTCAGTCCCCGTGACCAATCAGGCGCCCTATAAAAACCCCGCTCCTTTTAGTGCCCTTCACGGTTGGTTGTATTTTCCTGTTGTTGTTATTATTATCGTTTCCTAGTTTTCTCGTTCCTGGTTTTGTTCTCTCGCCTGGTTTCTCGTTTGGACTGTCTAGCCGCCTGCCTTTTGGACTATTGCTCACGTTTATTGGATTACTCTCTCCCACTGTCTTTGATATTCCTGTCTGCTCCCGTCTCGACCCAGCCTGTACGACCATGTCTTTGTCTCGCGTTTTAAATAAAAGCTTGCATATGGATCCGCTCGCCTCTCGTCTCGTTCACCTCGTTACACACATCATAATTTTATCATAATTAAGACTTCTAAAATAAGTTTAAAAGTTACAAAATAAAGCCAGCTGTCACCCTGTGTTTTTTTTTTTTCAGGAATCCAATCAGACTGAATATAATACACTAACAATTATGCCTTAAAGGGATAGTTCACTCAAAAATCTATTTACCCATGATTTACTTACCCTCAAGCCATCCTAGGTGTGTATGACTTTCTTCTTTTGGAGGAATACAATTGGCGTTATATTAAAAGATGTTCTGGCTCTTCCATGCTTTATAATGGCAGTGAATGGCTGTTGAGATTTTGAAGTCCAATAAAGTGCATCCATCCATCATGAAAAATACTCCACATGGCTCCAAATGGTTAATAAAGGCCTTCTGAAGTAAACTGATGCATTTAGGTAGGAAAAATATCCATATTTAAAACTTTAGAAACTGTAATCTTTAGCTTTTACTAACTGTTGTACGCACGCAAGGTAGTGGTGAACAAGTGACCAGTTTCAGCTTCAGCATCTATTTATAGTGTAGGGGGAAGGACTTTTTGAATTCTAGAGAGCATTTGATTGGACAAAAAGTTTGATGAGAAGCTGAAGTGCAGAGTGATGGCATCAAAATCATTGATCCATATTGGCGGAAGTGAGAGACTATAAGTTTTGAATGCTTATATCTTGTAAATGCAAATTTTATAATTTTTTTGAGCACACTAGCTTAACATATACTAAAAGCCATAAAACTTTAATTTTTATTTCATAGGGACTTTAACCCCCGAGAGCCGTGAGGACAACTATTATGAACACTTTACTGGACTTCAAAATCTCAACACCCATTCACTGACATTATGAAGCTTGGAAAAGCCAGGACATTTTTTATAACTCCGATTATATTCATCTGGAAGAAGAAAGTCATATACACCTAGGATGGTTTGAGGGTGAGAAAATCATGGGGTATTTTTTTATTTTTGGGTGAACTAACCCTTTAAATTTTTCACTTTCCAAATGTTCAAATCCTTAAGGCTTAACACTATAAACTTCTGTCCACAAAAATGAGATGCTGAAAACACTGGATCATGCTGCTCGTGTGTAAATGAACACAGTATTAGGATTTGGAACAAAGTCAACAAGTCAAATGTTGCCACCTACACTGATGTGTGTGTGTTCAGTGCTTGGGGTCAATGTCATTGACATGTCTGCCATCAAGTGGAAGAACGGTGGCGTCGCAGGGTAGCGGGGAGGCAGCGGGAATACATGTCCCCCGTTAAAGGTGTGGTAAGGGCTACACGGACTGGTGATGGGCAGACAGATCTCCAGTAGATGACACCAGTACTGCCTGCTGGCACAACCACCAGTGGTGTTGCACATGGGCGTCAGTGAACAGCAGCTGAAAGGGTTCAGGAGTGAACTACAACCTGGAAGATAAGATGTTTTATAAAACGTACTTCTGGAACTGATCATCTGACAAAATTTTAAAAATGTGTTTCTCATTATTGCTAAATTTGCTCACCAGGTGGTACTAGATGATGACTTGGGCTGCAGTATGGCCGTAAGATTTGCACTCTAGCCAAGGTCAGCTGATCGCTTGGCTGTGTCACCAAATCCAAAGACAAGACTCGACCCTCATGACTAAACCAAAGACCTGGGAACAACATAACCTGTGCAGATACACATTTAATTAAAAAAATGTATTAATTTTCAAATAATAAAATGAACATCTGTGTACGTGCGGGTATGTATACAGGTTTATATGGTTTATGAGGACACAAATGTGTATAATGTCATAGGTCATAGGTATTACAACGTGAACATGGTCTGTGATAACACTTCTAAAAATTAATCTAAAAATGCTGAAAGATTTGTGTGAGGGGTAGGTTTAGGGTTAGGGTAAGGGGATAGAAAATACAGTTTGTATAGTATAAAAATTATTATGCCTATGCAGACTCCCTGTAAACCACATACACAAACGTCTGTGTGTGTGTGTTTTAAAGGGATTGCTCACCCAAAAAAAAAAAATTTGTCATTAATTACCCCATGTTGTTTAAAACCTGTAAGACCTTCGTTCATCTTTACAACACAAATAAAGATATTTTTGATGAAATCCAAGAGCTTTCTGAGCCTCCATAGACAGCAACGCAACTACCACGTTTAAGGCCCAGAAAAGTAGTAAACACATTGCTAAAGTAGTCCATATGACATCAGTGGTTCAATCGTAATGTTATGAAACTTAGGAGGAGACTGACATGGAAGTAAAGATATTGCTGAATAAAATTGTTAGTGTTGTTTTCTTTGTGCACAAAAAGTATTCTCATAGCTTCATAACACTGAATCACTGATGTCACATGGACTGTTTTAATGATGTCCTTACTGCCTTTCTGGGACTTGAACGTGGTAGTTGCGTTGCTGCCTATGCAGGGTCAGAAAGATCTCAGATTTAATCAAAAAATATCTTAATTCTGGTCTTGCGGGTCTGGAACAGCATGAGAGTGAGTAATTAATGACAGATATTTAATTTTTGGGTGAACTATCCCTTTAAATGTGACTTATCAACAAACATTAACATGCATTAACATTTTTAATAAATACATATGCAGAAAAAAGAACAATTTGCATATTCTGCCCCTTTGTCTGAAAAGCTTGATTTTAAGGGTTTTAACATCCCCCTGCTATTGCATGCAAGCAAAGTTGTTGTTTTTTTTTTTTTAAATTACACACATAAAACTGTCATTTATAGACCAAACTCAAACAATAGATGTACATTGTTACTGTTCAAAAATGCTTTCTGAGGGATCACAGACACTGAATACTGGAGCAATGGCTCCTGAAAACTCAGCTTTGCCCTCTCAGTAATAAATTAAAAATGTACATATATTTTAAAAGAAAATATTTATTTTAGGTTGTAATTATATTTCACAAATACTGTATTTTTGATTAAATAAATGCAGTCTTGGTTAACATAGTTATTATCCGTTTTAAAATTAGTGTATTTTCAACAGTTTAATTTGCATTAACTTAAAAACCCTTGATTAACAATTCAGCGAGCTTATTTGTTTATTTTTACCTCAACCACTTGTGTTCCTGGGTCTGGTGGAGAGGGTAGCAGTTGTATCTGGGACACTGCGTATACGCCTGACATTAGTGGGACACCCGTCACGTAGCTCTCCAGCGATGGCAAAGACACTTTAAAGAAAAGTGAATGATGCTGCTGTGAGCTCTTGATAAAGGATTTGTAACATAGCTTATAATAACTGAATGCGATCTTTAAATAACTCAAACGTAAACAAATGTATGTTGTGCTTTGTCACCCCCTAGCTGCTAAAATTAAACTACACTACCACTGGAACGGCAGTATTTTATTTCCATAAATAACGCTATAGAATGCTGAGTTCGGTGATTATAATTGTAAATATAAATAATTCAATTACTTTTTATCGTCTTGATTTTGCAAAACTCACCACCAGGTGGTGTTTGAAGGTGTAGTTGATTATTTGCCCCCCATTCTCTATGATAATGATAATTTGGATAATGTCACTTTATCAGTGGGGTTAAAGCAGTTCTATTAGCTTACCTGATATATTTTTCTCACAGATAATGAAATTTCTCTTATTACATTGTTCATTCATCCACTGTCCGGAGCCCAAAGCCATTGAAGTACATTCCTTCATCTCACTGTCTTCAGTATCTAAATCATCAAATGAATCCTGTGCCATTCTGTTTCTCAACCAGACTCCAACTGGAGCTTCTCTGGAAGTTAAAGCAAATACAGAATCAGCTATTACAGAAGTTGCAATGCTCTGTTTTTACATTTCCTTTTAAATATGTCTACTGGGGGGGGAAAAGGCCTGCAACCATATAAAATATTGTGATCTCTTACAGTTGGAATGAATTTTGTATGAAGGTCTGTACAGTCGCACTGTCCACCATAGCAATGTCTCCCCTCTCATGTCTCTGACAGATGCCTTTTGCTTCTAGCCATGTTGATTTAAAAGTGGGCATCCAGTAGCAGCGTAAACCATCACGGTCAATTTTTGCCCCCTTTTGGCAATAATGTTCTAGTGGAAAGCATGAGATATTTCAAAAACATTAGCTGCGTCTACAAATAACAAACACAAGTCACGTAGCGTAATGCTCAATGATTGAAAACAAGAATAATATTCATTACTGAGCAAGGCAGATAAAACATCTCACCGCTGAAGCAGCTTGTAAAAACACAGAGAATCCAAATGAGAGGCAGGTGCATAATATTTGCCATTTTATCTATTCCCCAGGTAGAACATAATAAATGTTAGTAATAATGAATCATACATGAGAGAGACCGCAAGAGGGTCCATTTCATGCTCCGACTGTGTCTGTCCATTAGGACCCTGCTTTAACTTTTCCTTCAGCCTCTTCTCACTCTCTCTCTCTCTGGCCTCTATCCTTTTGTCTTTCTCTCTTACTTGTCCTTTTATTGCTTGGTGACTTATTAGCATTGTGCGTTTCAACACATAGTTTCACCCCCCCTTTAACATTCACATGACTTTTGGTTCGTCTCACAGCAACAGCCCCGGAGAGAGAGTGGACGAAGCCCTCATTAACATGCTGTAAAATCCCGGCTGATGAATAGGCCGTTAAAACTGCTCATCCAGGTTAAATGTGTCACCACCTCCATTATTACGCTAAAGATATATATCTATATAAAATTATAAGATGAAAAAGAGCGCTCTGAGCATTCTGGCATCGGTAGTACTGGAATAGATCTTTTGTGCAACTTTACTTAAGCTTCTGCCCAAACCCTTGAAAATACAGTTTGACCTTCGAGCAACTGTTTATTTTTCTCCTCCAGGACACGCCGTCATACCCTACTCCAATTCAAATGTACAGAAAATAAGAGCGGGGAAATGCAAAAAAAGGAAAGCGTGAGCTCTTCTCGGAAGACGCACCAGCTGTTGCTAAGCAACAGAGTAGATAGAGCAGGGGTTGACAGTCATTCTTTTCAAAGCAAAGCAGACAGACGTAACAAGGCTTCCTTGGCTGAATACTGGGTCGTAGCTTTCAGGGGTGAACAATGGAACAGCGTCTAATAGTTTTCAGCAAAAAGGCCAATGAGAATCAGATTGAATTCCAGTGACCTTTCTCCAAAACTTACCGGATCGAGATTTTATATTGAGAATTGCAAACTGTATGATTCAAAGTCATTCCAAAGCTCTATGACTATCTTTCTTATGTGGAACACAAAAGAAGATGCTTTGGAGAATTTTATAGGGGTCTAATATTATTTCCCACTGACTGTAGGTGTGACATTGCGGCAATATGTCTAGTTCTTACTAGTTCACTTCTAGAACAAAAATGTACAGGTAATGTACTCCATTGTCATCCAAGATGTTAATGTCTTTCTTTCTTCGGTCGTAAAGAAATTATGTTTTTTGAGGAAAACATTTCAGGAATTATCTCCATATAGTGGACTTCTATGGTGCCCATGAGTTTGAACTTCCAAAATGCAGCTTCAATGCAGCTTCAAAGGTCCTTGCACCACTGGTGCTCAAGCCCTAAAAAGTGCATTTTAAATACCTGGCACTTAAAGGAGAATTCCACTTCCAAAACAAAGATTCACATATAATGTACTCAACCCATTGCCATCCAAGATGTTCATGTCTTTCTTTCTTCAGTCATAAAGAAATTATGTTTTTTTGAGGAAATAATGGACTGATATGGTGCCCTGATTTTGAACTTTCAAAATGCAGTTTAAATGCGGCTTCAAACGATCCCAAATGCGGTTGTAAACGACCCCAGCCAAAAAAAGAAGGGTCTTATCTAGCATAACGATCGGTTATTTTCAAAAAAATAATACAAAGTAAATACTTTTTATTGTCAAATACTTATCTTGTCTTACTCTGCCTGGACTGTTTTATGACAGTTAGTGTATGTCGAACCCTCAACTTTAAAATTGTCCTATATCACTGCTTTACATTTTTTGTTAAGGGTGTTTGATCTGCTTTGCATGTTTAGTTTGCAAAGACTGGGTCGGTACTTTTGCAGCGATGTAGGATGATTTTGAAATGATTTTTGAACTTGAGGGAGAAAATACAATTGGAGTTTTTCGACATACCCTAACTGTCTTGAGCCAGAATACACAGAGTTCAACAAGAGCAAGGCAAGACGAGCGTTTGAGAATAAAAAGTATTTAAATTGTATTGTATTACAAATAAAAATAACCCATCGTTTCGTTAGATAAGACCCTTCTTACTTGGCTGGGATCGTTTACAACCGCATTTGGGATCGTTTGAAGCTGCATTTAAACTGCATTTTGGAAATCGGGGCACCATAGCAGTCCATTATATGAAAAATATACTGAAATGTTTTCCTCAAAAAACATAACTTTTTTACGACTGAAGAAAGAAAGACATGAACATCTTGGATGACAATGGGGTGAGTACATTATATGTGAAACTTTGTTCTGGAAGTGGACTTCTCCTTTAAATAACTGAGAAAACAAACAACTGAACAACTGTCGCAGCTTTAAGTATCTAGCGAAGGGGGAGGGGCTATCAGAGTCCGATTATGAATGACAAAATAACCTTATATAATTCATACACTATATAGCTGAGTGCATAGTGCGTAAGTACATAGGTGCATAGTGTATAGTGCGCCATTTGGGAAATTATTTGATTCATCTGAACGCCCACTGCATCCACTGAACGGAATCGTGTAAAAAATATCGTCAAATATGATGCAGCATGAGCATTTCATTTTCACTTTATTTCACTTTCAGTTATGTCAGTTTCACTAAGGTGGCATACAGGGAGAGTGTTAGGGATTTGTGGTATTTCTTTTTTATTTATTTGCCTAAATAATTTAAATACAGTATATACATTTATAGAAAATAGAACATTTGATGTAAATTTAATTTCATTCAGGGGTGGTTCACCCAGGGCGCCATAAAAGCTAAAACTGCCACTGGGATTTTTAGAAAAAACTCTGTGGCAATAAATCAAATTCTATGGTGATGAATCTAGTTAAACAGCTTTGTCCTGGAAAGCGTGTCAATGAAAAGAGGGAGTATTGTTGTGCAAATATGACATTAACACCCTCAAATGGTTTAGATCCAAGTAAAATGGAACCATGTTTTCTTCCTACAAATTATGTATCAATGGCATTAAAGTTACAGTGATGTTAAATGTTTATTTGTAAATCAAATTTTTTAAATTATTCATATTGTATGTGATTATACTGTTTATACTAAATTTTGCTATGACACAACATTTGCATCTCGCTTCTCCTGAAATATAGTGTGGCAGGCTGTTGTTTGGGGCTGAATAACAATTATCTGCCAGATAGATTATTACACTGAGCATGGCTCAGAATCTCTGATTACTTTCTAAATCAATTCCCCATCCTTTTTCATTAGCATTAAATCTCGTTACCTCTTTATTCTTTAATGTACAGAAAAGAGTTCCCAGACAATGAAAGTTCCTTGAACATTATGTACATCTGCATCATAAAAAGGATTTCGAATTTGAAGCGTATAAAGTGGCACCTGCTCAAGTGGCTGTCCTTGGAAAGTGTCAGCACACTCCATATTTAATTCTCTCATACTAAAGGTGAAAGAGTGGAGCTACGTGGTGGAACAACAACTCATTTGGCACTGTTTCCTACCCAGTACTGGTAAAATCCTTCTTATTTCTCCTTGGCTAGCTCCAACCTGAGGATACTCTCAGGCTTCACTTCCCCTAATCCTGCTAATACACATGAACAACACCCTGAGCCCAAAGGGAAATGCTACAGAGATAGTCCTTGTCTGTTTCATAGAGGAGAAAGACAGTCTGAATTTTTGGAAACATGAATGGGTGAAGTCAATGAAGGAGATTAAAACACCTCAGCAACAGGACAATGTTTGCACTGTTTAATGCTCCATGAAAAGCAGATCTTAAAAGCTGCAAGTGCTTGTAACTTTATATCGATCTGCTGAAAGCTGAGTCGTCCTCTTTGCCTTTAAAATCAACTTGGAACAGACTCAGTTTAATTTAACAGTCCTGGTCTTAATGTGAACAATTAATCATTGCATCCAATATTTCATCCAAATGTAATACCTTTTTCATCCTCCCTTCCAACCATCTCCTCTTAAATGTACTTAACACCCAATTTGCATGATTCAGTTTGTAATGGATAAAATGAAGTCCTTTCCATGTTTCTCATTTCATTTCTCAATTGCTTGCTTCCCTCAGAAATATGTCAGATTATGAAAGTAAAATGTAATACAAACAGCATTTAACATTGTTTCCTGTATATAAATATAAATTAATTTGTCACACACACAGTATTAGGTAAACATTTTTATTACAATATAAGTTGACTGTACAAATAAAAAGAAATTAAATATTTCACTGCTGAATTTTCAGACACATTTTAAAGTAGACCATCAGAATTCCAAGATGGGTTACCAGTCCAAATCCAGATTCAACTGAAGTTGAGGAAAGTCTTTTTCATACCATGTCCACTAGTTTAAATGTATTCTCCTGTTTTGAAGGAATGACATTAATAAAGGTCTTGTACAGAACAGCACCCTTGGGAAGTTTTGGGATCACATCCCTGGCTTCGGCACTTCTTGGTAGAGGAACGTACACCTCCTTGGTGAATCTGACAATACCATCCTCTAGAGCATAAAGTGTTTTGTTGGTTCCAATACCGACCTGTGAAGACAGACAATGAGATTACTGAAGGGAATACTGTCTATTTCCAATTTTTAATAATTGTATGTAAATAAAGTTTTAAGATTTTGAGAAATTTAAAACAGTGCATTATGATGAAAAAATAACAAAATTACCAAAAAAACAACTAAATGAGATTTAATGCAAGAACATTAAATCTTTACAGGTCAAATCTTTATCTTAAAATTCATAGGTATCTTTTCAAATGTGTTATACTGATAATATAAATTGTAGTGAACAAACTATACTTTTATTCAATCAGAAACAGCAAAATAGAAGTTTCTTTATTAGGGCTGCACGATAAATCGCATGTGATTGTGAGGCGCGCTTAGTCAATGAAGCCGGTTCTTTGATTAGTAGTAAAGCGCCATCACGTGCGTTCAGCTGGAGCGGCAATTAATACACAGAGCCGTAAATCACTGACAAGCTCCGCAAAATCGCGCTCATAATCGAATGCGATTCATCTGCGATTATGAGTGCGATTTTGCGGAGCTTGTCAGTGATTTACGGCTCTGTGTATTAATTGCCGCTCCAGCTGAACGCACGTGATGGAGCTTTACTACTAATCAAAGAACCGGCTTTACTGACTAAGCGCGCCTCACAATCGCATGCGATTTATCGTGCAGCCCTATTCTTTATTATAGTAAGAAATTAAAAAAAACATTTAAATAATAATATTTAAGTAAAAATGTTGAAGCATAAAATGTCAAAGCATAAAATACTAATTAAAAATAATTTAATAAATAAATCATTCATAAAAACAAAAATTGGTCATGTACAAACATATCAAAGTATTGTTTTGGTCACCAGAAATTGTAAGTAATAAATTGTATAAAATTATAACATAAAACACATGGTAACTTGCCCCGGCCAGGCACAGCTATAGCTTTATAAAGCTACTCTTTGGCAAATATTTTATTCCAAACATCTTACATGGGCTCCAGGTTGCCAGCGCATTAGACCCCTGCGTTGTGTTGCGAGGATGTTGCCTGCATGTACAAAGTTACCTTAAAAATAGAAAGACAAAACAGATAAACTGTGTTATAATGCAAGTTGATGGAGGACAAAACAGACTAGCCACTATAAAGGTACACAAAATCTCTACATGTTTCTCATATAGGATCAAGGTCAATAGTCAAAAAAGTACCATCTTGTTTTTTGTATCCATATCTTCGGCCTGCACTCTTCCCTCCTAGGTTTTTGCTGCTTCCTCCTGATTTCTTTGAAGCAAACCTTGTCAGTACAACAACAGGTGTCTGACTGAACAGAATGCCTGCAAAGACAAGATAAACAGAGAAATCATTACCTGCAACACATTAGATGATGTTTAATCGTTCCTTCATGTCGTCACAGACATCAGTTTGATATAATCCTCATATAACATATAACATGATTCTTAACTATCTGCATTACCATTTACAAAATGTAACAGTAAGCCAAATCAGTCAACTCATCACAGTTTAAATGCTGTTGATGCTGCTGCCTACATTTAACACATGCTCACTGTGCTGTCAGGAAAGGGTGGCTTAGAACTCTACTACAATTTCGCAGTCATTACAAAACGCTGAAACGGCTCAGTTATTTCACATCAGCAACTATTATTCATACCTGACTTGCACTGTAAATGATACAATCCAAAAAAGTCATAAAAACTGATTTTACTTACACGCTCTGGATTGCAGCATCAAGGACGCGAGCGCCGCCATCTTGAATGACGTAAGTGTGACGCAGCTAGCGCGCTCCCGTGATTCAACAGAACCCGCGAACTACAGAATTTGACCGGCGTGAGTAAAAAGAAAAATGTGTATTTGATGTATATTGTATATGTACCGCTGCAGCAAAGGAGCTGAGAGCATGCTGAGTTACATTAGCATTTGTATCTTGATATTTAATGTTGTCTCTTTCCGTGTGTGTGTGCAAATGTAAATAATAGCTTCCTAACAGTCACACAGGACGGTTCTTATTTGTGGTTGTGACTGAATATTGCGAAATTAGCACTGTTTCTCTTAACCGAACATTAGTTGGTTATGTTTCAACAGCATATTAATATAAAGTTGCTTTATGAAAGTAACAACGTTTTCCTACGTAACGCAGTCACTGTGGTTGTACAGTGTTTAAACTTGGTAGCTTAAACAGCGGTTTTAAACTGTGGTATCCACCGCTGTAAAGAGAGAAATTGCCAGGAAATCCTATAATAATTATGATTTTACAGTAGTAGGCTAATATATTTTCTAGCTATGGATCTCTAGATCTGTGATTCTGTTAAACATTGATGTCAATTCTGCTAAACAAGCTACCTAGCTTTCTGACAGATCAGATGAGATTTTGTTGAAACTATGAAAACAAAGTATTGTAGTGTAAACATCAGTTATACATACACTAACTTACAAGTCAAAAGTTTTGGAACTGTGTGTTGTTTTAAAGTATCTTCTGCTCACCAAGCCTGCATTTATTTGATCCAATACAGCAAGAGTAGTAATATTGTGAAATATTTTTACTCTTTAAAATAACTGCTTTCTATTTAAATATATATTACAATGTTTTTTAATTCCTGTAATCAAAGCTGAATTTTCAGTGTCATTACTCCAGTCGTCAGTGTCACCTAATCTTTCAGAAATCATTCTAATATGCTGATTTGCCATTCAAGAGACATTTTTATTATTATTAATATTTAAAACAGTTGCATACATTTTTTTCAGGATTCTTTGATAAATAGAAATATCCGAAGATCAGCATTTATCTGGAATAAAAAGTTTTTGTTACATTATACACTTTACCATTCAAAAACTTGGGGTCAGTATAATTTTGGGGGGGATTTTTATAGAAATAGAAGTTAATAGAAGTTTTTATAAAAGTTTTATTTAGCTTATTACTTTATTTATTACTTTTATTTAGCAAGGATGCTTTGATCAAACGTGAGGATAAAGACATTTACAATGTTATAAAACATTTCTATTTCAGATAAATGTTGTTCTTTTGAGCTTTCTATTCATCAAAGAAACCTGAAAAAAATTCTACTCAGCTGTTTTCAACATAATACTAATAATAATAATAAATATTTTTTGAGCAGCAAATCAGAATGACTTCTGTAGGATCATGTGACTGGAGTAATGATGGTAAAAATTCAGCTTTGAAATCACAGGAATAAACTATATATTTTGAAATATATTCAAATAGAAAGCAGTTATTTTAAATAGTAAAAATATTTCAAAATTTGACTGTTTTTGCTGGATTTTGGATCAAATAAATGCAAGCTTGGTGAGTAGAAGACACTTCTTTAAAAGACATTAGAAATCTTACTGTTGAAAAACTTTTGACTGATAGTGTAGATTTTGGGTTTTAACAAACGTTTCAGTGATATTGAAATCTCAGTATGGCTCCAAAATACAAAATAGTGGATTACTTAGTAAATATATATCAATGACATTTCATATTGTGGCTTTCATTGCTATCTTTCTTCAGAAAAAAATATAAAGGAAATCAAAAATTGTAGCCGGGGACCTCTGGTTGAGTTGCTATAATACATATCAGCAGGGCATTAAACCCTGCGTGTTTAATTGTGTATTAATTTGAACTCTCTTTCAGCCTGCAGAACTTTAAATGACGGCTCAGCATGACCTGCATCAGTAGACCTGGGTTCTTCCTAAGTGACAGTGACTCCAGTGATTCAGAGGATCTGCCTGTGTTTGATTTCTCACAGTCAAAATCCAAACAGCCCAACTTGGTGGTTTTAGACAGTTCAGACTCAGAAATGGCTCCTGTTGCTGATCCAATTTTATCTCTGGAGGTCCACGCCTCTGCTGGAGCTGTTAGAAGTGACGTGTTGATGGTCAGTAGTGACAGCGAAGAGGAGGAGGAGACCATGATTCCCTTAGCTGTGAGACTGAAACAGAAACAGCTTGGTCTGGGTACAGCAGCCATCAGTGCAGAGGAGACACGGGCTTCCAATGGTTGTTCACGACTCTTAGATGTTCCAGCACATCATATCAACCCTGAGGCCCAGCCGGTTGAACGTAACAAGATCTGTAGCAATACAACAAGGCAGTACAGCTCAAACAACGATGCACCATACCTCACAAAAGAACCTTCACCTGAAGCGGAGAATGGCACTTACCTGGCCAAACGCAAGAAAGCCCCAGCAGAAGTGGAGGCTGCCAGACAGGAAGCCCTCAGGAAAAGAGCAATGCGAGAGCATCAGCAGGAAGAGAAGGAGAGATTGAGAATGGAGAAGAAAGCTCTGGCTGATGCTGTGAAAGCCCTAAGGCCAGAGGAGTGCATCAAACACATGGTGGTGACGGTCGACCCAGGTAGGTGGCAGTGTGCGCCTGCAGTGCTCATCTTTGCTGTCACAGTTGCTTTCAGTGCTCTGTGTGCTTTGATACTTTTCCCGAGTTGTTAAAAAGCACTGGCATGAGGTATTAAGCTGCATTTGCTCAATGGATTAGTATTGATTAGCTGTCTCTCCCCCATAGGCCTACTGCAGCTGGAAGGTGGCGGCGCTCTTCTGACTTCCCTGCATGCCATGGGCTGCAGCTGTGCCATAGAGAAGCAGTCTCTTCCTCGTAGTGTCACCTGGGCTAGACGCTCACCTTGCCCTCAGGCATGACAGCACTTTACACATACAAATGCACAAAAGAAAACATTTTCTGTTCATTTTCATTTGCTTTGAGATGCAGATGGTGATTAAAGTAAATTAAATTAATTCAATAAATTGAAAAAAATAAATATTATTATTGTAAATAATAATAAAACACTATGATAAAACTCAATAAATGCTGTTTAATTTAGGCATCACAATGTAATATAGTGTATGGAAAGTGATTTTTCATTATGAGATTTGCTAAAGACTAAAATTAAAGGAGAAGACCGAGAACAAAAATTTACAGATAATTTACTCACCCCCTTGTCACCCCCATGTTCATGTCTTTCTTTCTTCAGTCGTAAAGAAATTATGTTTTTGGAGGCAAACATTTCAGGATTTTTCTCCATTTAGTGGACTTCAATGGTGCCAGTGAGTTTGAACTTCTAAAATGCAGTTTAAATGCAGCTTCTAAGGGCTCTAAATGATTCCAGCCAAGCAAGAAGCGAAACGATCTGTTATTTTCTAAAAAATGTACAATTCATATACTTTTTAACTTCAAATGCTCATCTTGTGTAGCTCTGCGTAAATTGCGTGTGCATTCCGGGTCAAGTCCTGAATTGTTTGCTTCAAAAAGCACAATTTCTTTACGAATGAAAGAAGACAGCCATGAACAGTTTGGATGACGGGGGGTGAGTAAATTATCTGTAAATTTTTGTTCTGAAGTGAACTTCTTTAACAATGTTATTACTAATGTTTCAGAGTGAGGTTACATGATGGCAAAGGTAATACCAGTACATTTAACAAGAGGGGAAATTAATGTGAACAATTAAATATCCAATTAATTATGTTTATTTTTGTTTGGGTGTTGTAATTGCCAGAGTATCACTGTTCTGCAGTATATCACCGAAGGGATTCCTGTTGAATGTCACAGATACAGATGCTGAATGTGTGACATTTCAATTTCAAATACGTGAATATAACATAATAAAATCTATATAGTTTATCTAATGTTTGTAGATAAAGAAGATGCTTAAATATCTGTATGATGTCTTATATCTGGGTAGAAGTTATCAACATCTAAACCAGTGGTTCTCAAACAAAAGGGCGGGACCCACTAGGGGGCCTTGAACAAACTTTCAGAGGGCCCTAAGTTTTAAAACTTATTTAAATGTAGTAACTATAATCTAAATTAATATGACTGTAAACAAAAAATAAAGATGTACCACTACCACATTAATCTGACATTATATTTTTGCATCCAGAGGTTTGTGTTATCTTAGATGGGAGATATTTTAAATATTGTCTTTGGATAAAGGGAGGCCTTGTGGTTAAAAGAGGTTGAGAACCTTTGATCTAAATCTTTTTAGACATATTTGTATTGTTCATTTGCAGACTGGTGAGATGATGTCCATTCCAGACTCAAATACTGTAATCCAAGTTCCTGTGGATGACTTTGTAACCATGATTAATAACTACTGCAAGGTAGGCACATTATGTTCTGGTACGGTGTAATTTTCTATTGGACCATTATAATTACCTAATTAACCATTAATAGGATAATTGTTTGATGTGCCCTTTTTGCATGATCTGGCAACTAAAAATTAAATTTAAAAGGTTTTGTGTCCGAAAGGGCAACAGAAAAACTAGCAGTTATGACCTTTCCAAAAACAGTCGGAGCAATTAAGGGTAATGAATATAATTATAGGATCACCTCTCAATTACGTAAAAAATGATCCGTACAGTCTTTAAAATATGCTGTCGCTCAATCCTTGAAAAATACATGTCTTCAATTTTGACAGCCTTGGGGGCTTTTTTGTTTTTACCCTAGAGGCAATGCAATGGTGTGTTGATGGAAAACGGCATATCTCTGACTGCCTGGATCCAAGGACTTATGAGCAGGAACCCTGGCAGAACCCTCAGTCTGGTTGTGATTGACATAGAGAAGTATTTTAAGTGAGTGACTTACTGAGAGTGTTTTTTTTTTTGACAATTTTAATAAAGGTTTAATCCAAATGCTTTGACAAAAATACAAGCTTTACACTTACGTTATTTAAAGAAGTTCACTTCCAGAACAAAAATTTACAGAGAATTTACTCACCCCTTATTATTCAAGATGATGATGTCTTTCTTTCTTCAGTCGTAAAGAATTTTTTTTTTTTTGAGGAAAATTATTTCAGGATTTCTCTCCGTATAATGGACTTCTATGGTGGCCCTGAGTTTGAACTTCCAAAATGCACCAAAATGTTTAAATGCAGCTTCAAAGGGCTCTAAACAATCCCAGCCAAGGAAGAAAGGGCTTATCTAGTAAAACCATCTGCTATTTTCTATAAAAAATGTATATACTTTTTAACCTCTTGTCTAGTTCTGCGTGAACTCTGTGTATTCTGGTTCAAGACAGTTAGGCTAGGTTAATGTGTAACTTTGTAAAGAAGATCAAATGCCATTTACAAAAAAAGGTAAAAAAAAAAAGTGACGAGGGACAATTTTGAAGTTGGAGAAGAAAGTGAGCTGGGAGTTTTTTTTTGACTTACTCTAATCATGTCATGTAAAAGTATATAAATTGTATTTTTTTTTTATTTATTTATTTTTTTTTGTAAATGGCATTTGATCTTCTTTACAAAGTTACACATTAACCTAGCCTAACTGTCTTGAACCAGAATACACAGAGTTCACGCAGAACTAGACAAGAGGTTAAAAAGTATATAAACCGATCATTAAAATGATCAAACATAACCGATCATTTCGCTAAACAAAACCTTCTTTCTCGGCTGGGATCCTTTAGAGGCCTTCAAAGCTGCATTTAAACTGCATTTTGTAAGTTCAAACTATATAAGTCCACTATATGGAGAGAAATCCTGAAATGTTTTCCTCAAAAAACATAATTTCTTTATGACTGTAGAAAGAAAGACACGAACATCCAGAATGACAAGGGGGTGAGTAAATTTTTGTTCTGGAAGTAAGCTTCGCCTTTAACATTTTTCTTTTTTAGAAAATGTTTACATTTTTAGAATTTTTTAAAATGCTCTAAGATGTTTTGATTTTTTTTTTTCAACCACAAATTAAATAGTAGTCATAAAACAAACATAGACAGATTAGTGAAGAGTTTATAGCTTAATTTAGCATAATGCTATATGCTTAATTTAGCATAAAATGTTCTTTTGCAGATCCCAGAATTTAAAATGTCAGAAGAAATACCGTGAGGCAGTGCTGGGCGAGGAGAAAAATGTGGGACTTCAGGGAGGGCAGAAAAAGAGAAGAAAGAAAGACGATATCAATCAGCTTCCTGATGTCTCACGAGTGCAGGTGGAGGAGGTAAGCTGAACCACCTCATTGGCAGTCGATATAAATTCATGGTCATATTTGAGGTCCTCTGCTTCAACTGAGTCTTTTTTCCCCTTACCTGTCCATCAGGCTTTGGTAGACCTGCAGCTGCAAACCGGGGTGCAGGTTTGCTTCCTCTCTACCTGGAAAGACTTCACTGATTATATTACCATGTTAACCAAAGCAGTAGCCGAGGCACCGTTCAAGTGAGTGGAAAGCCGGTTTCCATATTTAACGCTCTCCAACCAACTGCATCTTTAGCTACAGTGGTTTATTTCTTACTTGTGTATGTTTATTCTTTCCAGGCGGGAGCGAGAGAAGACGGGATTCTCATTTTGTTTGGAGAGCGAGTGGGCAGGGGGTCAGAAGGTGGACCGCTCAGGGAACGGCCTTCTGCAAGTTTGGAAGAGACAAATACAGCAGTTGAACCGTGTCAGCCCTGATATGGCCAGTGCTATACTTAGTGCCTACCCCTCTCCCCGGCTTCTTGCTCAGGTTGAATCAGTTTTCAATTATGTAATATCCAACAACAACATAATATTTTATGTATGACATTTAGGGTGTGTTCACACTTTTCATGTTTGGGTAGATTAAAATGAACTCTAGTGCGATTGCTCTGTTAGTGCAGTTCATTTGAGTTGGTGTGAACGCGTTGATCCGAACCCTGGTGCACACCAATCAAGCGGACCGAGACCGCTAAAAAAGATGGGTCTTTGTCCGCTTCCAAACGAACTCTGGTGTGGTTCGAATTAAATTTGAATGCAGCACAGACCAAATACTTTTAAACAAACCAAAAACATGAAATAATGACAAAATGTGACGCTATGCAACATGAGTTGGTGAAGGGTGTATCCAAAACAAATTGAGCAGATGGCAAATGTGGAGCAACAAGAAGGTAAAGTGCCTTTTATGAGTTCTTTGTGAGTTCGCAGGTGGTGAAAATAATATCATATATATATATATAATATAATAATGTATATTATACATTCAACAGTGAGTGTCCTTAGTCCAGCAGATGGCATTAGGTGTATTTGTCTTAAAACGGCACTGAGCAGGCCAAACAGTGAATGGGTACTTTGATTTCATACACCCGCAGTGCCGCTTTAAGACGAACACAACTTTTCCTTTTGTTTGGGGTGTTCAGTGAGTTCTGTCACGAAATATACGTCATTCAGCCCCACTAATCAGGTTGTGAATGTATCACTATGCCATTAGGTTCGGTATCTTTAGGTTCGCTGTCAAAAATGCCAGTGTGAACGCTAAGTGGACCAGGACCAAATGTGTTGTTTTCCTTTTTGGTCCGGACCAAATGAACCAAACGAACCGAACTACAAGTGTGAACACACCCTTAGTGATTTCTGGTGCGAGATCACAGGTTTGAATATATATGTTTGTTACTTGTAGGCATATGCACGGTGCAAATCGGAACATGAAAAAGTCGGTCTGCTGGCAGACATACTCATTCGCCGTGGAGAGGGTGTGACGTCTACAACCCGCAGAGTTGGTCCGGAGCTTTCCAAACGGCTGTTTCTTTTGATGACGTCATGTGATGCAAATCAGCCCCTTGATTCTGCTGTATAGGTTCTTCTGTCTCCTTGTACACATGAGGACAAATATTTATTACAATTTAGATATGTTATAAACTTCAAGTCTGATTTTCCCAGATTTTCAAAGTTATATTTTTATCTGTTCTTACTATAAATTGTTGCTATTAAATGTTTCTTAAAGTCCCTGAAAACCATTTTACTTTACTTCCACCGGAATTAGTTTTCCTCAAATGACCTCGGTCCAAACCTTTTTGTACCTCTTTACACTAAAGGGGGAACCTTGAAAGTTTCACTTTTTCTTGAACACTCTTTGAGGTTTTTTGTGTTCTTCATCCCAGTGGCAAATAACCTTGGACGGCTGAAGCTGATATGCAGTAAACTCTCAGAAATGCTATACACGCACTGTATTTCTTGGACACACTGAAGACCCATAGGTCATACCCAAGCTGTTTCATTTAGAATTCATTCACTTTATGTTATCCTTACATATTTTAGCAGCACTAAAGAGGACATTGCTAATTGCAGAAGCAACAGTTTCAGTTTTGGCGTTTTTCCTGTTTAAGGCACTACTGCGCTCCTTTCGGTACCAAAATGGCCCCTTGAGCACACCGTACTCACTGTCTAAGGACTGTAGAGGCTCATGGCTCATTTCCAGCACATTAGAGAATGGCACCTGACCAAGGAGTGTCGTGTTGCCTGAAACGAGCGGTGGGGTAACGAGCCGTTAAATGTGCTTAAGAGATGAGCTGCATGCTTCATCCCTGTCCCTAAAGGCAGTATTTCCTCTACAGTTTAAGGGATGGCATAACAAACTATGGCTAGTAGGTGTGCGCTTGTGCCGAGGGGAATTATACGAGCGGAATTACGGCAGCTTGAAAAGGGATCACCTTGGAGTGATTGTTTAGCTGAATAGTATGAAATCCAATTTTCGTGTACTCTGAGCGCAGACTATAATAGCTTTTATGACCTAGAGTCTGCGGTGCTAACATCTTCAGTGGCTTGTGAATGGTTGAATGGGACTTTAATTTCAAAAAGCAGTTGTAGGATATTACGCCTTACAAAGTACAGTGTAACTCATCTAACCTAAATGTTTTGGAGGGGGAATGGTTTCCATTTGCATCTGTGTAAGTGCAAGGGGTCTGTATATCTTCAGCTACTGCATCTGCAATGTGCATAAATGAGTCATGACTGCTCCATTTGATAGATTGCATCCTGTAACGTATTGCTGTTCAGCAGAGGAGCAGTTTCTCATTTCTGGTGCGTGCGGGATTCTTCCCGCTTCTTGTTGGAGATTAATAAGGATCGGGTGTGGCGGTAGGTCAACGTCGGCCACCTTCACTCACAGTCAATAGAGTGGGAAGCAAAGCAGGGCTGTTAGTCACTGTCTTTCCCTGGATATTCTCAACTCGGCTCATCTCTTGGAAAAATGCGGCTTCTTATCGGCCGCCACACAAGATGGAGTGCCACAGGCAACGCTGTTTATGGTTTTGTGAGTTTGTTTTGTTCCAGTTACAGTTTCGTGTTCTTTTTGGCAGAGTGGGTGCACTTTCAATTTCTTGGGTTGTGCCACAGTAATGCCACCTGTAGTGTGCTGGCCTGCCGTTGACAGTGGCATAATAATAACTTTTCCTCAGGCAAGTGATGTGGCAACAAGGCAAAGCCTCTGATATTATCCTTCTATTGCATTCCCGGTGTGTTGTGCCTTGGCGCTCGGTGAATCACGATCCACTCAGAGCCACTTGCTAAAACGACAAGAGAGAATGTCAAAGTCTCCAACAATCTATTTCAGAGCGTGAGTAGGACGACCACTGTGGTATTGGTTTCTTTGCCACCAGCGTCCAATCAATGTTTCCTGCTTCTCTTTAAAAATAAATCATTATATGGCTCTGCTTCTGCCTTTCTTTTGTTCATTTGCAAATCAGACGCAAGCGATTTGGGTGTTCAGATCCAGCTCTTCTGGGAAAAGAGATGCAAAACCCTCAAGAAAACAACTTTGGATGCCAAAGCTGGAGGCTTTTTAACTTCAGAAGGAAAACATTGCATTGTTATTGCAGGATTTTGTTTTCTACCTTGCCCTCTCCTACCAGCCTTTTTTTAGACTGCACATATGTACACAGTTTTCTTTTCTCACAGTGGCTTTTTGTTGTTGTTTTTTTTGTTCCAGTCAGTTGGCTGAATTTTTGATTGCCACATGAGGGCAGAATTGCTTCACACTGACTGTACACTAGCTAGACCAGTGATTCCACACTGGTGTTGCTGTTCTCAACTTGATTATTTATTAAACGCCACATTGCGATCCAACACAGTAGCAAGATTGTTCTTAAAATCGAACAGATGTATTAATATTACCATAGACCGCAGACCCAACAATATGCAAAACTGTTATTTTGACATGGGCTTGTCTATATGGTTTAAATGTTTGATATTGCTTGAGTTTTGGTGGTTTCTTTCTCTCAACAGCCAGTAATTCACTGCACACTTTTGTGCTCCCTAGCTGCAGGTGAAAGTAGTCGGGATTGATTTATTTTATTTGATTATATTTTACTTTGCAGCATTTTGTCACACAACATTTTCATGCTCGCATCTGACTTATTTGCCTAGATCAACTTTATGACTCTTTGTCATCCAAACCCCTTTGACGTAAAATATTTACTTGAAGTGCCCTGGGATTTTATTTTAATAATTAAGTAATTTAAAACCATATTCATGTTTACAGCTCTCTGATGTCAGTTAATGGTCACATGACATGGATGTTTTGTTTTAATTAGTAGCTTTTTTCCTCATCTTGCAGATTCCCTCATGAAGCCTAATATTTTGGGACAACATGGGCTAGATTGCTAGAGTGAGAGATGAATTTGCTTCAAAAAGTTTGATTGGCCACATCCTTTAAAATTTTGTTATCCAGTTGAATGCATGATGTATAAGTCCTACTGCAGTGGTTTACTAGCTTGCCTTCCAGCTAGCATCATCAAGCCTTTACAAGCCATCCAGAATGCAGCAACACGTTTGGTCTTCAATCAGTCAAAGAGGAGCCATGTCAACCCTCTTGGTTGCCAGAATTAAATTTAAGGCTCTGAAGCAAGTATATAGGGCCACCTTCTGGTATGCACGCTCATACCTAAACGCTCTCACTCTCCTTCAGATTCATGCTCCTCCTTATTCACTGAAGTCAGTCAAAATTTGATATCTGGTGGCTACTTCAAAACACTCTTAAAAATAAAGGTGCTTTAAAAGGTTCTTCACAGCGATGCCATAGAAGAACCATTTTTGGTTCCACAAAGAACCATTCAGTCAAAGGTTCTTTAAAGAACCTTCTCTTCCTTACCTTTTTATAATCTGAAGAACCTTCTTTCACCACAAGGAACCTTTTGTGAAAAAGAAAGGTTCTTCAGATGTTAAAGGTTCTTTATGGATCCATTTAAACAAAAAAGTTTCTTCTATGGCATCGTGAAGCACCTTTATTTTTAAGAGTGTATGGTGTCACCTTCAAAAAACCTCTACACTCCATGATGATGGAACACGTTCTTCTACCCAAACCCAAATAACAACTAAAAACGCACATCTTCTGGTCTTGTTGCATGCGAGACTGCTATAACCTGACCACAAATTAAACGTTTAAAAACCACTATATTATGTAGTTACTTAGTAACAATCATCTGATCTTTGTCATTGGATTCTTTGATGACAATTCTTCATTGTGCTGCTATTTTTGTCTTTTAATGATTTTGTCCATGTAAACATGCACTAGATGAATGTCTGTGGTTGTTGCTCCTGATCACAGATCACGATGGTCATTAAATGCAGTTTCAGAGGTTCGCTTATAAAGTTTGCAATGTTTTTTTTTTGTACCCTAAATGGTCTTTCTTTACCTAACAACAGTTAGGTTCTTCAAATTATGTTCTTTATGAGATAAATGCCTCTTTTAGGAATTATTTGTGAAACCTAAAATGGTTCTTATATGGAATCCAGAACAAAACTTTACCAGTCCACTTCCAGAACAAAAATTTACAGATAATTGTGTTGTCATCCAAGATGTGTCTTTTGCAAAGAAATTGTGTTTTTTGAGGAAAACATTTCAGGATTTTTCTCCATATAATGGACTGGTATGGTGCCCCAAGTTTGAACTTCCAAAATGTAGTTTAAATGCAGCTTCAAACAATCCCAAATGCAGTTGTAAACGATCCCAGCCGCGGAAGAAGGGTCTTATCTAGTGAAACGATCGGTTATTTTCGTTAAAAAAAATACAATTTAAATACTTTTTAATCTCAAATGCTAGTCTTCTCCTTATCTGCCTAAACTCTGTGTATTCTGGTTCAAGACAGTTAGGGTATGTCTAAAAAACACCCATCATATTTTTTCCCTCAACTTCAAAAATCATTTCAGAATCATCCTACATCGCTGCAGAAGTACTGACCCAGTCTTTGCAAAGTGAACATGCAAAGAAGATCAAACACCCTTAACAAAAAAGGTAAAACTGCGATATAGGATGATTTTGAAGTTGAGGGAGAACATGAGATGGGAGTTTTTCGACATACCCTAACTGTCGTGAACCGAAAAAAAAACAGTTTAACAGCAAATAAATAATACAAGATGAGCGTTTGATATTAAAAAGTATATAAATTGTATTATTTTTATGAAAGTAACAGATCGTTTCGCTAGATAAGACCCTTCTTCCTTGGCTGGGATTGTTTACAACTGCATTAGGGATCGTTTGAAGCCGCATTTAAACTGCATTTTGGAAGTTCAAGTTTTGGAGAAAAATGCTGAAATGTTTTCCTCAAAAAACATAATTTCTTTACGAATGAAGAAAGAAAGACATGAACATCTTGGATGACAAGAGGTGAGAACATTATCTGTAAATTTTTGTTCTGGAAATGGACTTCTCCTTTAAAAATACGTGTAACAATTTTTAAGTGTAAGTGTGTAACAGACAAGTTTGAGTAGAATTCTTTCTAACAACATCTTAAGCACATTCAGTATTCTTAAAGAACGTCCACCTTCTAAAAGGCCATCAAAAAACAGACAGAGAATCTCATTGAAGGTCCTTATAAAACTGGATCATTATCTCTCTTTTCCGCTCGCTTTCTCCTCACAATCTAAGTTTCGCCGTGGGAGGCTGTGCTCTCCGAAGGGTGCTTGAGAGTTTGAGGCTGCTGTGTGGAATCAGGCCAGGGCTCTATTTACTTTAGATCCCAGGCCTCAGCCCTGCGGGGACCCCTAATCAATGCCCGCCTCTCGCCCTCCTCATGATCCCTCTCCCGTAGCGACCTGATGCGATCGCTAATTGGGCTATTTGTGTGGAGCTGAGCGAGCCTGACGTTCTTCCTGCTTGTCAGTGTGTGTGTTTTATGATGTATCCGGGCCGTTTACTTATTTATTTGAAGCATGCACCTTCTGGAGTCTGTAAGGTGGTTTGATGGACTGCGTCCCGAAGGAGTCTCCAGAGGCCGCCCGTGTGTCTATGAGCGTGTGTCGATGTGCGCGGGACGCCGCGGCGGTGTCCTGCCCGCCGCCGCTCAGCATTCATTACACACCGTCACCCTCTGGGGCGTTTTTATTAACATTCCAATCAGTGCCGTACCAGATTGCTCGATCTGCGGAAACAAATTGGGAATAGTCTTTGATATAAGGTTGAAAACACTCTGACAAGAGGAGGCACACAAATATGAATTCATGTGCACGGCACATATTGAGATTTGGTCAATGAGCCAAGTCAGGGCCATTACTCCTCTGTTTGTTATTTAAATGGCTTTGCGCAACACCTGCACCTGGAGTATATCGCTTTCACAAGCTAGGAGATCTTGTTCCACAAAAACGGCCAGTGGGAAGCTGCCGGTTCCTCCTGAAGTGATAGGCACTTTTCCGGTTCTCTCTCGTGATCCATTGTTGTCTGTGTTTCCTTTCTCCCTGCAGCTGACTGATTCTCCGAATGGAGGTGCTTGACAGTCATCGTCGTCTGCAAAAGACACACTTTATTCTCACAGGAAGGCGGCGGTGAGATAGAAAGACGAAGGTAAGACAGAGGGTGTCATTCATCGTGTCTCTCAATTCACAGGTCTGTCACACTCCCCTCAATCCACTGAAGGCTTCGCAAGGCTTAGTGCTTGAGATTCTTTGGTCAATAGCTGTACTTGACCTCTTACACCCAAAAAACTTTGTACGTGTTGGTGCGCTTTCCCACAGCATGTGTCATGTATGAGTATCGCTTCTGCCTGACAGGTCTCGGGATCAATCCGAATTCATGTCAGTAATATCTTCTCATAGCTGCTGTCCTTAACCTAGTGCTCAGTTCCTGTCTGAATGACGTTAGTGGTGTCTGGGCTCCACAGGAGATGACCTAGAATGATGGTGATGAAGCATCTTTGGCAATGAAAAGGTATGACGAGAAGTGAATCCGGTGATTTTACACTTTCTTTCTCCTTTTAGTCTGCTGTCTGTCCAAGGTTACAGGCTACTTCCGTTTTCTTTTAAATTCACCTTTAAATTATATCAAACTAAAGGGAATAAGTGCTGTCTAAAAAAAAATACATGTAAAGCCTGAGAATCTATTCAGATGCACCCGTAATAAAATTCTGACCAGTACCCATAAGCTGATAATAGGGATGGGCGATATCTTATCGCTTGCGATATACCGTTAAAAATTTTCTCCACAATAGGAAATAGTCTTCCCGTGATAATATCGATAAAGTCTAGTTGTTGACACATTTCTGTGTGGAACTGGTTTGGTCAAAACTGTGCAGTGCAACAAAATTCGAGCTTCCAGCACAGAAAGTACGAACAATTTAATTCACATTCCAGTGTACTCAATATTGCTCACAACACCCTATTTTGAGTAAAAATAGGAAAGATAATACTTTTCTCTAAAGAAACAGGATTTCCCTGAATTATCATCATTGATATCATTATCGCAATAAATACCAGAAATTACTGAGATAAATTTTTAAGCCCCTATCGCCCATCCCTAGCCGATAACTATATCATTATGGCTAATAACCAGTAAATGGTCCATATTAAAGTCAAATCAAAAATGAAAATTCTGCTATTTATTATTCACCCTCATGTCGTTCCAAACCCGTAAGACCCTCATTCATCTTCAGAACACAAATTAAGATATTTTTACACATAGCTTCATAAAATTAAGGTTGCATTGCTGTCTATGCAGCAGGGTTGCCAGGTTTGCACAAAAAACCCGACAAATTGCTACTCAAAACTAGCCCAATGACATTTTGAGGGGCGTCCCCAGTAAAAATCATGTTCTGAGGGATAAAATACATTTTTTTGGTGGGATTCCCCTGGTACACTCACATTCCAGGGGCTAAATATAATGTTATTGAGGTCGCATCAACCCGTGGACTTGGCAACACTTATATACAGGCTTAGAAAGCTCTCGGATTTCATCAAAAATAACTTAATTTATGTACCGCAGATGAACAAAGGTCTTTATGGTTTGGAACGACATGAGGGTGAATAATTAATGACAGAATTTTCATTTTTAGAGCTATTCCTTTAACGCATTCCACAAAACTTATTCTATCACAAATTAAATTTTAGTACATTTTTGAATACACCTGAAGGTTAATAGTATCTAAAGCTTTAGCATGTCTTAAAGTTCACAGAACAAAAACAAAGCCTGTTTTTCTCAGTGTGTGTGTAATATCAACTTCATTATTCATATGAACAAAACACTTAGTAAATATGCTTATTGCAATGGGGTCCTTCTGCTTTTATGTATTTCTTCTTTTCAAATCTCTTACTATTTGAAGTTATTAACCTTGGGATAAAGGCTAGAACACTCAACATATGAGAAAAAGCCTGTGTATTTCACCCCCATTCCCATTAAAACCACACACAAAAAGCTCACTGTAAATCCTCCATTTTTTTTTATTTTTTCATTCTGTGTGAAGGAGAGGCAGGTAAGCAGTGTGAAAAAATAAAAAATGCATCCTTTTCATCAAAAAAAAAAAAAAAAGCATCTCATACAGTGCTCTTTCTTCAGAGAAGTTCTTAGCTGTTGAAACAAACATGATGAAGTGAGGCTGGCTTTTTCATCATGCATCAAGCTTCAGTGTTATTCAAATGCTCAAGCTAGTAAATAATTCAGGGAAGGTGATGTACTTCATATTTCCCGAGCTTTGGGATTTATGTAATTTTCCCAACACCAAATGGTGATTGATAGACAGATAATGATGCAATTATCTTAGCGAGACTTGGTGCTCTCCCATTAAAGAGGATAATGTTGCTGTTGTCCTTCCGGAATTCAGTTGCTAATTTTACCCTTTAGAACTATTACGAAACGACAGCCGACATCCTGGAATGAAGGCATCGTTTAAGGTGCACGGTCTGATGGCGTGATACAAAGGTTAAACTCTTCTTTTCTGAGCCAGCTTGTAAAAGTTGGATGTGCATACTTGCTCAGAGCTTTTGAAGGATTACATCCACACTTTGTTTTATGAAAGGACTAAAAGGTCACATGGCTTAATAGAGAAACCAATTACTTCAGCTCCACTTGATAATGAGATTGTTGATCAGCTGAGTCCTCGCATTCATGTATCAGATTTCCTCACAGCATTTATTATTTATTATTTCCAATTTAAGGTCTATTAGAAACATTCATTCTGCTTGATTGGCAAGAATCTATATAGCATCTTTCTATTTGTATTTGCTGCTATCAAGGTTATGGGGATTTTAGGATCGATTAGACGAGTGTAGCATTTCATAACCTTCTTAAAGGGATAGTTCACCCAAAAATGAAAATTCTGTCATTAAAGGAGAAGTCCACTTCCAGAACAACAATTCACAAATAATTTACTCACCCCCGTCATCCAAGATGTTCATGTCTTTCTGTCTTCAGTCGTAAAGAAATTATAGTTTTTGAGGAAAGCATTTCAGGATTTTTCTTCATATAATGTACTTGATTGGTGCCCCGGTTTTGAACTTCCAAAATGTAGTTTAAATGCAGCTTCAAAGGGCTCTAAATGATCCCAGTCGAGGAAGAAGGGTCTTATCTAGCAATACGATCAGTCATTTTTTTCAGAAAATAAAAATTTGTATACTTTTTAAACACAAAAGCTTGTGTAGCACAGGTTCTGGGATGCGCGTTCACGTACTGTTGAATCATGTTGAAAGGTCACGCCGAACGTAGGCGGAACTACAGACCCAGTGTTTACAAAGCAAACGCACGAAGACTAAGAAAGTGCAAGTAAGTCAAATGCTGTTTACAAACAAAAAGGTACAAGGATGTCGGACGATTCTGAAGTTGTAGGAGAAAATAAGATGGAGTTTTTTGCCATACTCTACCTTTTTTTAGCCGGAGTACACAGACGATGAACTTAGACGCGATTCGTAGTAGTGATGGGAAGTTCGGATCATTTTACCGTCTCGGACCTTTGAGTCTCATTCAGCAAAATGAACAAATCTTTTTTCGAGTCTTTTCGTTCATTTTAGCAAAATATAATTAAAATGTTACATGTTACTTCTCTAACACATCTACTGCTTACACAAACGTTGATTACGCTACAAACAAGACAAAACTATAATGCTATAAGAAACAGAAAAGATTAATTCATTGTTTACCTGGGACTTTAGTCTATGATTAGCTCACCTCACCTCTTATCTGACAAATTTTTGGGGTTGAGTCATTCGTTCATCACGTGACAGCCCCATAAGCTCAACCAATGCAGTGTGAGCTGGAAAAAGAATTGATTAGTTCATCTCTGGAGTCTTCGAGTTTGAGTCGTTTGTTCATCACGTGACAGCTCCATAAGATGAACGAACGACTCGAAAAACCCGAAGACTCGAAACAGGTGAACTAATTCCAGTACAGAACCTAATAGGATGTTGCACATGCGCGACTGAACGAATCACTCCCCGAGACGACTCGTTCTTCCCGAGTCACATTAAAGATCCGTTCAAAATGAACGAATCGTTCAAGAACGACCCATCACTAATTCATAGCATTGTGAATGCGCATCCCAGAGCCTGTGCTACGTGAGCTTTTGTGCTTAAAGTATACAAATTTTTATTTTTCGAAGAAAATGACCGATCGTTTTGCTAGATAAGACCCTTCTTCCTCGGCTGGGGTTTAGAGCCTTTTGAAGCTGCATTTAAACTACATTTTGGAAGTTCAAAAATTGGGGCACCAATCAAGTCCATTATATGAAGAAAAATCCTGAAATGCTTTCCTCAAAAAACATAATTTCTTTACGACTGAAGACAGAAAGACATGAACATCTTGGATGACAATGGGGTGAGTAAATTATTTGTAAGTTGTTGTTCTGGAAGTGGACTTCTCCTTTAAGTACTCACCTTCATGACGTTCCAAACCCGTAAGACCTTTGTTTATCTTTGAAAGACAAATTAAGATACTTATGAATATACTTTTGAATTCCGAGAGCTTTCTGACCCTGCATAGACAGCAACGCAACTAACACGCAAGTCATTCATTTTCAATGAGAGTAATTTTTGGTGAAATGTGGCACAATGGCTGTTGGCAATGCATTGTGGATATTCAGTGATGCAACGCAGTTGAAGAAAACTATGCAAATAAGTAGTAATACAACGCAGTGACTCTCAATAGGAGTTAAGACACTGAATCACACATTATCCATCTTCTGAGATACTTTAGTCAAGTGTGGGCAAGAAGTTGTGTTAATGGTACTGTGAAAGATGTCACTGTATCTCACCACATACGCTTATAGTAAACTATCTCTATTGTCTATGTTCCAAGAGAGTTTGATTTATGCATAGACAATTATTCTTGTTCATGATATGATGCATTATGCACAGCTGCAATTTATATTCAACCCTCACCTCTTAGAATGTTAATTTTTAGCAGCAAGGAAACATATCCTCCTCTTATAACTTCAGGCCATCCACAGGTAGAAACACACTTTATGACCAGCAGTCAGTAAGCAGCTGTGAACATCCCATTATGCTGTACACTCTTGCCCTTTTTGTTAATACCTAGTAGTCTAGTGGATACATTTCAAGTTCATTAACATCTAATTTATAAGTTAAAATATTCAGAAAGTGGGTAGACTGAGTTTAGACTCCTTAACAGATGTTTTCCTTTCATCGGCTCTTAATGATCGAAATACAGTCTCATGGAGTTTCTGAAGGCAATCAATCTCAACCTACGGACCCCAAACAATTTCTAAAATGCTTAAAAGTACAAAATGTACCACATTGTGAAATGCATTTATGTGTTTATATTTTCAAAATTATGTTTTATATATGTCCACAGTCCTGCTGCAGGATCTTTGTGGAGCCCAAGGGGTCCCAAGACTGATGACTTGATCCATAATTCATGGACGTCTGAGCTTTAAAGCCTGTACTATGTATTTGTCCTGGTGAATGTGTAGTTCTTGCACAGTATATCCATAGTTTAACTGTAATATTTATTAGACTTTGCAGCATTTAAGTACCCAAAGCTTGTATAAACCAGTGCTGGACGAAGTACACAAGTTGAGTACTTGAGTAAAAGTACAGATATGTATAATAAAATATTACTCCAATAAAAGTAAAAGTGCTTCTCTTTCAATTTTACTCGAGTGAAAGTACAAAAGTACCCGATTTTTTATGTACTTAAGTAAAAAAGTACTGATAGATTTGTTTTGCATCTTAATTAAAATTTATATTAGCACATTTTTTTTTAAATAATCCTACTGCTCAAAACACCTGGGATTTTCCCAAAAAATACATTTTTGTTGTTGATATATTTTCACTATGATGATGAGAATGATGTAGTAATATACAATGTGAAGCTTACAGTGCAATGAGAATAAGACCTGAAGTTAGCAAGAGCATTTTAAGGAAAATATAATTATACTTTCATAGTGATTTTTTCCTTTCAAATATTGTCTGTGTAAAAACACCCCTGGCCAAATGCCCCCAGAGGGCATCGCTTCCCACTTTTATAATTACTGTAGTAACCATGTTCTGAGCATGACATTCTTTCTTTTCCCCTCGGATGTAATCTATCTAGGTGGTTGAATAAACATATTTGGACTTTATATCTAAAACTGATTTCAACTTAGCACCAGCAAGCAGCTACATAGTTAGCATCAGCTAACAATATTAATTTTTTTTAGCATGGTTATGAATAAACATTCATATCTGTCTACTCCAGCTGATCCAAACAATATAAAAATTGATACTGTTGCTGAACAATATAAAAACAGACGTCACGTAGGGCTACATGTGTAGCATTTTAATAAAACTGCTAACGTTACAGCAGCGGATAATATGAACATGCACGAGTTATTTTATTTAAGCTGTTATTTAAATTTTTCATTTTTGATGTGTCTGAATTCAAGCATTTCAGTGCGCTTAAACAGATCACCTTTTACAGCAGATGTAATTCACAAACAACGGACAGCTTTGACCTAGATATGATTTTCAATTATAATAATTAATCCTAAAATTCGACATTAGTAACTTACTTTTTGCAGCATCAGTCATGCATGCACAAGATCTCCTGCTTCTTACTTGTGAATTGAGTTCACTGGAGACTCGCTCTAAACGAATCATTTGAATCAGTGAGTTGTCGACTCAAGAACAGCTGCAGTCGGATCAGTCCAATTCATGAATGAATCGTTTGGTGCGATTGGCGAATCAATTTAACAGGTTCATTGAAAAAATCAATTTGTTCATGAATCAGACACCGCTTCTGTGTCTCAGAGCATGTGATATATTATAAGGAGTAACGATATGTTTATGAAATGTAGTGAAGTAAAAAGTACGATCTTACGCTTTGAAATGTAGTGAAGTAAAAGTGAAAGTTACTCAAAATAAAACTACTCAAGTAAAGTACAGATACTTGAAAAATGTACTTAAGTACAGTAACGAAGTACAACTACTTTGTTACTGCCCACCACTGGTATAAACAAATACTTTTCAGAGCGTAACCATAAAAGTATAAATTGTTAATTGTTTCAGGTTGCTTATATCGTTACAAACCGTAAGACGGAACACAAATTAAGATATTTTTGATGAAATCCAAGAGCTTTATTATCTATCTGACATGTTCAAGGCCTAGAAAGGTAGTAAGGATAACGATAAAATAGTTCACGTGACATCAGTGATTTAACCGTAATGTTATGAAGCTGCAAGAATACTTTTTGTGCACAAAGAAAACAAAAATAATGATTTTATTCAACAGTTTCTTCTCTAGGAATTTCCCCGGTGCTCCCAATCCGGGCCATTTGCATGCGTAATTCATTATACTCTCAAAACTTTAATCTTGTAATTGCTACAAATTAATTCTTAAAACATTTCGACTTTATTTTCGTAATTTCAACTTTATTCTTAAAATATTTCATAATATATCCACTTTATTCTAGAAATATTTCAGCTTTATTCTAGTAATATTTCAACTTTATTCTCGAAGCCTTTCGACTTTATTCTCATAATTTTGATTTTATTCTCAAAATATTTTGACTTTATTCATAAAACATTTTGTCTTCATTCTCGAAATATTTCGACTTTATTCTCAAAATATTTCATCTTTATTCTCGAAACATTTCAACTTTATTCTCGTATTTTCAACTTTATTCTTAAAATATTTTGACTTTGTTCTCGTAACATTTCGACTTTATTCTGGTCATTTCAACTTTATTCTCAAAATATTTAGACTTTATTCTTGTAACATTTCAACTTTATTCTGGTAATTTCAACTTTATTCTGGTAATTTCTACTTTATTCTAGTAGTATTTCGACTTTATTCTCGAAATATTTCAGCTTTATTCTCGTCACATTTTGACTTTATTCTTGTAATTTCGACCTTATTCTTAAATTATTTATTCTCGTAATTTCCACTTTATTCTCATAGTATTTAAACTTTATTCTTAAAATATTTAGACTTTATTCTCGAAACATTCTGTATTTTTTTTCTCATAATATTTCGACTTTATCCTTGTAATTTCAACTATTCTCAAAATATTTTGACTTTATTCTCAAAGCATTTTGACTTGATTCTCAAAATGCTACGACTTTAATCTTGTAATCTTTTTTTATTTTTTAACATGGCACTAAAACGCCGTTGTTTGTTTAGATGTGGTAGAGCAGGGTTTAGGGCATAGAAAATATCATTAGCTCAGTATAAAACAATAGAAGTCTCCCCCATGATATGTGTGTGTGTGTGTGTGTGTGTGTGTGTGTGTGTATCAATCAGGCTTATGTAAGTGTCTAGGTCTTCTCTGTGCTAGCTGGTGACACTGTTCCCAGTCACAATTAGATGTGTTTGCAGTAAACAATTCTACAGTTCACTATCTGATCCTTGTTTGCTGTTAAAAGTCTTATACTTTTATAAATATATGGGCTATTAAATCCATGACAAAAAATTACAGCACCCCTCGATGATACACAAAATTGTAATATGACATTTTCTATAAATGCCTCACAGGTCACTTCACTAGCAAAGCTTTAAGAGTGCCATGTTTGTTTCACTTTAACTAGAGTACACTTGCTTTATATTTAGTAGTTTTGTGAAGAGGAAGTTTGTTCAAGGGCCACTTAGTTTGGCTTGAAGTTTGACATTTTTGTGACCACACGAGCAGGCTGTTTCTAAGTATACTCTACCCTAGTTGTTCCTGATAAATATCACTTAAATTCCTTTTTTTTTTAATCATGGGTTGTCATACAATTTTTCAGCCATAGTTCTGCACAGAAGATTGTATTTTAGGCATAGAAGAGAGCATTTCACATATTTGTGAACTGAGTTTTGTGGAGAGATGTTTTGTTAAAGGTGACCAATTATGGCCCTTTTTACAATATGTAAAATAAGTCTCTGGTGTCCCTAGAGTGTGTATTGAAGTTTTAGTTAAAAATACCTGACAGATAATTTTTTATAGCCATTTTTATGGTTTAAGCCAAAATGCGACATTTTTGTGTTTGTCCCTTTAAATGCAAATGAGCTGGTGCTCCCCGCCCCTTTTACCGAAGAAGATGGAGCTTCGAGAGCCGACAAAAACAAAATAGGACAATCTTTCACACTGCAAATGTCACAAACTCTTTCTTGTTCAGCCTTATATGTTCAAGCCGGAATCGGTTTAAAAGTGCGCGTTTATGAATTACACAGATTGGGAGCGTGGCGTGATAAATATAACAATTCCTGTGTTATATGCAAATTTAACGAAGTTCATGTCAATTAAAGCAGATTACGCTGCATTTTATTAATTATCAGCTCAACTGAAGATCAAAGACTGCAACAGGAGAGAGTGCGGCATTAGCACTGGAAAAATAGGCTAGTCTCGCTACTTTTAATGAAGATAATTGTGTGTTAAACATCTGTACAAAGTTTCCTTTCTGGCAGTTTGCGTGTCGGCTTGCTGAAGAGATACTCAGCTACTTATCTGCAGTGATGCATGTTGCATTAGCACTGTCATATCTGACTATAACATGCCATATAGCCTATAAAATGCTCTCAAACATTTATTATTTTAATATTTTGGGAGGAGTAAAATTTGCATATGTGGTTTTAACAATCAAATGCATTTACACTTGTCCAGTTTCATCTGGAAATTTGTGCCTCCTGAAGTGGTTTGAGCAAACGTATTTAAATGCGTTTTAAAAGCATTTCAGAGGGCATTTACGGTCTTTTCGCGATTGTATAGCTGTCCGATCAGAGAAAACGCATGTGACCAGGTGTAAACAGGGCTTATGCTAATAGGGCAGAGATCATAACAAATGGGCGTAGAGCCTGAGCCTGGGCCCAACAGGTCCCAACCAAGCAGCAACCTCCCGCTCTCTCTATTGAAACCAACACGTAAAGTGACTTAAAATTCATCAACTGGCCGCTAGAGACTGGCTCCAAAAGGGAGTCAATCCTATAGACTCCCCATGTTGAAATGCCCAACTTTACAGCAGAAAAAAATATGTTTACAGCCTGGTACAAAAGTGGTTTTAGTCTATGTAGGTAATTTTGCCCTTCATGTCAGCTGTGAGTGGGGTGAACTCATCCGTTTAAATTATGTTAAGCCTTAAAGTTCTGCATAATTTAGGGCGTGGCCACTTGAGTGACAGGTGGATTGCAGCTGCTGTCACCACCGTCGTGCTAGGCGGGCGTGGTTTCAGCAACCAGCTCCAGCCACGTCCCGCCTCTTTGCCCATTTTCGATTGTCCGAGAGTGACGTGCAGTGACACGATTCCAAGATGGCGACGGCCGACTCCCGCCCACTAAGAGCTTCAGAAATGCTCTTCAGAAACCTACGGGTGACGTCACGGACACTACATCCATATTTTTTACAGTCTATGGTCCCACCTTATTTATGCCTGTCAGCCTGGGCTTCAGCCAATTTTACATCATAGCTCAGATGCGAGCCAGGCTTCAGGGTTGTTTTAGGCTTTTCCTTATTTTTATATTTTAGACATCCATTAATTATGGTTATGAAAAAAATGTAGCACGCTTGTGGAAACAACACGGGACCATGCTATTGTCACTGTCAAGACCAGCTTGGATGGTTTTTAGTGTCCCATCAGCAGTAGGAGCAGCAGCGAGCATGCCTTCAGTGCAGCTGGAAAAGTTCCACATTCAAGTGCACGCAATAGGCTAAGGCTTGCCGCAAAACACAGGCAAAAGTAATTACTATGAATGTGTCGGGGGGAAATAGTAAGGCGATATTTGAATTATTTATCAGTAAACTACTGTTTTTGTTGATGATCCTATCTCGCCATCTCCTCATTGGATGCGCCTTTAGAGAGAAATGCATTTTTGGGGATTTTTTAATGAATTATTTCATTTTAAAGTAGTAATTCAAAGCTTTCTATAGATGTATTTATTAAGACAGTGAGGCAAGTATTCACTGAGTTTCGGTTTATCGGAAGAGCTCCTGCTCAAAACCGAAAAAAACGCCCCCTGTTTTTCTTTATTTTATAAAAGCACAACGTATTGTTGATATTGTGAGTGCGCACAAATAAAAGTAGACCCTTTACAATTCCAAACAATGTATTACTCTTACCTTTATGAGCAAAAATGACGCCGTATTTTGAAATGTTTCCAATGAAAGTGATCACGCTGGCGCTTCCATGTCCTGTAAAGCGCGCTTCAGCTTCCACTCTCCGCATAAATGATTGGAAATGCATCAGCGCACATTTAGCGCAGGTTAAGCATTTAAATTAACATTGTGATATGCTTGAGTTGTTTTATATCTACATATTTAATTTTAGGCAAGTTGTGATGATTTGAGAAGGGTAAATTTATCAAACACAGGCTATGATCAACTTACTGTCTGCCGCTGGCCGCTTGTAAAAACTTACATTTGACGAATAAAAAATTGCTCCATACGTTTTTCTAAATTAACTTAATAAAATAACGAAACAAAATGCAATCACTCTGCCATTTCATACAAAACTGAACTATTTTAATAGCTGAAACAGCAGTATAAGCTAAGCTGTTCTGGGAGAAAGGGAAAAAAAGACGGGATCAGGTCGGGCTCGCCCGAACATTTTGATAAGCTGTCGGACAAGGACCGGGCTAGGGCCTATAGATTTTAGGCAAGTGCAGGACTCTAAATGAGCGTGACTATTTCCCTATGATGGTGTCATCATAGGGAGAAATCTGGAATCTTGTGTTCATTCTAAAAAAAAAAAAAAATAGTGGGTGGATTTTTACCAACTGTGTTCAGATACCTTATAAAAGTGATTTTTGCATAATAACTCCCCTCTCATTTGAGACTTGTGGCACAAAAATAACCCCTAAGAAGCTGTTATTGAGATGAATGAGAATTCTTAATGGACAGCTCTCTCTAGGTGTTATAGACCTCCCCGGGTTAAAACACTGCAATGTGTGGCTCAAGATAATCAGAGAATCCTCAGGCAGTAAATTATCTGATCGCTGAAACATTATACATTGCTGATTTGTGTTTGAATGTTTGACAGTGGGAACATGAAATTCATCTAATAGATTCAAATTTGTTTTTCAATAGACTAATTATGCCATTTATGTCTTTTTTACCTTTCCTTTAAACAATCAGCAGTCTAGACACAAGATGAAATGTCACAGACTGCATCAGAGATGTCTGGAACACAAATAGTGGGATATCATAACACCATCAACAAGAAGAACTGTTGGATGATCTCACCTTTTGGTCATAAGAGACAGTGTGACCAGTCATTACCGGTGTCATTCAGCACTTGATGATGTGTACCTGTTAGCAGCATCAGTGATGTACTACAGATCAGTTGTTACCATGGTCACCACGATGGAAGTGTTTTCCCAGTTATATTTTGTGCAATCTCAAAGTTTTTTTTTTCACACTGTGTACCAAACCGTATGTACACTGAGAATACTTCTTGGTGGATGCAGAGTCTCTGTGTAGTTTTCTCCAATTCGGATTCTGCAGATGTATTTGTAAAGTCAGTGCATGCAGAATGTGAGTTGCCCAGGTAAAAATTGTGGATTGCGTCCAGAATCAAATACTCTGCATGGTTTGCATAAGCAATTCACAACTGTTATAGGAAAAGATCACCCAGAAATGAAAATTCTGTCATTAATTACTCACCCTCATGTCGTTCTAAACCCGTAAGACCTTAGTTTTTTCTTCAGAACACACAAATTAAGATATTTTTGATGAAATCCGAGAGCTTTCTGACCCTACATAGACAGCAACAGAACTACCATGTTCAAGGCCCATGAAAGGGAGTATGGACATTGTTAAAATAGTCCAGTGGTTCTGTGGTTTGACCGTAATGTTGTAAAGCTACAAGAATACAAAAATAATGACTTTATTCAACAATTTGTGTCAGTCTCTGCCACATATTCACAAGAGTATGACAACGCAGGTCTTAAAACGACATGAGAGTGAGTAATTAATGGCAGAATTTTTATTTTTGGGTGAACTATCCCTTTAAAAAAATACAGAAAAAAGTTTTATATAGTATAATTGTGTGTAGTATGAATTTAGTCTGGACATACTACACTCTAAAAAAGATGGTTGTTTAAAGGTTCTTTATACATTGAAACTGTAGAACCATATTATCCTAAAGAACCATTTTATGCTGAAATTGTTCTTTGTATTAGAGTTCATGGTTCTTTATGTCAAAACCTCATTATTGGTTTACTGGAGCTCAACCATTCAACTACACAGACTGTCAACACAGTCTCAACAGGTAAATGATTTTGTTCTTAAAATGTTTATACATTTTAACTTTACATTGTAACCGATCTTCTACCAACACTCTTAAAAAATGAAGGTACTTTAAAAGGTTCTTCACAGCGATGCCATAAAACCATTTCTGGTTCCACAAAGAACCATTCAGTCAAATTCAATCTCTTTCATAGTTTTTTTTATAATCCGAAGAACCTTCTTATAAAACGGAAAGGTTCTTCAAATTGTAAAAGTTCTTCATGGAACCATTAGGACAAAAAATGTTCTTCTGTGCCATCGTGAAGCACCTTTATTTTTAAGAGTAAGTCATCAGACTTTTTCTTCTTTGCCATGTTATTTATTTATTTATTTTTAAAGATTTTTAACAGAACATAAGTGTGAATAGCTCTTTTGTTCTTCACCATTTCATAAACAAATGGAAGAGACAATTTAACTGTAAACTCATCTGTGTGTTTCTACCCAGATGCTGTCACACTCCACAACCTCATCATCTGCAGAGAGAAACCGCCGCTCAGAATATACACATTTTAAAGGGACATTTCACTGGAAGCTGACTGCATCATCTTAATTGTTTCTGTTATTTCTTAATGTATTTATTCATGTTCAACATAAGTTATGTATTAATGTATTCAGCTAATAACTGTTGTTAGAGCACTGTCAATTTTCCATGTCAATAAAAGATAGTAATTAAGGAAGTAATTAATATGGCTTGCCTCTTTTAATGAAAACCCTAATAGAGGATATGAAGATTATATAAGACCCATGTTGTCTTTAATTTACCATGCTGTCATTGGCATATTAATGTCAGCTGTGTTACTTCACTGTCATTCACAATAGAGGTTATGCATGTGACGTCACCGTTAGCAGAAGTGGCTGTGGCTCCGCCCGCTGAGTGACATCATTGGTTTCAATGCGAATGCTGCGACAGAACACAAAAAACACCTCTAAAACAAGAACAAGCTTTGTGATTGACTGTACAATGAGATTTGACAAGAAACCTGTGGTATGTTTTTACAGACTGCTCAAAGCTACTGAAAAGAGAAGCAAATGGTCTCCAGGCAGCCAAACACGGACTTGCAGTTATCATTTCATGTTAATATGTTGAATTGTGCAGTAAAATCATATCCTATATATTGTATTGTAGTATAACGTATTGACAAGTCATCGACTAAACATTTACCATCTTAAATTCTGCATAACTGGATGTTTTTAATAAACACTGACAAAAACTAAAACCTATTTTGTATTTACAAAATGAGTTCACAGGCAAATTTGCTTTACTTATTTTCCCCGGTGTCAAAATCCGACATATATGTGTTAGAAAACACGATTTCTGGCTGCATCAATATCCATTGACCACTGGATGTTTGTTAAGTTGTTAGGAACCTTATATCAGGTTCAGCAACCTTTAGTTTAATCTGATTATCGTTTGTTTTACTCGTGTTTTCGCATCTTCCCTTTTAAATCCATTGACGCTGAAAGCTCTTTTGCCACTCAGTCCGGCTGACGGGGCGTTTCCCGGTGGGAAAGTGGCGTCAATGCATACCCTCTATTCTTCTTCTGTGGCCTCATTGGATAGGTCCTGTGCCAAACGGAACACTTCATGTGCACTTGTGGTCTTACGGACTTGCAATGGCCGCCGTGTGTGCGTGTCCGTTAAGTCCACGAGACCGTAGGGTGTCACATTCGTTATTTTATAGCGTTCAGAAGGGTGCTTGCGAGCGCCCCCTTTGTGGCCGTTATGCGCCCTAGATCCGCACTTCTGTCAGGCCCACACTGGTGGGAGCTCCGAGCAGACTTCTACCCGGCAGTCAAAGCGGCATCACGTCACGAAAGTACGTATTCAGAGGAAGACCGCAAGGGTTTAGGGTGCCATTTGGGACAGGGCCATAGTAACCTCATGGATGCACACTTCAGAAACAAAAACTGGAAATAATAGATCATCTGGGAACTTTTTGCCTACTGTTTTATGAATACTGTGAATTCGGACATAACATTATATATTGTTATGTATTAGAGAAGTTTACTATTATGTATTAGAGAAGTATGCAGTTTCAGATGCAGCCTTGATCAACAGATTTACCGCATGAAGTTATACTGAAGCCACAGTGCAATTTGAGTCTTGAAATCTCTACCTGAACCAACTGTTCATTTTGTCTGTGTCAGTTACAGTGTATTTATATAAGCTGTAGTGTAATTCATCCCTTTTACACAGCTTTAAAAAGACAAAATTTCATCTAAATGGCTTTTTTGTGGGCTGGTCTGTGTTTTTTTATGGAATAACATCTGTTCTGCTTCATAGCTTCATCTTTTCATCTCGGTCAGCCCAAGTATATAAAGATTAAAGGGATAGTTCACTCAAAAATGAAAATTCTGACATTAGTTACTCACCTTTATGTCGTTACAAACCTGTAAGACCTTTGTTCATCTTCAGAACACAAGTTAAGATAATTTTTTTTTTAATCCAAGAGCTTTCTGACCTTGTATAGACAGCAACGTAACGTTCAAGGCTCAGAAAGGTACTAAGGATGGCTGCGTTGTGGTATGAAAATGAACGAAGGTCTTATGGGTTTGGAACGACATGAGGGTGAGTAATTATTGACAGAATGTCCTTTTAAGTCCCTACTGTTTTTTTGTGGTGGTCCAGCCACTGATGGAATCTACTGTGCTTTAAAAATGTTCCAAAGGAAGACATTCAAAAGGAAGCTACTGTTTAAAAATCAGACATATCAGTGACTGTGTGCTTTCACTTGTCTGTACAACAGTGTTACTGGAGACTTTGAGACAGCTGAGAATGCATTGACATGCTGATAGGAAATATCTAGCCAGGGGACAAATGTGTTGGCTGCTGATGCACTAATTGGGAAGATGGCTGTGGTGCTCACAGCTCCTGCTGGGAGCTCTGCCTCTCCTCAGACTTATTCAAAACACATCCAGACAAGCACCCGCGGCTGCTTCGCACACATTGTGTGGAAACCAACGCAAGGAATCTGGCGGCTTTGCCACATTGTTGGCCAATGTTGCCTGGGCAGGCTGACAGAAAGCAAGACAGATGAGTGTAGTCATTTTTTTTTTCTTATTCGCATCTGAGTTGACAGGGAGCGGTTTCAAAATACTAGTCCTTTTTGAGAAATGGCGACCTGACAAGGGTGATGAAAAGGAGCTGTGATGAGGAGCGTGGATCTGTCAGTCTACCCTAGATCTAACTATACATACCAAATGCAGGTAAATGTCACCCTTTCACATTGTCATTGAGTCAGTTCTCTTTTGAGAAACATTAAAGCTGGTCTCTGACCACTGAAGAAAAGGACAACCACAGCTAGGAGACTTTAGTGTGACGTACAGACTAGAACTCAGCAGGTTAAACACTCTGATCCAGCAAACAAAAAAAGAAAATATATCATTCTGGTTTGTGTTGAGAGGTTCTCTTAACTGTCCTGTACTCTGACAGATGGGTGCTTTCAGCCTGCTTTATTCAGTAAACTGCTGACTGAGATAGAAGAATAAGCATATACAACTGAATAGACGGGCTCTTGGGATCTTCGCAGGGGCCTACGTCTGCCAAATGCTTTTCGGTAATGTAATGACTTCAGTTCATTCACAGTGAGTGAGCACCTTTGTGTAAAGACAGAATATATGATGAGACTGATGTGTTAGAAGGAAATGCAAGTTGATGCACTGACAAGCCTGGGATTGAATCTGAAAAACAGTGCATGTTTAATGCGATGCTGAATGATTGAATTTCCCACATGCTGTAGTGGCCTGTACACTCTGCAGAACAACTGAGAAATAAAGTCATGCACACTGCAATTTAAAAGTCAGAACGGTAAAAAATAGTAACAATTCTGATATATAAAGTAAATTATAAAATAATTTTCACAAAGAATAAAACAGTTGCCAAAAATAAAACCAGTTGAGAGAGTTTGTAAGTTGTAATTGTAAGATACGGTCAGAATTACAATAAATAATTTCACAGTTGTCAAAAATAGTAACAGTTGAGAGACATACATTTGCAATTGTGAGATACAGTCAGAATTATGAGAAATAATTTTGCATTTGTCTAAAATATTGAGAAATGAAAGAGTTGCAATTGTGAGATATAGTCAGAATTACAAGAAATAGTCAAATTATGAGAAATAATATTGCAATTGTCTAATATTGACAATTGCAATATTATTTCTCCTAATTCTGACTGTATTTCACAATTGCAAATTTATAACTCTCAACTATTACTATTTTTGAAAATTCTAATATTATTTCTTGTATTTCTGACTGTATCTCACAATTGCAACTCTCAATTGTTACATTTTTGACAATTGCAATATTATTTCTCCTAATTCTGACTGTATTTCACAATTGCAAATTTATAACTCTCAACTATTACTATTTTTGAAAATTCTAATATTATTTCTTGTATTTCTGACTGTATCTCACAATTGCAACTCTCAATTGTTACATTTTTGACAATTGCAATATTATTTCTCCTAATTCTGACTGTATTTCACAATTGCAACTCTCAGTTGTTACTATTTTTGACAATTGCAATATTATTTCTTGTAATTCAAACTATCACATAATGGCATCTCTCTCAATTGTTACTATTTTTGACAATTGCAACATTATTTCTTGTAATTCAGATGTCACAATTGCAACTTTCTCAGTTGTTACTATTGTAGACAATTGTGATATTGCTTGTAAATCTGACTGTATCTCACAACTGCAACTCTCTCAATTGTTGCTATTGCTGATAATTGCGATATTATTTCTTGTCATTTTGACTTTTGTAATTCGGATATCACAATTGCAACTCTCTCATTTGTTACTATTTTTGACAAGTGCAATATTATTTCTTGTAATTCTGACTGTATCTCACAATTGCAACTGTCAGTTGTTACATTTTTGACAATTGCAATATTATTTTTCATAATTCTGACTGTATCCCACAATTGCAACTTTATATCTCTCAGTTGTTACTCTTTTTGACAGCTGCGATATTATTTCTTGTAATTCTAACTGCATCTCACAATTGCAACTCTCTCAGTTGTTACTATTTTTGAAAATTGCAATATTATTTCTTGTAATTCGTATATCACAATTGCAACTTTCTCAGTTGTTACTATTTTAGACATTTGTGATATTATTTCTTGTAATTCTGACTGTATCTCACAATTGCAACTCTCAGTTGTTACATTTTTGACAATTGCAATATTATTTTTCATAATTCTGACTGTGTTCCACAACTGCAACTTCATGTATCTCAGTTGTTACTATTTTTGACAATTGCAATATTATTTCTCATAATTCTGACTGTACCTCACAATTGCACATTTATATCTCTCAACTGTTACAATTTTTGATAATTGTGATATTTCTTGTAATTCTCACAATTGCAACTCTCTCAGTTGGTTTTACTGTTTTGACTGTTTCACTCAGTTGCAACTTTATATCTCTCAGGTATTACTATTTTAGACACTTGCGATATTATTTCTTTCTTTCTTTCTTTTTTCTTTTTTTTTTTTATAGATTTATTTTTGGCATTTTTTAGCTTTTATTGTGATAGGACAGATAAGAATGGACAGGAAACAAAGTAGGAGAGATATAGGGGACGGGATCAGGAAAGGTCCTCCAGTTGGGATTCGAACAAGGGACACCCATAGCACAACGGTGCTGCATGTCGGCGCATTGCCCACAAGGCTATCGTGCTGACGGTTGCTTGTAATTCTAATTGAATATCACAATTGCGACTCTTTCATTTGCCAATATTTTAGACAATTGCAATATTATTTCTCATAATTCTGACTGTATCTCACAATTGTAACTTTATATCTTTCAACTACATAAAATTGCAATTGTAAGATGCAGTCAAAATTATGAGAAATAATAATTTTTTACCCCATTTTTTCGGTGGTTCATAATTTATAAAAATGATTGACTTTTTCACATAGTGTGATATAAGATGGAACACCGCGAGCGTGCTTCCTCAAAATTAATTTCACATAAAAATTATGAGAAGTCACATTGTCATACATACATTTGCAAATCTGAGATATGAATATTAAGAAAAATCTAAATGTGAGATACAAAATCATAACAACAAATAATGTGACGATTAAAGCGAAAGTCACAATTGTAAGATAAAATATATAAAGACGCAAATATAAAATATAAAGCTGCAATTGTCAGAAAAAACAAAACTGTTTTTTGTCTTTTCTCATTTGCTCAGTCTTAGGAATATTGACTTTCTTTCACATAGTGTGTAACCTCAAGAAGCAACCCCACAAAAGTGTGCTTCCTCAAACAATAGCATTATTGAATAAAATAATTTTACATAACAGCAGGCAAATTCTAACACCAAAAGCCTAAAGGGTATTAAAAGCACCACAAACAAATTCAATAATGTATCGACTGCCCTTTCTGCACATTGATTGTTCATTAGTAGTCATAACGCTATCATAATTTATATGATGCCGGCAAATTAGTTTTGTATACTATTGCATAACCCCCTCAGACTTTATATCCTTAAAGGTTACAATAATCAGACTCTGTAGGATAGCTTTGCTTTTGTAGGAAAAGCCTTTCAGGAACAAAATGCTTTTAACATATTGTTTTGAGTCCTAGGAGACGAGAGGAACAAAGAAAAAAAAAGAAATTAGACGAAGACAAATAGTCGTGTCCATGTGGTGGATTTTGGATTTGCCAACAATATCTGAGAAAGATGAGAATGTCAAGGCTCTCTCCAACAAGCCCACAGTGCCCTAGATGCAAAACAAAGCAAAAGCAAACAATAATAGACTAGTGTCTTCTGAAATGTGCATTGCCACTTCAATTTGTCTGCAGCTGGGTCACATCTCCTGTTCTTATTATATGTGTGACTCTATTAGAACGAATGCTCGAGAATCACAGACTTTGCTCTTCAGAAAGTTCTTATATATATATATATATATATATATATATATATACACATTGTATGGACCAAAATGTTCTTCAAAACATCTTTTGTGTTTTGTACAAAGAAAGAATGTGATACAAGTTTGGGCCAACGTGAGGATATGTAAATAACAGAATGTAAATTTTAGGCAAGGAGCTATTCCTTTAACAAATATCTAATAAAGATAAAATATTTCCTAATTCATGTCAGCCTGTTAGATTTGAATTATATCTCATGTTTAACCACTATGTAGACAAAAGAGCCAGCGACAAATTTCAGAAGAACTGGCCGAGGTAAGGGTGCTCTCGCCAGGTTCATGAGTGAAAACATAGAAGCAAATTTTCAATTAGATGTTATATTTATTAACAAACCACATATCTGAAGTCTATACAAGTACATTCTTGTCTAAAAAGCTCTCAAAAACAGAATTATTTCTAAAATGATAGTAGATTTGGGCGTCTGCCATGACACTCGCTGTGAGAAATCCTACTGCAGACAGACTGATACAAGCTGTGAAACGGTTGGAGTTCTGATATCACTAAAATATTGCGCTTCTCTCAGCCAATGAAAATTGAAGACCAGATAGATAGATAGATAGGGATTATACAAATTCATGTTATTTTTTATTTAGTACTGACCTGAATAAGACATTTCACATAAAATATATTTACACATAGTCAAGAAGAGAAAAAAATAGTTGAATTTATAAAAATGATCCCATTCAAAAGTTTACATACACTTGATTCTTAATATTGTGTTGTTACCTGAATGATCCACAGCTGTGTTTTTTTGTTTAGTGATAGTTGTTCATGAGTCCCTTGTTTGTCCTGAACAGTTAAACTGCCTGCTGCTCTTCAGAACATTCCTTCAGGTCCCACAAATTCTTTGGTTTTTCAGCATTACTGTGTATTTGAACCCTTTCCAATAATGACTGTATGTTTTTGAGATCCATCTTTTCACACTGAGGACAACTGAGGGACTCATATGCAGCCATTACAGAAGGTTCAAACACTCACTGATGCTTCAGAAGGAAACATGTATTTAAAATGTAACTTTCTAATCTATCATAATCTATCATTCTATCTAAAATGTAACTTATTTTGTCTTCTGAGAAACATGTAAGTATCTTCTGTAGTTTCTAGGGGGAAGTACTAAATTAAAAAAATACGATATTTAGGCAAAATAAGAAAAATGTACACATCTCCATTATGTTTAAAAGTTTTCACCCCCCGGCTCTTAATGCATTGTGTTTCCTTCTAGAGCATCAGTAAGCTTTTGAACCTTCTGTAATGGTTGCATATGAGTCCCTCAGTTGTCCTCAGTGTGAAAAGATGGATCTATGTGTGTGTGTTATACATGAAAACCAGTGAGGTCTGTTCTAGCATGTGATGCACACACACTTCTGCTAAAGCGATTAAATCTCCACAAGATTTGGATTCACCCAATTGATCCATTTCACGACCTCTTTATGATCTTTTTTGCCACATCCAAGATTTGGTTACCTGGTATTTCAATGGAAGGACAGAAATTCAACCATAAACGATGACAGAATTTTCATTTTTGGTATCCCTTTCATACCTGTAATTAGTAGCGTAAGTATTATCTTACAGCTTTTATCATTTTCATGGATGACATAAAAATAAAACCATAAAGGTGCAGCTGCATGCTTTCAATGTTTAAGCTTCCACTAATCTTTAACAGCAGGTCTAAATCACCGGCTTTATGGGAGTTCATGCCAAGGTCATGGAAGGCCTGAGGATGCATGTAACACATCACTTTAATTTTAAATTTAACTGATGATGACAAGGGTAGCTGTAAATATATCAAATCGTGTTTTAAGAGCAGACGGGTTGGAGAAGCGAGAGAGTAGGGCTGGCATGTTGGACGCGGCACGACTTCTTTATCTGCTCTTCAAATGATTGGAGTGGAGGGTAGCCCATTACGTTGGCGGAGCTCTGAGTTGAGGTTGATGCTAATCACAGCAGCTGTGATATTTTCGCTCAGTCCAGGACCATAAGGCTCTGAATGTGATACAGTCTTTACTTACCCCACCTTTTCTCTTTTAATGTTCGGAGAGCATATAGAACAGCAAAGGTGTATTAACCTGGAGCTGATTGCAGTAACAGATATGACTGCTGATAAGATGTTAAGGAGCTGTTTGTAGAAACTGCACTGCACCAGGCACTTGGAAGTGTCTTGTGGGAAGTGGGCACGCTTCCCACTGTGAGGCTGATTATGCCAGCCCAGGCCCTTCACAATAAACAGATGGCTATGGCAATCATGATCACTTTATTTATTTATTTTGCCTTCCAGCAACTGGTTAGAGTTGGGAAATATTGTTTTCTTATTATATGTTAGCATAACATCCAACTAAATATTGGTTAAATGAATAATTCCTTTTTAAAATTAAAAGTTTTATTCACCCTCATGCCATATGACTTTTTTTATTTAGTGGAACACAAAAGCAGAAGTGTAGCAGAATGTTCATGATGCTCTTTTTTATACAATGAAATAAAATAGTGACCAATACTTTCTGTGGAAACATCATAGGATAAATAAATCTGTCTGTCTGTCCGTCCGTCCGTCCGTCCAACCATCCATCTCTCTCTCTGTCTGTCGGTCTGTCCATCCATCCATCCATCCATCCATCTATCCACTGGCAGAAGCATAATCTATCTAACTGTCTGTCTATCTATCTATCTATCTGTCTGTCTGTCTGTCTGTCTGTCTGCCCGTCCGTCCGTCTATCCATCCATATCCATCCATCCATCCACCTATCTATCCACTGGCAGAAACATAATCTATTTATCTATCTGTCTGTGTATCTGTCTATCTATATATCTCTCTGTCTGTCTGTCCATCTGTCCATCCATCCATCTCTCTGTTTGTCTGTCTGTCTGTCTCTCTCTCTCTCTCTCTGTCTGTCGGTCTGTCCATCCATCCATCTATCTATCCACTGGCAGAAACATAATATATCTATCTATCTATCTATCTATCTGTCTGTTTGTCTGCCTGTCTATCTATCTGTCTGTCTGTCTCTCCATCCATCCATCCATCCATCCATCTCTCTGTCTCTCTCTCTCTCTCTCTCTCTCTCTCTCTGTCTGTCCATCCATCCATCCATCCATCCATTCATCTATCTATCCACAGGCAGAAACATAATCTATCTATCTGTCTGTCTATCTGTCTATCTATCTATCTATCTATCTAAAACCCATGCAACTTTATGACTTCTTATATTTTATTTTATTATTTTACATTTATTTGCTAATTGATTTAATACAATATAGGTTGAAATATTAGCTTTTTAATTTAGCATTTTTTTCACAATATCTTTGTGGCATATTGAAATGTTGATTATTAGTGAATCTAATAAATATTAATTACTTACAGAATAAGTAAATGCAAGTACAATTTTTTTAAAATCAAGAATGCAGCAGCAGTGACTCATACAGCTTCACCTCAGTTATTATGTCTAATAATTGGTTATTGGTCAAAACACAAATAGACATTTGCAGAAGGACTCTGTGTATGGGGTTGTGTGCTGATAATTACAGGTTTGTGTTTTTTCTCACAGTGAAGGTTGCAATTATTCAAGGTGAGAAATTTGAATGAAGCCATGGCAACATGCCAAACATTTTTTTCTCTCATCTTCTCAATGCTGTGTTGCTTTCAGAATTTTAATCTGAATGCTTGTATGTGAAAGCAACAACAAAAACAAAATTAATAGCTCATTAGAAATTAGAAGAAAACAAAAAACAAAACAAAACACAAAGTTAGTACATTTCATTCATTACAATGACAGTCGAGAATGATAAATGGACATTTTATATGAACTCTTTTTATGAGCTGATCTTTTGCTTTCATACATTTACATATTTTTTTGCTCTGCAATTTCTAAAACTCCATAGTAGACTCTTTTTTAAAATTTTTATTTTAAAAGCAATCAGTGTTTGATGCCATTCTACAGCACTAGGTGGAACTCGAAACGGCACTATCCACCTTATTTTTAAAAATATAGTTCTCCCAAAAATGAAAATTCTGTCATTAACTACTCACCCTCATGTTGTTCCAAACTCGTAAGAACATCGTTTATTTTTGGGACACAATTTAAGATATTTTTGATGAAATCCGAGAGCTTTCTGATCCTGCATAGACAGCAAAGCAACTGACGATGTAGGAAGAGAAGAAATTCTGGAATAAAGCCGTTATTTTTGTTTTCTTCGCGCACAAAGTATTCTCGTAGCTTCATAACATTATGGTTGAACCACTCAGGTCACATGGACTATTTTAATGATGTCCTTACTACCTTTCTGGGCCTTAAATGTGTCAGTTGCTTTGCTGTCTATGCAGGGTCCTTTAATGCAATAGCGGGTGCTGCCGATTAAATGTGCGAGACTTCCAGTGATTATTAGTTGTATAAAAACGGTTATTTCTTATCGTATTGGTTTATTTAATGTAACTATAGACACTGTTTATCACACTTATTTTTCTTGTTATTTTTATTGCAACTTACTTCTGTGTTGTAAAATAAAGTCAGCAGTCACAGTCACAACACAGTGCTGAAGTATCCCGAAGGTACCACCCTTTTCTTCAAATGCCAGTAAACAGAAACTCATAGCTAAAAAATAGATGAGCTAGAATTCAGATGGGTTGTCCTTCGTCTAATATCAGTTTCAAAATAGGTATTTCAGAAGTCAGTAGTAAATCATATGCAAAACACACAAGGAGCTGAGCAGGAAAAGGTCATTCAGAAAAGAATTGGGGAAATCGTATGACACTTGTGACTTTGAGTGTGTTATATTTTTGTTGTTGAGAGGGTTTTTGCTGAGAGCCCCTGTAGCAGCAAATAATCATTCTGTGATTGATCCTCTCCACTTTTGCTAACATCCTGCTGCCTTTTACAAATAACTGACTGTGCAGTATGTGTGTGTGTCTCTGTGTGTGTGTGCTAGAGAGAGAGACAGAGAACACATGCAGTATATAAGACCGTGTCATTATGTGCAGTGAGCTTTTTATCTGACCAACACAAATGTTTAGCACATGGAACAAGACATCTCACACTGGGGACCAACCTCACACTGTGCTTAAAAGTAATTGTTTCTCCAGTTGTAAAGCATCTTCGTGTGTGTTTGTTTGTGTGTTCATGAACTCCTGCTGTAATGCTCAAACCCTTTTCCCTGTGTTTCTTCTGTGATAACTGCTGTTCAATAGTGAGACCCTGGCCTGACACACACACACGCACACGTGATGGTGAAGAGCACAGGAGTAAGTGTGTTAGCTGAGGTCAATCTAGAGCACATCCCTGCATCTGTCCACACACACCGCAGCAGCAGCTGCAGAAGCAGAGGTCCAGACAGTCCTGCAGAGCGCCCTTCACCCCGCCAGACCACACTCCTGCACATGCACAATTAATGCAAGAAAAAAAAAAAGGTTCTTGGATGCCAATGTTGTGCTGTTGTTTTCCTCCCAGCAGGCATCTCGGATTGTAGTGTGCAAAGGGCACTAAATATGTATAATTTAACAGCTTAGTTTTGACCTGGGTTAATGTCAGAGCGTAATCCGTAAGTGATTAATGGCTTGGTTGGAGATGCATTTGTTGGAATGACGTTCTTCATTATATATTTGCATGTATGAGATAATACAATAAAGAAACAATAGCCTGCTATTAAAACAAACACACACACACACACACACACACACACACAAAGTGTCTCTCTTAATACAGAAATTAAATATTTACCATAGAAGAGGTCTATTCAAGTCATTGTTTCTGTGAATTCTTGAATAAAACATTTTATAAATTTCAAAAATATGTCACAAAATTTATCCTGCTACTGTACATAATTTGTAAATAAAAGTGGGGAAAACAAATTTAAAAATAATAATAAATAAACAAAAGTGTCTCTGCAGAAATGAACTGTTTATCATAGCAAAGATTTCAGATGTGTGAATGAATCTGTGACTAAATTAATAATTAAAGAAAAGAGCATCACAAAATTCAACGTGCTACTGAAACTGACCATGCTACCGTACATCACTGGTACATCAAAATAAAAGAGAGAGAGAGAATATATATATATATATATATATATATAAACACACACACATTTAATTTAGAATTCATTGTTTTTGTATGTATATATAAATCTTTAACATCTAAAAATATATTTAAATACTGAAACATGTCTTTGTTTCTGTGAAGTATTTATTCATTTATTAGTAATAGAAACATACATTTAATTATTTATAAATTTATAAACTCAATCGTTATATATTTTATCCAAAGTACACACAGCAAAAACTGTATCATTTTGAAGTATTTTACTATTTAAAAAAACAGCTTTCTATTTGAATATATTTTAAAATGTAATTTATTCATGTGATTTCAAAGCTGAATTTTTAGCATCATTACTCCAGTCATATGATCCTTTAGAAACCATTCTAATATTCTGAAAATATTCTGATATATATATTATTATTATTACACTATTGTTGAGTAGATTTTTTTCAGGTTTCTTTGATGAATAGAAAGTTCAGAGGAAAAGCATTTATCTGAAATAGAAATCTTTTGTAATGTTATAAATATATATAACATAAATGTCTTTATCATCACTTCTTATCAATTTAAAGTATCCTTGCTAAATAAAAGTATTAATTTCTATCATTTTTTTCCAAAAAAAGAAAAGAAAAGAAAAGAAAAAAACCTGACTCCAAGCTTTTGATTGGTATAGTCAGTGTATAATGTCACAAAATCTTTTTATTTTAGATAAACATTGATTTTTGGATCTTTCTATTCATCAAAGAATCTCTAAACAAATGTACTTTTTAAAATATTGATAATACTAATAATAAATGTTTCTTGAACAGCAAATCAGCATATTAGAACGATTTCTGAAGGATCATGTGACACTGCAGACTGGAGTAATGATGCTGAAATATTTAACATGGAAGTTTTTGTTTCTGTGAATTTTTGAATTAATTAAAAGGTTTAATATTATTATTGACCTTGCGACTGTACATGTTTGTACATGTTGTACAGTTTGTTTTTTGTAATACGTGCCATTTTTACTGTACAGAATGTATGTAGTTCAAATCACAGAGAAATGAGCCCACGAGAACAGCGGCATTAGATAACACGGATGAGATGAGGGATTGTGGGATTGAAAGGCCGCTTACAGAGAGTAATGGCAGCGGGAAAAGCTATCATGAACATGATGGCTGGACAGTCTGTTCCTACTTGTGTCCCTGCCTCCCTTAAAGTGGACTGATCTAACTCTGTCTGTTTGGTTTCTCCCCTGCATTTGTCATGGTGATGATGACCTGACAGGCCAACCTGGCCACCCTGAGATGAAACTGCAGCAGCCTATTTCCTGCCTCCATTTCCCCCTGCTCCCCAAAGACAACAGGAAGGAAATGAAAGAAAGAGGGTGCTTCCTTTTCTCCTGTATATTTTATACCATTTATTTTGGTTGTCTGCCCATCCTTCTCTCCCTCTCTTTTTCTCTCCCTCTTCCTCTCACATACGTGTACAAACACACTTTGTAAGAGGAGACTCAGAACGGATTGAATAATTCCCTTTGTAAAATCCAAAGGTTTTTCTTCTACAAAGGTTAAAGAAAATTCCTTCCAAAACATTTCCCAGGAGCACTAAAACATTCAATAAAGGAATACTGTTTCTGCAGTAGTCATATTTTTTTGTCCCAGAGGACTACGGAAGCTCTAGGAGTACAAACCAATGCTGTAAATTAGATCATTAATTAAAAGTAAATAATGGTTTACATTCGGAATAGGTTGTTTGCAATCACGTGATTCTGAGGACGCGCGAAATGCAGCTGGAGGGCAGGAAGTGATTTTTCTCTATAGGAATCAATAGCAGAATCTCAAAATGACCATGTTTTCAGTTGTTTATGGACATCGGTCAAATCGAGAAAATTTATTTCATATCGTGTATGAACATCTGCTGTTGCATAAGGTGGAAAAGGCAAGAAATTGACCGAAAAAATTGGGAAAAGTGTCTTGTAAACCTGCGTCTGGGGTCAGGAGGAGAGTCAAATAATGCTTGTGTGTGCGAATGGTTAATAAAAGATTAATAATATTAAGATATAAAGAAATATATAAATAGATACAGGGTGAGACAGTGAGAATTCGCTCAATGCCACACGTACATACAATGCAAATAAGATATTATATTTGCAGTTGATTACAATTGAACGTTGTGAGATTGCGATAAATTGAAGTGAGTCACAGCTTTTTAGTGACTATATGAAAGCGCTATTTGCTCACTTTCTAGGCTATAATCAATTCAGAATTTGAAAAAAATATATCCTGCATCCTTCATATAAATTTGGGAATCACTTTCGAAAGAGTTTGTTTGCTATCAGGCTTAGTTGAGTAGCTTATTTCCACCGCCTCGATGACAGGCAACTGAGGCAGCTATTTCAATTTAGTTGAAAAATCACTCCTCTTCATAACATAAGGATCACATCAACATATGTTGTGAATTTCTGTTTATACGTTTCTCTTGTACAGTACAGACTTTCGTTTCTCTATACGTTTCTCTTGTACAGTAATAACTTTTGGCTATTGGTCCTGTTAGCAGCATGTAAAGCGAAACTTTTATTCAAATTCCGATCTGCTTATAGAAAGCGAGCAAATAGCGCTTCCACATAGTCACTAAAAAGCTGTCACTCACACACACAATTTATTGCAATCTCACAATGTTCCGTTATAATCAATGACGCTCTCTGAACTACAGATATAATATCTTACATTGTGTCTATGTGTGGCATTTAGCATTAGGTGAATTCTCACCGTCTCACCCTGTATATATTTATATATTTCTTTTTTAATATCTTAACATATTATTATATTTTTCTTAACCATTTGCACACACAAGCATTATCCGAGTCTCCTCCTGACCACAGACCTCCTTTTTCCTGCGCTTTTCAGTCAATTTCTTGCCTTTCCGCCCTTATGAACAGCAAATTTTCATACATGATAAAAGATATTTTGTGGTTTCTCGGTTTGACCGATTTGAGCATCCATAAACAACACAAAACATAGGCATTTTTGAGTTTCTGCTAGTGATTCCTATGGAGAAATATCACTTCCTGCCCTCCAGCTGCATTTCGCGCCACAGCAATGACGTCATGTGCAAACAACCTATTCATCACATTTCGCTTTGTTTGGAGCACAAAGAGATTTTTCCACAAATCCAGAATTCCACAAAATGCTTGATTTTGATTTCTTTACCTTGCATCAAACCTTAACTTTATTTTGTTTGTTTTCTTCCATCTTTGCTGGCTGCATCTCAATAGGCTATTTCTTAATTTCAGTTTGATATGTGTGTATGTGTGATTCTGTCTGACAGTCATTTTATTGATCGATTTATTACATGTAATCACATTCAGTGGCAGTGTCTGCTTGTGAGGTTTAAGTACAACTACACTGCACTGTTCAGCATACAGTATCTTCCTGGTAACAAGGAAATGCCACTTAACAACCGTTCGGAAAATGTCTCGCATGTCACTTGCATAACATGCATGAAATGCCCTTATAATAAAAAAGACAATGAATAAAACATGTTCTATACCCAGTCAGGGCTGTTATATTATTAAAGTGGACTTCTACATCAAAGCACATCATAGCTTTAAGCAGTGGATGCTTAGCGTGCGTTGACAATGAACCGGAAAGCCAACTCACACTGGACAGACAGATAAGTCACTAACTCACTGATGTAAAACTTTTCTTTTCCTCACAGTTTAATTCCTGTGAGGCTAAGATTTCAAAATCTCAATAGCAAAACAAGTAAACTTCTCGTGAGCATGATTACATGTGCACGCGCACGATGACGAATTTGAACGCCCACTTGACTTGCTAATGAACGTTCGTACTCTCATTTCATCCGTATTGTACAGCAGCATATTTTCGTTCATTATTGTTAATTAATGTAAATGAATTAATATTCATTTATTAGCGGATATCGACGATAAAACAGTTCATGAATGAATCACCCTTTTAAATCTCGTTTCAAACAATTATTAAAACGACATACCAAAACGGTCGTTTTCTTGAATCGTTCATTAAGCACAAGCATTGTTTAGAGCGGTTTTCAGTAAATGCTAAGAACGCTAAGCAAGCTTGTTTACTGAAACAAAAAGTGCCTGAATTGAAGCGGAATGTTTACAGTTGAAGCACCAGCAATGGTATCCTGTCGTTTGCAATGAAGTTGGCCTACATGTGGAGCGTGTGAACAGCTCAGTATTGCAGGTAACAATATATTTTCCACATTTCCCAAAATATCAAAACCGTACACAAACCTGTCCAAGGCATTGCCTTGTTTAGGCTGAACTATTGTGCCATTATTTGAAATACAAAGATATCAGTAAAAAGTTATATACTAAAGTATGGTTTTATCATCTAAAATCATGATACTGCCACAGTAGACAATGTTCCTTAAAGGAAGGTGCTTTTAAGAAAACTTAACTAGTACTGATATGATTTTTGTGGATTTTTTTTCCCCATAATAAGCTCTAGACACAACTTAGAGCTGACATTTTTATATACAAAGAAATGTAAATGGCTAACCCTGCTGGTTCATGCTGGTCCTTGACTAGCAACATGACCAGCAAAAAACCAGCTAAGGACCAGCATAAACCAGCAAAGGACCATCTTAAACCAGCATCAAAACCTACCTAACCAGCATTCCAGCATCAAAACATACCTACCAGCATATGCTGTTTTTTTCACCAGGGAAAAGCAGTATGGCAGAACAAGACTTTTCACTGGATGTCAAATGTAGGGTCTGGTCCATATTGCAGCTTGTTGAGGTGCATCTCTTGAAAACATTCCATCATTACAAAGGTAGTTCAGTCAATCAGTGTTTCCTGAAACTATAGTTTTAACAAACCTATGCAAACATTGCAACGCTGTGTGGTTGGGACTGCAACTCTTGACTTGCTAAAAGACATGTGGACTTGAATAGATCATGCTCTTGGGCATTGCATTGTAACGTGCATTGCATTTTATATCCTTCATTCTACTGAAGGGCAAATCCAGCGTTATGGATGTGACATTTTGCGTTATGGATGTGACATATAAATGCTTAGAGAGTGTATGTGTTACCAATATTCCAAACCATCAACCAGAAAAATATCAGTCTCTGCACAAGTTTTCTGTGTTAAAAAAAGGGAAATAATCACGCGTTATGGATGTGTCAAAAAAGACTACATACTTTGTAGGATTTCTGCGAATTAAAATGCACAAACCGGACGCAATAATACCCAACGAATAGAGAAGCGATGGTTTTTCATGAAACATATAATTGTTATAATTTACTTTACTTTAATTTTGATGTGTCTATTTATGAAGAATATGTGCTGTTATGGATGTGACAAGCCTGAAAATAGCATTTACCAGACTATGGAAAATCATGCACTCAAAGAAAAAAAAGGCTTTAAAAACTTTAAGGGAGACCTTACATGGGTATTTGAACCACCAAATATTGACATTTGTGCTATCAGCATAGTAAAAACCTTTGGTAAAAACGTTTTTTCATGGTAAGGTTGATATTTGCATGGAATTACCCTGAAATATAGAGTAGTCAACATTTGAAGAAAAAGTTAATCAAAGCTGTCCCAAGGCAAGAACGAGTATTGTTTTGGTTTTAGGACAACTTTGATAAAAGGTTTTGATCCACTTCAAATGTTGACTATTGTATATGAGCCATTCTACAGAACTGGTGCAAACAGTTCATTAAGATTATCTATTGAAACCCACAATAATATTAGTAAGCTTAATATACATAAAATCATCATTTATTGGGTACTTTCAATCAGGAGGTGGCTGTCCCGAACCCTAACCCCTACATTTCAACTTATGAAAATGGTAAGAAATTGTCCCCTCGTGAAGTCATGACGATGCTCCAATAATACTTTTTTCAGGTCCAGGACACTACTTGTTTTAAGTGAAAATCTCAACAGCCATTTCATTTCATCATCCTATTTCATACCTTTGAGCTAGGAGTTTAAAGTTCTGAACCCAATTCAGATTAAATCCAAAACAAAGATTAATTACATACTGCATGTTTAAATTATTTAAAAAAGACTTTCTGTTATTTGTGTAAATGAACTGTAAAACTGTGACATGAATTTTCGATCTTAAATCAATTAATTAGAAGTTACTAATCCACCATCTGCGCGTGATATAATTAACAGTATTGTCGAAAAACATGGAGGTGTGACAGTGCAAGATTTTGGGAAAGGTGTGACTAGCTAGTTAACTTCTCTATACTTCCTTTCCAAAGATCCCTCTTTCCCTCTATACCCTATATACTCCCTTTTTATCATATTACGATACTTTAGCAACGATTTACGTCACTGTACGGGAAACGTACCCTGGAGCCATCTGATCCCAGAGCGGAGGGTATTTTTCAGTTTAATTTACAGTAATTGGAGGCTTAGCATGCTACATTTTTGAGTAGACTAACCAATCCTGCATTCCATAGGTGGCTCTGGCTGTCATGTCCAAAGGGAGAAATCCATACCGTCTTCATTGCTGATACTGATGAGGCCCCTTGAAGTAAAACCTTAGCATATTTGATCTGAAACTTATGAAGGTAAGATGAGTGCGCAGCACTGCATGTGAAGTATTTGTGGTTCTGGTATGTTCCTTGCAGTGCCCTTACTGCCCCTGGCTACTTTTTAATTGGATCTCCCTAGACATGTAAACATCACATTGAGTATGCAACAATGAACAACAGATAGGGGAAAATAAAGAGGGAGTGAGTTGCTTTGTTAGTGCATCAATTAGTTGGGACTCTCGTTTATAAGGGCGGTCCACAGAGACGCTTAAGGAGTTTGTGCTAATACGTCTAGAGGAGATCAAGACATTTTTGTTAACAACAATTAGCAAGCCTTGCCTGTGAAGTTAGACACAGGAATGGTGGAAGTGGACAGGCTGGCATTTTTACAGGCTGACAGAAACGGGAAAGGTTTCAAGGGGAAGGTTCGCAGGGTTTCAATTCCGCTACGTAAATTGGTAGCAGCATTTGAGAGCCCATTATAATATCACAACTGGCCAGACTTGGAGCTCTGACCAACCTAATATGAATGACCTACACTCTGCTGTATAACACAGGCCTGAATATTTATCAGATACCTGAGGAAAATGTCTGGCCTTTGAAAAATGGGCCAGCAACGGGCCTTTACTCAACAGTTAATTAATATTTATCATTCACAGCAGAGTTGAAAGAAAGATGTGTGGGTCCTCAGGAAGTTCTTTTTTGCTGACTATAGACTTTAAAGGCCAAATAATATTAGGGTAAGAACAAAGTGAGAGGTTGAAGATAGTAGGTTGTCATGTTCTCCTCGTTTTTATGAAGTTTGCATTTTTTACTTTGTCAGTAGTTACTTTTACTTTTTAGACAACTGCATATGGGTCAGTGATGTATATGAGTGTCTATGGTGAAGAAAAATCTTTTAAAAGTCTAGTTTAAACACATGTGCCAAGTTAGACAGACTTTGGCCTTTTATTTACTGTTTTTTAAAAAAGTTTCACCATATTCTCTATTGCTCTCTCTCTCACACACATATGCACAGACACATATTATATAAAGTTGAAAACTCATTTTTTCATAAATATTTTATGACTGTGATTTTGTGGATGAAATGAAGAAGTATTAAAGAAGATTATCCCATACTACATATTAATGTATTTCAGTCTTTTAATGAGACATCTTTTCTTCCTCATGATATTAGGATAGTTGTATCAGCCTGACTGATTTTTAACTTTATGTCCCCGCAGAGATATTACCATGAAATTTTAATTTCGAAATTAAACACATGTTCTTCATAGAAGGTTGTGTTAAAGTAGAATGTATGCATTGCATTTAATTTTTTTTTTGACAAATTATTAGGACAAATGTAGGGCTTTGTCTTGAACACACTTCATTGCACAAAACATTTATTCTTATTATTATTCTTGTTTATTTTGATAGATAATTTACCAACAAAAAATATATTAAAATTAAGATACAAAATATATAAAACAAAAAAGAAGGGATTCTACAAAAAACATAACGTATGAGGTGGTCAAAAAATTATTTCTGACCCACTCCCTTTCTTCTGGCGTACTGCCGTCCAATTTTCCACGCCCTTATGATGCTTACAGTTTTCTTTCTTAATTAACAAATTGAACTAAACCAACACAAAAAAATAATATTTAAACATAAATAATATAAAATAAGAACACTTTCTTAAATGGCTACAACAAAATTAGGGCTGTCACTAATGATTATTTTTGTAATCGTTTAATCGGCCGATTATTCTGACGATTAATCGAGTAATCGGATAATTCTAATTAGGGCTATCAAACGATTAATCGCATTCAAAATAAGTTTGCGTTTACATAAAATATGTGTGTGTACTGTGTATATTATGTATATAAAAAACACACACATGCATATATGTAATTTAAAAATCATGTATGTGTATATATATTTATATATTTCTATTTACATGTAATTTATATAATTCATAATATTTTGTATGAAAATATAACATTTTTCTTAGTTATATACATGCATCTGTGTGTATTTATATATAAATAAGAAATATACACAGTACACACACATTTTATGTAAACACAGACTTATATTTTGCATGCGATTAATCGTGATTAATCGTTTGACAGCACCGATTTTGAAACCTTTTTTTTGGTATCATAAATAGACCTAAACAAACAATTGTCTGTAAAATGACTTAAAATACATATAAAATGACAATGAGGCAATCATAATTAGTTCAAATAAAGTAGCAAAAGCAAGTAATCATATGGTTCTATTGAATAAAACTGTTAAAATGCATAATTTATTATAAACAGAGCTAATGTACATTACAAATTATAACAAATGTCTGCAGAGCACGCCAACAACCTGACGATAGTTTTTACACTTATTGACTAAACAACATTTATTTCAAATATCCTGTTAATCTTTACTATTTGTCCATTTCTTTACAACAGAAATGCTACAGCCACTGTAATTTCTTGAATATGTGGACATTAAAGCTTGTAAGCGCAGAGCGAGGGTTTAAACTTTTATTTTGAAATAGTGATGAACAATTAGCATACTGAATGTATGATGTATTCTCCTGTGTTTGTGTAGGATTATAAATTATTTACCTTACAAATCTAATGAAATTTCACACGTTGGTTTCCAGATGAATGTTCTAATAAACCCAAAACTCACAACAACAGATGGAGTTTGAGGCACTCCACATAATTAAATGATAACAGTTAGTGTGGAGCAGCATTGACTGTGAACGGAGCCGCTCGCACATACGTACTTACCTACTTACATGTAAATAATTAAAGTGCATATATTTATTTAATTGATTCTCATCTGTGGAATGCGCCACTTCCGGTATTTTGCCAGTTATTCATCAAGGGCAAATTGCAAATGAGGATTTTTTTTTTTTAATTGAATACTTGAGTTGAATAGTGGAATCGCGACAGCCCTAAACAAAAGCAAGCATCATATCACTGATTTACAGTATATGCCTTATGTAAGATGCTTGTTGTTTTTCTACAATAGGTAAGCACACATGAAAAAATAATAAAACATTTTAAATGTTGCATGCGACTAGGGCAGTTGGTACAGTGGTGCTCTCAGTGCATTTGTTATGTGTAAATCGTTTCCCCTGTGCCACTGTGCCATTTCACGCCATTCCATTCCTGTCATCACCTGAGATGAAGACAGGGAAAGTGCAGTTGTAGGCCGAAGTGAGACCTAAACAACTGTGACATTGATGGCAAACCTCAAACTCCTTCCTCAAATTGACTGTTCCACTTTCCCCAATCATGTCCCTGTTTATTATTTTCACCTCACTTCCTCTGACCCAATCTCGTGAAGAGGTATTTTACCTGGATTTTGACCAGCATCAATATTCTAATGGGTGGAAGGGGGATTATGCATTTGGATTAAACCTGGGCCAGATTATCCAGGTGAGTTGTGTCTCTGCAAACCTGTATCACTTTAGAGAATTAGACAAAGAGGACAAAGTGTGCCTCAACACAGGCCAAAATGGTAAGAGTTTATGCAGCTGCTACTTTTTTGTTGCCTTTTTTCTTGTTTTACCTTTTTGCCATATTAGTCACAATAGAGAAGAGTCTCTGTGAACTCAGGTGCAATGTTCTGTGAGGTTAGCCTGTCTGGATTTGTGGTAAAAGCTGTTAATGCGGACAGCTCTTGGATCAGAACTGACCTTTAATGGAGGAGTCAACCTAACCCTACTCAGAGAAAGGCTTATTCTCTGTTTACTTGGCAGAAAAAACTTTGTTTAGACAAAGAATAAGGCCCTGATATATTCCTGACTCTTTGCTGTGCTGCAGAGGGGGTGTATTCACCTTGAAAATATGAGTTATCACAGGTCCATTTGCATTGCAGGATATAATAGGGCAGGACAGAAGTGGACTGAAGAACCTGAGCTAATTAAATACCCGCACTGAATACTTCATCTACAGAATTAAAATTCTAGTTGTTATTTATTCACCCTCATGTCGTTTCAAGCTGTACATTTTTTATAACTTCACTAAAGTTGAGACTCATGTTTGGTTCCATTAATGGTTCCGGTCTTCAGAGCAGTGTGTGGTTACTGACTGGTTGTTCCTCATTTAGTATGTAATATTTTTATAGTACACTTTTTTTTACCAGTAGTATTTAACATTATCAGTCTCTCACATCATTCTGGAGGAATTTGGACCACTCTTCTTTTCAGCATTGTTCTAGTTTATTGAGGTTTGTGGGCATTTGCTTATGCACAGCTCTCACCACAACATTTGAGTCAGGATGAGCTCTGGACTTGGACTGGGCTATTGCAACACCTTGATTCTTTTCTTTTCAGCCATTCTGTTGTAGATTTGCTGGTGTGCTTGGGATCATTGTCCTGTTGCATGACCCAATTTTGGCGCAGCTTTAGATGTTGGACAGATGCCCTCACATTTGACTCTAGAATACTTTGATGTACAGAGGAGTTCATGGCCAACTCAATGACTGTGAGGTGCCCAGGTCCTGTGGCTACAAAACAAGCCCAAAATTACTAGCCCTCCTCCAGCATGCTTGTCTTTTGGTATGAGGTGTTTGTGCTGATCTGCGCTTTAGGTTTTCACCAAACGTGGCACTGTGCATTATGGCCAAACATCTCCACTTCGTTCTTGTCTGTGTTTTGTTCACATGCAAGACCTAAACTGTACTGCAATGTTTTTTTTTTGTTTTTTTTAGATAGAAGAGGCTACCAAGCCTTCCAAACATGCCATTTTTGTCCCATATTTTTCTAATGGTGTTGTCATGAACTTTATCATTTAACATGTTAACTGAGGCCTGTAGAGTCTGAGGTGTAGTTCTTGGGTTGTCTGCCATTTCTCTGAGCTTTACACGGTCTGATCTTGGGGTGAATTTTCTGGGACGCCCACTCCTGTAAGGAGAGGTGTCTGTTTTAAATGTCTTCCACTTGTGAATAAACTTCAAATTGTTTGAAAATGGCCATATTACTCTTCTCAGATTGATGGCAGCAAAGTTGTGTGATATAAATGTGAAATTATGTGTTATAAAGTCAGAATTCTGAGATATAAATCTCCCAATAAATATCTTGGAAAACCATGAGATAAACTTTCAGTTCTGGCTTCTCTCAGAATTGTGTGATATGAACTTGCAATTGCAAGTTATAAAGTCAGAATTGCAGGATATAAACTCATAATTTTGACTTTTTTCTCTCAATTGCGAGTTTATGTCGATTTTGTATTATAAAGTCAGGATTGCTTGATAAACTCGAAATCGCAAGACAAAAAAACCCTCAGAATCGCAGTTCTGAGAAAAAGTTTTAGGGCCGCCCCCCTGCTATAATGGCAGGGGAAACACTGCTTTAAATTCTACACAATTCCCATTCCTATCCCCATCTTCATACAGGTATTTTCTTTTAAATGACAGTTTAAAGTGTCCACAGGCTTTCAAGCTCCAAAAGTGCCAAAATGCACTATAACAGCAACTTAAAAAATAGTACATGAGTCTAAGTAAAGTTGCAGCAGAGGTAAAGATTATCATTGACAACATCAGTCTATTCTATTCTGTTTTAGCTTGTATTGGTAGATCCTAGCACATAGATTTAGTGTCACTGTGCCCTTGAACACCAGGCTTAACCTCCATTTCATCGAGGTGCATGATAGTATGACCGGCGCTGTGCTCTGATCTCACTCGCTGTGTGTGGCTGCTCATGTCCAGGTAGAAATCCTTAGATTAGACAATTCGAACCTCACTAACAATGAATAAATATGTGGCAATACATTTTTAAAGACTGAAATACTCCCATTTAATTGGATGATTCATTCACTGAGCTAACAGGGCATAAAATCACTGTAATGACAGGCCAGGGTCAGAGTCAATTTTCTGAAATTATAATTGTTTAATTCCTGCATCAGGTCAATCTGAGATTTGTTCAGAAAGCAGAGGGCTCTGGCTTAAAGCGTCTGTTACTAACACTTGGATTAAGGTATTATTCACAAACCATTGCTTGTGGCCTCATTAGTAGATCAGGTAAGGTGTCCAAGCTTGCCCTTTTTGCTTTGAATAACAGTTCGCTCCTGAGAGGCATGAACTTATTGCTTTGTGAAGTGTTGCACTCATAATAATTAAGAAAAGATCATTCAGTTTATATTAGATACATAATGAGCACCGTTCACTGTTAGAAATGTTGTCTTGCCTGATTAATTGTGATCACACCACACTATTAATCAAATGAAGCAAAGAAATGTACTCTGCATAGGATCAAGTCTGTAGGTTACAGCAAGGTACAAATCGACAAGACCTCATTTCATGGTTAGATTAGCGTTAATTGTTAGATTTAACATGCCAGTATCATAAGAACGAACACATTCCTGTACATGCTTTTTAATGTTTTTTTTTTTTTTTTTGACACAGATAACATATAAGTCAGATGTTATTTCAAGAAACTAGCTTACGTTTATTTATCTGTTTAAAAAAAAACTACAGAGATAGATAAATGAACATTTCTTGTTTTAAGGCTTGTGCTAGTCGGCTATGTGTACCTCTCTCTTTTGCACTTGTTACTCTGCTGTTGCTAAGCAACCATCTCCAAGAGAGCTACTGTTGCTAGACGTGAATCTTATTAGTGTTTATTATAGTGCTTTTTTTAAGATCAAGGTCATAAATAAGCATTTACATTTCTGCATTTTTAAAGTGTGAACAAAAGTTCTTGGCAGGAGGGCCAAAACCAAAAGAGGAAATGTGTGAAGAACTGTTTGCAGCTCAGTACTGTAGTCAACCGCAGTGTTAGGAATCCCTTGTGTTGTTACAAGGTTTACCTTTGAAGCGTGCTTAAATGAACAGGTGGTGATCAAAAGATCAGGTGGTTTCAGATTTATTAAGATTTGGTAATAGGGTGACACTTTACACTGTGGTTCCTTTAATGTTATTTAGTTCATTTAAGGGGTCGTGAAATGAATCAAAATTCTTTATGATAAAAATGTATTAAGAAACCTCAAGAAACAACAAAAAAATGCATTTAAACTTGCATTAAAATGGTCATAAACTGCCTTTTATTATTTTGTACTGTTCTCTGAAGTCTCTTATAATGTTATCAAGATTTTACATCAAACAAACATCATAATTGAGAAGTAATAGGCTATTTTCTGTCCTGTTTTTGACTCCCTTCAACAGAACTAGTGATGGGTCGTTCTTGAATGATTCGTTCATTTTGAACAAATCTTTAATGTGACTCGGGATGAACGAGTAGTCTCGGGGAGTGATTCGTTCAGTCGCGCATGCGCAACATCCAATTAGGCTCTGTGCTGCGATTGGTTCACCTATTTAGAGTCTTTGGGTTTTTGGAGTTGTTCATTCATTTTATGGGGCTGTCACGTGATGAACAAACGACTGGAACCCAAAGACTCGAGAGATGAACTAATCAATTCTTTATATATAAATACAAATACTGTATTGGTTAGGTTTATAGGGCTGTCACGTGATGAACGAATGACTCAAACCCGAAAACTTGTGAAGATAAGCGGAGAGGTGAGCTAATCATAGACTAAAGACCCAGGTAAACAATGAATTAATCTTTTCTGTTTCTTATAGCATTATAGTTTTGTTTTGTCTTGTTTGTAGTGTGATCAACGTTCGGTAAGCAGTAGATGTGTTAGGGAAGTAATTATATTTTGGTAAAATGAACGAAATGACTCAATTTTCAACATAATAATAATAACAATAATAATAATAAATGTTTCTGAGCAGCAAATCAGAATATTAGAATGATTTCTGAAGGATCATGTGACTGGAGTAATGTTGCTAAAAATTCAGCATTGAAATCACAGGAATAAATTACATTTTAAAATATATTAAAATAGAAAACAGTTATTTTAAATAGTAAAAATATTTCAAAATTGTACTATTTTTGCTGTACTTTGGACCAAATAAATGCCGGCTTGGTGAGCAGAAGAGACTTCTTTAAAAATCATTTAAAAAAGTATTTTCTAAAATATATTCATATAATACACCCGTGCTGAGTCTTGATTTTAATACTTTTTTTTTTGATTTTGAAAAAGTCAGTCGCCACAAATAAATTAATAATGGGAAACACTGGTAATGTATATCAAAATGTGTTTAAAAATCATATCACCGTTATTGAAAAAAATTATGTTGCCATGTATATTGATAATGAATTATTGTCCGGTCCAAGTTTCAATCTCAAAATCCCATGTTGAATTGTTTGTAAACAAATCCGTGGTAAAATGAAGTGAACAAAGGACCAAGTTCTTACTAACGTGGTCTGGAACATCATTAAAAATAAAGTTCATTCACTCTTTCCTAACAATGGGTTTAGAGGGAAGGCAATGCAAAGACTGTCCACTGAACAGCATCTTGTTGTATCCAGAGCCATCTTTATCGTTTGGTTTTTGCGTTTGCCTCTTGTTATTTACACTACATGTGCAAATCAGTGGGCGGAGCTAAACAGGCAGTGATGTAGAAGCAGGCGTTGATCATCTTCTGCAGAGGTGGTGTTGAGCCACACTATTACATCATAAAGTGGCACATTCCACAACCTGTCGTTTTGGTGGATCAGCTTTAATATATCAAAATATCAAGTTAATTTTGGTTTCTCAGTTCATGACCCGTTTAACCATCAATAAGCAGTACAATTGTTACTACATTTATTCATCTTCGTTCATCTTTATTCATCTTTGTATAAAAAACAAGTGTTAATTAACTGAGGAATGTGATGTTAGCCGATGAAACCCCCATCCTCGGTTAGCTTGAAGTTTGATGCACATGGAAACTGAAAATACTTTCTGTTGTGGCTGACTTTTACTGGATTTCTAAGAAATTTAGTGTTTAGTAAAAGAAGTGAAGGTAAAAGAGAAAAGTTTATGTATGTTCGCCTGTGAAAAATGTCCTTTGTTCCAAGATTGTCCAACACTTCGCCAACATATAGATATATGACAGTTTTCCAAAGTGACCTTGTTTTATAGCTTCATTAGCTATTTTTTGGAAGAAGAGTTGCAGGTGAAGTACTACACTGAACAGTTAATATTGATTGGTATATATTAAATTACCATTACAGACATTACAGCTGGTCGATTTAGTATTCGAATTGCTTGTGGGCAGTAAAAAGTGGAGGGATGCTCCAAACAGTTGTGTAGGGAGAGCTTTTAATTGCTTGTTCGTTTTAGTTGGATTAAAATTCTGAGAGCAACCTTTACACACATCTACAACTAATTTCGTGTTTTTAATCTAGATTTTTACACTGTTATTTGCTTTCACTCGCTGATATGGTTGCACGCCAGTCTGTTATTGTCGTGGCATTATCCGTCCCTGAATAATGTTGAACAAACTTCTGTTATCGGTTGCGTTCTTACTCATGTCATATTGTTTTATGATTTGTACCTTTAATCGGAGGATTTCTACCTGGACACATGCAGCCACACACGGTATGGTGCTGCTTCAGATGGAGGATAAGCTTCACGTTCATGGGTACAATGACATTTCAATCTGCAGTGTGAATCACATAATGGACTTGAATCATGTTCTAGATCTGGACAATATCTTTTGCTTAGTTTACTACAGCAACTGCACAGTATACTGGTTTTCTGTATGTGGAATCACGCATATTCATGGCTCAGAGACTCTTCACTTTCATCCCAAATTCATTCAGTCAGATGTGCATGTTGTGCGGAGAGGATGAGCAAAATCAGTGTGGTGACCACCTAAATTGTAAGTACACTTTTTCCTGTAGCGTGAGATTCAGGTGAGGGATCTGAGTTCTAGCCCTGCAGTCTACTAGATGAACTTCCCAGAGAGACTGGAAGTGGGGCGGTTGGCAGGAGTGAAAACCCAATTAGGCAAAAGTGACATGTTTCCACCACCCTCCCACCGCAATGGAACTTTTTCATTCGGCTGTCTGGGCAAAGGTTGCCCATTTCCTGGGGGCAGATTCATCTTAAGAGCGATGCTAGTGGCTTCTGAAGACACTCTTTTTGAGTGCTGTGGAATTCACTTTATAACAGCTGCCAATCCATCTGTGGCCTGTGGTATACCTGTGTTTTTTTATAATGTGCTGTTGCAAAAAGATATTTTATATTTCTTACAGTATGTCATTTTACAGATTTTTACTCTAGATATTTATTTGCATGCAGGACATTTTACAATGTTTGTCTTAAACAAACTGGGTCTTTCCTACTGTGCAGTACGTTTTTATATCCTTATCATATTTAATATCAGGTAAACCTATTTTTAAAAAAAAAAATCATATTATTTAATTTTATTTTATCATACTAGCATAATTACTGCAAGTCAGTGTAGGATTGAATTATAAATAACCATTTGCTGTGAACTAACTTATAAAACTATATTCATTTCTCTCATCAAATTGATTCAATATATGTTTCCTTTTTTCTGTTTTCAATTATACTTTCCATCCCTGAAGGGACATGACGATGGGAAAAAAAAATATTAGAGGGGAAGAAAAAAAAATCAATTTCATTCCTTTTGGTTTAATTAGAAAACTTTTGCGTTTCATTGAAAGACTTTGCATTGTCCTGCAAAAGTTTTGCACTTCCTGAACAAATGTAAGACTAGTGATGGAAATAATATGAGGTGGGAGGAAATAATGTATTTCTGTGCGTTTGCAATAGTTGGCAATTTTTAAAGTTCCCCCCCATTAAACTTTCTAGCAAATGTTTTGCAAGCAAATGCAAAATTTCTCAGTGAAACCCAAACAATTGTCACACAAACACAAAATCGTTGAAATAATGTAATTTTTCCTCCCATCTCATCGTTTTTCATCTTGTCCCTTTAGGGGCTCTGTACTTTATTGCCATTTTTTGACAAAAAAATGCCAGTTCCTTAATCACAAAACAACAGAACAGAAATCAGTAGCTTTTAGCAATGAAGTTGATAAATTCAGTGATGTTTTTTGGTATTAGTTGATTTGTCGTACTCGACCCTATTTTAGAAAGTTACAGAAATAGGTATGATACTATCAGCATTTCATCAAATGGTTAAAATCAAAATTCAAAATTCAGTTAGGCTGACTGAGCAAGAGCGACTCCTTTTATTTCCATTCTGCTAACTTTTTTGCCCTTGTATAATGAATTTATAATAAAGTATATGCCTAATTCTTTTAAGAGCATATTTCACAAGGTCTAGTCCTTTTGTAGAAATGCTTAAATAAAGGGGTGATTCACCACTGACAAGATGGGCTTTTAATAAATCTTGGCTGTCTATGCAGCAGAATGGCACTTTTTTTATTTTTTATTTTTTTGCTGGTGCTGAATGACTAGAGAAAAGGTAGAAGGGAAGGAAAAACCATGTGAATTTCACATGCAATCATATGTTAAAATCACACACAAAATGTGTGGAAGACATGTTAACATGGAAAAAATGTTTGAGAACCCATGTGATCACATGTTGGTCACAGTAGAAATGGACTTGAGTGGTGGATTTTAGCTGACAAGTAAACCAGGAGTTCTGGATGCAGGTAACCGAGAAAGAGTACACAGTTGTTCATTTACATATGTGGTCCTGGACTACAAAACCTGTCATAAGGCTCAGTTTATATATCATCTGAAAGCTTTCCATTGATGTGTAGTTTGTTAAGATAGGATAATATTTGGCTGAGATAGAACTATTTGAAATTCTGGAATCTGAGGGTGCAAAAAAATCTAAATATTGAGAAAATTGCCTTTAAAGTTGTCCAAATGAAGTTCTTAGCAATGCATATTACTAATCAAAAATTAAGTTTTAATATATATTAGGGTAGGAAATGTAGAAAATATCTTAATGGAACAAATATTTACTTAATATCAAAATGATTTCTGGCATAAAAGAAAAATGGATAATTTTGACCCATACAATGTATTGTTGGCTATTGCTACAAATATACCCGTGCTACTGGTTTTGTGGCCCAGGATCACAGTTAGGGTACAACAGGGGACACCCTAAGAAAAAAATGTGCTTTTCACTGTGCCCAAAGTGTATGATTGCAGAAAAATATATACATTTGTATTGAACATTTATGGAGCAACAGCTTTTGTGTGAAAATAAATCGTACAAGTTGTTTATTTTGTTTTAAAATCTTATAAATGTTTGAGGTGGCAAGGGGGGCCTTTTACCCCATAGACGGGGTAAAAGGCTCACCAGCATGGGGTAAAAGGCATACAGTATTGATACAAATACTTTAGGTAGTTAATACTTGTTCAAAACAGTCACTGTAGCAAAGTTTGTACTGTTTTTGACTTATTTTGATAAAATAATTATTTTTAATTTTTCATTTGTCATTAAACTGTTAATGTAAAACATATATTTTAAAATAGAAACAAAATCATTTTAAAATGTAAAGATTTTGAAAGCATTGAAGGAGATCTCATAGTCAATTAAAATAGATTTTCAGTAGTAACAACAAATTATATTTTATTATATGATATGATTGATAGCATGTTTTTAAATATGGTTTCATTCTAAACATGGTGATTATTTCTGAGATGTACACCCAACATAATTTATGATATTTACCATCTGAATCTAACCATGCCATGTCAACAAATGGAAAAGTCTGCCATCTATTAATTATCATGTTAAGTATTGTGCCTTTTAGCCCCAACAGCAGGGGCACTTTTTACCCCAAATACCATACTTTTACATATTCTTTTGTTATTTAAAAACTGCTGTTTTAATTATCTTAAAACTGAAAATCATTAAAGGAGAAGTTCACTTCCAGAACTAAAATTTACAGATAATTTACTCACCTCTTCCAAGATGTTCATGTCTTTCTTTCTTCAGTCATAAATAAATTGTTTTTTGAGAAAAACATTTTAGGATTTCTCTCCATCTAGTGGACTTCAATGGTGCCCCCAAGTTTGAGCTTCCAAAATGCAGTTTAAATGCAGCTTCAAAGGGCTCTGAACGATCCCAGCTGAGGAAGAAGGACGTTATGTAGCGAAACAATCTGTCATTTTTGAAACAAATTGACAATTTATATACTTTTTAACCTCAAATGCTCGTCTTGTCTCATCTCTGCGATGCGCATGCCTAGTCTGTGTAATCCGGGTCAATATAGTTAGGAGTTAGGGTATGTCGAAAAACTTTTCTTCAACGTCAAAATCGTCATACATCGCTGTTTTACCTTTTTTTTTGTAAAGGGCGTTTGATCATCTTTGCATGTTCACTTTGTAAACACTGGGTCAGTACTTCTGCAGCAATGTAGGATGATTTTGAAGGTGGGGATTTTTTCGACATACCCTAACTGTCTTGACCGCATTGAACCGGAAAAAAACAGTGTTCACGCAGATTTAGACAAGATGAGCGTTTGAGGTTAAAAAGTATAGAAATTGTCAATTTTTTTTGAAAATGAACAATCGTTTTGCTAGATAAGACCCTTCTTTCTTGGCTGGGATCGTTTGAAGCCGCATTTAAACTGCATTTTGGAAGTTGAAACTCGCAGGCACCATAGAAGTCCACTATATGGAGTTATTTCCTGATTTTTTTTTTTTTCCCCTGAAGAAACATAATTTCATGTTGACTGAAGAAAGACAGACACAAACATCTTGGATGACAAGGGGGTGAGTAAATATCTGTAAATTTTCGTTCTGGAAGTGAACTTCTCCTTTAAGAAGACCTTTGTCTTCAAGAATTTTAGCGATTCTCATTTACTACCTAAATCTACAACATTTTTAAAAACAGAATCGACTTTGTGCTGCTGCCCGCGATCGCTTCAAGGATCAGCCAAAATTGCATGTGTATCTTGAAAAGCGGATGTTTTGGAAAGTGCTACGCCACGTTTTTCTGCCATCTAGTGGTTTAGAGGAAAATAATATCAAAGGCGCCTTTTACCTTTATCCCCGTTGTACCCTACTATCAACATTTTAGCAATCTAAAGCTGTTTGAAAATCTGTGAAATTATCTTTTGTTATAAAGTGAATATGCTAATGTTGTGATTCAGTTACAGAAAGCTGCTGCATGCCAGGAATGACCTAGGGATTGACCAGCACAGTGTTACTTGTTAAAATTTGGAAGTAGCAAATTTTATCTAGACATGAAATAGACTGGACCATTGACTACAGAAACAACCCGTCTCTCAATTCAGATCACACTCTCTTGTCAAACACCGCTGTACAGTTCTGATATGCGCTCTATGTTGCCAGTAAGCATTATAGATCCAGCATTTCCTGGGCAGTAGATGTTGATGTCTGCGTGCAGCGAGCTGGTGTGTTGGGGCTGCGTTTCTCTGGAGAGGCACCGGATGAAAATGACCAGGATCAGCACATCTGGCAGGGCTGCACCTTTCCCTCTGTTTAATATGCGCAGGAACCCGCATGGATTGGGTGTAAAAACTGGAATGAATAATTGATGCGGCGTGGTGCCACAAAGCACTTTCTTTCAGCTAATTGGATTTAAAGAGAGAGAGGGATAAAATATTATCATTCAGCCTGTGTGCGCCGAAATGGTCGGAGAGGTAGAGAATAATAGCATCTGCACCCCGCTCATTAATCCAGGTTGCCAACTTGTTAGAGGCTGAGTATTTGATGTTTTAAGGGGCACTGGCACGGTACATTCTGGCACAGATATGAAACTCTGATGATTCTCCCGCCGCTGACCTCCTTTACATTTAGCTGCATCTAATTTGCTCAAACTCATGACTAATGCTGCATCTTTCCCAGTGATTCGTGTCACTCTCTGCGACTGTCGATGAGCAATGATCTTCAGAACAGGAAGGAGGACAAAGCTCTCAGATGTAATGCTTAGGAATTAGGAATTAAGTCTGAGTACATATAACCGCATTCTGTGTAGACTGGTTTGGCTAGAGCGGTGCAGTCTGGGTAAAATAATGAGATACACAAAACAGAGGGATGTAAGTGGGTGGAGAGAGAGAGAGAGAAAGGGGGAGTCAGGAGAGTGTCAGAGAAAACCAAAATGAGAGGAGAAACTCTGAAATGCAGCCCGACGGGCATCTTGTTTCTCTATACGTCGAGGAGATAAACAGGAGAGCATACATTGTGAGCTCTGCTGGGCTGTGAAAATAAAATCCCGGTGGACAGGAGAGAACAATTTGCAGCCATGCTCTTGTGAAAGGTTTCTTCAACATACTGGCAGACAGGAGCATTGCATCTGTTGGCTAATAAAAAAGTAAGGGAGAGTAAGAATAGGACAATATAGAGTCAGACCACACTAATAACAGGGTATAACATCACAATGTATATTTCAGTTCAGCAACTGTAAAACCTGTTTAGATTGTGGCGGTCCGTCAGTGGAAGCAGGATTTAATCAAAATGAAACAATAAACAATCAAATGAACTGTTGTTTTCATCCAATAATTTACTAATGTGCATAACATTACTGTCATTTAATCATTATGATTAGTAAATTGACCAATCAGAATATGTATTCAAATGATGTTGGTGATTGGAAAGATTATACCCAGTGCTTAATTTGAGCTGGATTCTGTTCCGGAAAAGATCCGGCATTAATAAGTGCGTTAGATCGTGACAGTGTGTGCATGCGAGACCGAGCAAGTGCATGTTTATGTAGATTAGGGTTGTACTGATAGACGATAGTATCACGTGTCGACGATAGTCAGAGATATTGCCTGTTGCTGATGCAACCTGTCGCTTTCTTATGCGAGCCATTTTTCCGGTTTTACTTTTACTTTTGAAATCGGAGAGGATGGAAATGGGGGGCACAGTAACTTGTTTTGGGGGGAACGGTCCCCCTTCGCGCCACAGACGTGTACAGTGTAAATAAGGGGTAAAAAATGTATTCATCATCCAGTGAACTATTGTATTCACTTATGGTATCGGGAGTGTTTTTTTTTAAGTGCATAAACACAATTTGTTGAGTCAGCTTAAAATAATTTGTTGCCCTGCTGCCTTAAAATTTTAAGTTCAGTCAACTAAAATAAGTTTATTCAACTTGAAATGTTAAGTTGTACTAAGTAACAACTTAGATATTTGTGGTTGCTAAACTTAACAGATGGGTAAGTAACCCAGCTGCCTTAAAATTTTAAGTTGATTCAACTCAAATATCTAAGTTGTCACTTAGTATAATTTAACATTTAACATTTAATAAACTTTTTTTGAGTTGACTGAACTTAAAATTTTAAGGCAGCCAGGTTACAAATTATTTTAAGTTGACTCAACAAATTGTTGACTAGGCTAGGCTAGTCAGTAATGATGTTCTTTGATAACATAAATGTTCTTTGCTCGTTTTCTGTAGCTGCTTTTTGAATAACTAAGGAAATGTAAGCATTGTAACAATGTTTCTATTAAATTGTTATCATGTTAAACACAAATTATGTCATGTTGAAAACATTGGGCTGCTTTTAGCCTTATGCTGTTGTTGGTTCATTTGCCGGCAGTTACACTAAGTAAGTAAATAATTAAATAAGTTAGCACGATAATATCGTGTATCGGCGATCTCACAGGCTGACGATAGGACGATAGGAAAATTAAGCATATCGCCCAACACTAATGTAGATGTGTTTGGAGGTCATGTGTTGGACCTCAACATATTGTTGACCAATCAGCTTTCTTAAGTTCAAAATCGATGTCATTGATTGATGCTTACTGCTTAATCCACTCTGTTTCATATTCATATTCTCATATTGTTTAATGAGCAGTGGAATGTTGTGTAATAATATCAAAAATAATATCAAATCAAGTGAAATATTACAATGTATAAACATTACAAACACTATAAACTCCAAAACAAATAATTTAAATGTAACTGTATTCAGAACAGAACTTGAATGGAAAAAATATATGAAGCTAAAACAAAGTGAAAACTAAAAGTGAAACTAAAAGTACTAAGCGTTGGGCTAATGTACCTCTGTAATTCGGCACAAATCCAGATGTTTCCATATTTGCAATGTATTTGAATGATAAACTATTATTTATAATAGACTAGGCTTTGTACTTTACACGTTCGTATATCAACGGGAAAAAATCATCCTCTTCACATGCGCAAAAATGTGCTTGGCATAACAGCAGAGTGGACCGGTTATACTAGGCTATGGACTATTTAAATTGAACCAATGTAACCTTTTATATGTTTGGTTGACTGTATTTTATTTTGATAATGTACAGACTGTCAAGTTTGAACTGCTAGAATATGTGGTGCAATCGAATAGCTGAAACATAAAACACTCCACTATTTTTAGTCATACAGATAAGAGTTAGACATAATTCGAAACCGCAAAGTATTTACTTTTTTTTGCACACTCACAGCAAAAACAGAACATTTGTGCTTTTGTAAAAGAAAGTAAACAAACAGGATGCGTGTTCTGTTATCTCGGTTCTCGGTTTCCATTTTGTGAACTTGTTTGCGGAGCGCTGTGCCTCAAATCTGTTTTAAATCTGTTAATTATTTAAGTCAGATATATTTACCATATTTATACCTTTTATTTATAGACTATGATTGTGTTTTATTTTTATGACAACAAATTGTATTTTTAATATAACTTACATATACATTTTCCATCATCCTGCGAAGTATTTTTCACCCAGGGTTTGAAAACCTGTGCCCTAGACTATAGTAGGTTCATACAGAAACCTGCGACCGATGTTCTTAGTTGTGACATTACCGCTTAGTGACGTCATTGAATGTTCCGGGAAAACTGAAGTTGTATTGTCAGTGTCGGTCACAACGCTTTTTAACTGCTGTTTTGGATGCGGCAATTATTCATTTTCAAATTAAGCACTGATTTTTGAATCGATATCAGTGAGAGATGTCAGCCTTCCTTTGAAAATTCCCTCACGGATCGCCAGTGTTTTTAAGAAAGATAAAAAGAGATATAACAACTGAATTAAAGGGCAGGGGCCACAAAACAACATAGAAAATCTGTGTCTGAACCTCCTGAACTATTAGTAGAATGAAAAATGGCCATGAAGCTCTTTAGGCCCACAGTTTTCAAGTCACTCTAACGCTGTACTACCAAAAAGAAATTGTCTGGCAACACTTTTCCATATTTATGAGAGGGAATGCGTGTGACTTTCTTGACCCTAATGCTTGTTTTCATTGGATTACAAAGCAAGGATGACTAGCAACATTTATCTTTAGTTGAAGCTGAGTGGCAACCATGAGAGAGAGCACGTTCTTTCAAAGACTGACAGATTTCAAAGAGTTTACCAGTCACCTACAGGCACTGGGAATCACAATGAGAAGCTGGATGTCTTTTAGGATGATTAATAATAATAAAAAAAAGTTATGTGGAAAGGAAAGAGAGCACAGAACAGCACAAAGAGGAAGAAAATTATGGCTGAATTATAGGAGGAAAATCCCTACTTGGTGAAAATCCAATGGAAACATGTCCAGGTCATAGGGCTGGGTGATAAAACGATAAGGATCAGGATTATTAAGAATTTTTCTTGATAAAATGATAACAAGAGATTGATAAATGTTCCATAAATGTTATGCGCCAAAACAGAGATACTCATTTTAACTGCGCCACACAAACCATTTATCAGACTTACAAGAGCAGATGCATTTACTCGCTGACAAGTCTCGGTCACACGAGCATTAAACAGTGCTTTGAGATCCTGTGTGACAAATAAGAAACACTGTGCAACGATACAGTCAATCTACAAATCGCCATCGTTTACCATGGATTTACTGTAGTAACACTAACTGCACCATACTATTGTGTCAAAAATGTGGGATATTCATATCAAATTTTATTATATTATTAAGGCATAGTATTTAAACTACTGTTTTTCATCCAAAACGTAAAAACCATATAGATAAATTTTTACCATGGTATTGAGGTTTTATCTTAATACCATTTAATTCATGATCTAAATGAATGCTACTATGGAAGACCAATGGTTAACTTTAATAAAACAGTCAGAATAATTAAATTTCAGCATATAAAAGGTTGTTACAAATTTCACCAATGTTAGTCTTTGTGATAATGAACATAAAAAAAATCTGCATCCTAACTTAAGCTACTTCTGTCAACACAAGCTACTGTCAAAAAACAAACCAACAACAACACAATTAATATTGCAGCCTGCACTGCAAACTGTAATTAAGCATCATCAAAGTCAGGCAACACAAACATGTTTCATGATTTGAAACAATATCAATGCAGAAGCAAACTAAGAAGTACATTTTTCTATTAACATATTAATTTAAGAAAAAATGACTGGCAAACAATTCAAAAATGTTAAGTGCTTGTCATGTTCTGACCATAAAGAGTAGTTTAAAATCACAATCGATCTGTTTTCTGCAACTTTCACTTGGGAGCAAAAATCTGCCTTCAAACTTGAAACAATCTTCACATAAACCCATTATAACTGTCATATACCTGTGTCCTTCAGCAAGAAAATCTAGCCAAAATGTAGCCAAATTTAATAAAGTTATCAAACGCTAATTGATTTCCTCTTTTTTTAAATTTTGTTCTTTAATTAACAGACATCACAGCAGCAGGTTATTAGGATATTTTGGCTGCTGTTGCTTTAAAAGCTCCCGCTGCTGAACTTGAAGTGGATCTGACACTGCCTTAAAGGAGAAGTCCACTTCCAAAACAAAGATTACTCACCCCCTTGTCACCCACGATGTTCATGTCTTTCTTTCTTCAGTCGTAAAGAAATTGTTTTTCGAGGAAAAATTTCAGCATTTTTCTCCATATAATGGTATGGTGCCCCGATTTTGAACTTCCAAAATGTAGTTTAAATACGGCTTCAAACGATCCCAAATGCGGTTGTAAACGATCCCAGCTGAGAAAGAAGGGTCTTATCTAGCATAACGATCGGGTATTTTCATAAAAATAATACAATTTATATACTTTTTAATGTCAAATGCTCGTCTTGTCTTCCTCTGCCTGAACTGTTTTTTTTTTGTTTGTTTTTTTTTTTGTTTTTTCCAGTTTATGACAGTTAGGGTATGTCGAAAAACTCCCATCTCATGTTCTCCCTCAACTTCAAAATCGTCCTATATCGCTGTTTTACCTTTTTTGTTAAGGCTGTTTGATCTTCTTTGCATGTTCACATTGCAAAGACTGGGTCAGTACTTCTGCAGTGATGTAGGATAATTCTGAAATGATTTTTGATGTTGAGGGACGAAATACGATTTTTCGACATACCCTGTCTTGAGCCAGAATACACAGAGTTCAACGAGAGCAAGGCAAGACGAGCGTTTGAGAATAAAGAGTATTTAAATTGTATTTTTTTTAATGAAAATAACCAATCGTTTAGCTAGATAAGACCATTCTTCCTCGGCTGGGATCGTTTACAACCGCATCTTGCGATCATTTGAATCCGCATTTAAACTGGATTTTGGAAGTTCAAAATCGGGGCACCATATCAGTCCATTATATGATAAGAAAAATGCTGAAATGTTTTCCACAAAAAACATAATTTCTTTACAACTGAAGAAAGAAAGACATGAACATCTTAGATGACAACGGGGTGAGTACATTATCTGTAAATCTTTGTTTTGGAAGTGGACTTCTCCTTTAAATTAGACTTATAAATAATAAACACTTACATGCACAGGCAGCTTTAGTCGCCTTTTTTGTAACTTCATGACATAACTACGACTAACTACATACTCGTAGTTTCATTTGGGTTTGAATATGATACAGCGCTCCAGCATATTTGTGTGTGCACTTGAAGTATAACAGCTGACAGGACAAGAAGATTTGCTTTTACTGACCAGATAACAACTCATCTGACCACAGATCACTGATGTTCTGCTGAAGCTCCTCATCACCGGTACCATTTCCGCACTCGTTTGACTCACGCCTGGTGCTGAGGTGATGTTTTAGCTCGTCTGAAAAGTCTCCTGTTTGATGTGCTCGTTATTACGTTATGCTTCTAAATAAACGGAATTCTTTAGTGGTTGTAGGTGGGGTGGCCAAACCTATCCCCGCCCCTGCGTTAATTGTGTTAAATATTCTAATATTTTAAATATTATTGTGGGTTTCAATAAATAGTTGAAGGATCTTAGTAAACATCTAAGATTTGAATACTTAACTGCTTTTTAAATGTGTTTTCTTTTCTTTTTTTTTTGTGAGACAGCAGTTTGCACCACTTCTGTAGAATGGCCCATACATATAATATAAATATCTAATTATATAAAATATATAATTTAATTTTATTTTTTACATTACAGTAAATAGAAAAAGATTCTTCATTCTCATTTCTGAAATATGACCTGGACATGTTATTGACAGGTTTTGTGCGATGAAGAAAACATTTCAGAATTTCTCTCCATGGTGAACTTTTATGGTGCCTGAGCGTTTAAACTTCCAAAATGCATTTTAAATGCAGCTTGTAAGGGCTCTAAATGATCCCAACCAAGGAAGAAGAGTCTTATCTAATGAAACGATTGGTTATTTTCTAAAAAAAAAAAAAAAACCTTGACATTTTATATACTTTTTAACCTCAAATGTTCGTCTTTTCTAGCTCTGCGTGAACTCTGTGTATTCCGGTTCAATACAGTTAGGGTAGGTCAAAAAACTCCCATCTCATTTTCTTTTCCTTCAAAATTGTCCTACATCACTGCAGAAGTACCGACCCAGTGTTCACAAAGTGAACATGCAAATATCATCAAACGCCCTTTACAAAAAAGGTAAAACAGTCATATAGGACGATTTTTAAGTTGGAGAAGAAAATGAGATGGAAGTTTTTCGACATACTTTAACTGTCTTGAACCGGAATACACAGAGTTCAAGCAGAGCTAGACAAGACGAGCATTTGAGGTTAAAAAGTACATACATTGTAATTTTTTTTAAATAACAATGTTTTGCTAAATAAGACCCTTGGCTGGGATCATTTAGAGCCCTTTGAATCTGCATTTAAACTGCATTTTGGAAGTTCAAACTCGTAGGCACAATAGAAGTCCACTATATGGAGAGAAATCCTGAAATGTTGTCCTCAAAGAACATAATTTCTTTACAACTGAAGAAGGAAAGACATGGACATCTTGGACAACAAGGGAGTAAATTATCTGTAGTTTTTTTTGTTCTGGGAGTGAACTTCTCCTTTAAGATGACATTTGTTATTGACACTCAAAATGATTGTTATTATTGGTTGTTACAGATATTTGGCTAGCAAATGCCATCTGACCACAATCACTGTTCTTTATGCCTTTGACCATCTGGACATTTGTGTCTCTACAGACTTTTAATAAAAGTCTTCCATCATTTCATGCAGCAGATGCTGCTCTTAAATTCCCTGAGAGCCGAAGACCTTTTCATTGCCTTATTAATGTAATATCATTAATATCCTCTGAACATCTGAGTGCCTCCTTTTCAGGTTTGTGATATTTATAGCCCTTGGCAGGAGCAGGTATCACAGAGAGGAAAAGTGAGTGCGCTCCACTGAGATATACTGTATGGGAGGTGGTTGAGTCCGGGGGTGATTATTTGTCAGGAGTAAAACACAAGGAGTATTTATCTATCAAAAGGTTTAATTCTGTTTCTTCCACTGCAGGCCTGATAGAAAAATGGCCACAATAACCATGAGCGCTTGCTGTTGAAACTTTCTGGCTCTCGTTATCTTTTTATTAGCCATCTGCGAGGTACCAAGATAAAATACTAGAATCACAAGCCGTGTTTTTCCTCACACCAGGGTTAAAACAGGAGGTATGCTTCATTGATTGAGATATAATTAAACCAAAAGGTGGTGTGGAGGGATCAATGCGGCTTTCGCTTGCTGGCGGCAACCGAGTCCACAGCAAATCAACACTGCGGTGTTTCTCGAAGCAGCGTTGGCCTCATTAAACACGCATTAGAAATCATCTCGCCAACAAAAATGTAATGCGTTTTAAACCAGCTGATTCAAGTCAAAAATAAAACAAATCACCTCTAAACAGCTCCTAAGACGTCCACACCAAACCCCGTGCTAATATGTGCGTTTCTTGCTTTTTTTGAGGCTTATGTAGAACAAATTCATTTTACATGGGCAGCCAAAGACACTGAAAAATATTTACAAAAATTAACTTTCCAAACACATTTATTGGGCCGATAACATTAATCAAACACAGTGTATGACCATTGTAAACAATGAAACAGAAAAAAAGGCATCAGCTCTGCTCCAGAAAGTGCGCCAAGCGTAAAATATTCAACTTTTTTCATTTATTTTTCCCTCTGATATTATTTTTTTTTTAATGTTTATTTGTATCTTTACATATTCATTTTCAGCATGAATAATTATATTTACAAGGCCAAGACACTTTTTTTTTTTTTTTTTTTTGTTTTTTTTTTTTCTCTACAGACATCACCCCATAGTTGTCTTTATGATGGTTTTTTTTGTCTTGACAATAAACCTGCAAGGCTGCCTCTCCCTCCTCTCCACAGCGTGAGCAAGAATAAAGATTGAGAATGCAGTTATGTTTCAAGGATGTCTCTGTATTGGTAGCGTGGTTCAATGTCCTGTCCCTTTTTCCCCAGATTGGTAGCAAGTTGTCCATATGTACAAAGGCTAAAAACATTCAGTTCCATTTGTGAAGAGCCTATGAAATAAATGTAATTTTTTTTGTGTTTTTCCCAAAAAAAGGTATCAAAACATTTGTGTTGTTATAACTGTATGTCACTAGTTTTGATTGGATGTATGAAATTGGATCTCTTTGCCAACAGTGCAAAGTCTCTTCTTGCTGGGGTTTGTGTTTTTTTTTCTTTACAACGTCATGACTTTATCTGGCAGGACATGTGTCAGTCTTCATTCCGTACTGATCCATGAGCATTCCTCTTCATTCTTTTTCATGTTGTTAGGGTTCTTGGGCTGGTCCGCATCCTGGTTCTATTTCAGCAGCCATTCGTTCACTGCAAAGGAAAAAATACATTATTATGTTTGTAATCAAGCATTACTCTACTTCATAGATCACAGATTTTTACAATGCTTCATATAAAATGCCCTGATACTGTGCCAAATGACATTTTCTGAACAATCCATCACCTTGTTGCTGATGGAAAAAAGGGGTATATCACATTCTGTGACAAAAATCTGAAGTCAGTCAATACAAACTAATGTTAGCTGGTAAGAGGAACACACATTCACTTATCTGAACATTATCCCATTACCATAGTCTCTATACAGTTAGTTTGCATAAAATTACATGTAAAATTTAATGTCCAACAAGAAAAATGTATAGCCAGAATCATTGCACACCCATTTACTGAAGTCTGTATAGTTTAACAGAGACTCGCTGCTTCTTTATCACGACAAGACTTAATGCAAAATGTAAATGCATTGAAAAAGTATGTCTACATTAGTTTTTCTCAGACGCTTTAGTACATTTCTCAGATCCCAACTGAAATTCTCAAAACTACTTGTTCAAACTCAACATCATTTAGTTATTCGTGCACATCATAAAAGCAATTTCTCATACTTTTGAACAAATTGCCAATGCTTTGGTACATTGATTTTGTACAATTGTCTGCTGCTTCTTACTTTATTAATTGCTTATGTCATCTTGCTGAAAATATATTATACTGGTTGTGTTAAATAGTCTTCAAAACAGGTATTAGTTAATTGCATAAGCCATTAATTGCAAAATGGTTGAACTAGATGGCAGTAGCTATGTTTCTATCACCCTGTTTTTATGTGCATTTTGAAGCATCACATCAGAAACAAATGATAGAAACACCAAATTAAAAAAAAAAAAAAAATCCCTTAATTTGCAAAAAAGTTTTTACACTTGCATCAAAAAAGTCATGTGACTTTGCGCTATGGGACGGCATAACCTAACTAACCAAAGGATCAAATTTGTTGCACAGCATCTGAAATGTTCTTATGGTCATTTTTAATTGCCCAAGCAATTAAGTCAAAGCATTTCTGTATAATTGCCTCCTAGAATTGTCTTACACAACTGCGTTCCCAAACAGCAGGCATCTGCCTCAAAAAGCAATGACCGCATTTATTGCGTTGCAGCAGCTCGCTCTGATGCAGAAGTAATTTATTATATATGAATATTATTATATTCAGTAGCTTCTCCTGTTGAATCCGTAAGGGTATGATTTTATTCTTTTTGTCTTGTTGGATGGAAACAGTGCTTATGTGCAAATGTTTTTTGCAATGTTCTAATTATTTCTTTTTTGCAAAGTTCTATCTTTTGATGGAAACCCACTGTCAAGCATATTTACTATACATTTTCATGACCATACAGTGGCAGAGGCAGGGCAAAAGGTACAGCCAAATGTTGGGAGAACAACTGTGTCTTCAATCATTCAAACGTGTGTAGACACTATACACACACACACACACACGCATAGACGTGTGTCTTGTCTTTTTTTTCCTGTGTATCCCCATGACATTGTCCTATAATTTGTTGTCAGACCACCAGTGAAAGAGTAACTGTCTTTTTCTCTAGCAATTTTGCTAGGGTTAGGGTTAGGGTTATCACACACAGTTGAGGTCAAAAGTTTACATACACCTTGCAGAATCTGCAAAATGTTAATTATTTTACCAAAAATAAGGGATCATATAAAATGCATGTTATTTTTTACTTAGAAAAATCCTTAAGGTCCCACAAATTCTTTGTTTTTTCAGCATTTTTGTGTATTTGAACCCTTTCCAACAATGCCTGTGTGATTTTTAAAATTCATCTTTTCACACTGAGGGACTCATATGCAACTGCTATAGAAGGTTCAAATGCTCGATGCCCCAGAAGGAAAAATGATGCATTAAGAGCCAGGGGTGTAAACTTTTGAACAGAATGAAGATGTGTTTTCTTATTTTGTCCAAATATTTTTTTTTCTTTTGGTACTGTCCTTCAGAAGCTACAGAAGACACTTACATGTTTCCCAGAAGACAAAATAAGTTAAATTTACTCTGATCTTCAAATTCAAAAAGTTTTCACCCCTCGGTTCTTACTGCATTGTTTCTCCTTCTGAAGCATCAGTGAGCATTTAAACCTTCTGTAATAGTTGCATATGAGTCCCTCAGTTGTCCTCTGAAAAGATGGATCTCAAAATCATACAGTCATTGTTGGAAAGGGTTCAAATACACAAAATTGCTAAAAAAACAAAAAACAAAGAATTTCTGGGACATGAAGGATTTTTCTGAAGAACAGCGGGCAGTTTAATTGTTAAAAAACACAGTTGTGTATCATTCCTGTAACAACACAGTATTAAGAATCAAGTGTATGTAAACTTTTGAACTATTAGTTTCTCTTGTGGACTATATGTAAACGTCTTTTATGTGAAATACCTTATTCAAGCCAGTACTAAAAAAATAACATTTTGTAAGATCCCTCTTATTTTGGTAAAATTAACATTTAGCAAATTTCTGCAAAGTGTATGTAAACGTTTGACTCTAACGGCACAGTAATGAGTAAATTTGTACTGTTGAAATTGATATGCCATAAAGAAAAAGTGCAGCATTGTGCCTGGTCATGAAAACCATAACCATAGTTTTACATGAGGAAATACAGAGTACACTGTTATTGACAACCTGGCTAAGCATTTGATTATTTTTTTTTTTTATCTTGTTTGTCATTCTGATGGCACTGTCCATTGACAAATGCTTTTGAGAGACGAGCTAAGAATTATGAGCAAGTTACAGGCTTTTGCAGGTAATCCATTGTGTGGTGCTGTTTGTACAAATTGTTTGGAGAAATGCACTTACTGGTTTGCAGATTTTAAGGATGATTTGAGAAAGAGACTGATGAAAAACTGTAAACAAGGCAAGCTGCGATAAACTCAGTGTGTGAGTTTTTATGAGTTTGAAGTGCTCAATACAAAGCCTGTCCGCAGTTTTCGCTCAGCTGCGTACTCTGATGCATCTGCAAAATCAAATCATCAATACATACAGTATTGTCTCTCAGCGTTTGAAAATCATCAATATTGTACTATTTTTTTCAAGTTCTAGCTCCTGTGATGTAAGACTCCGTGTTTGTGTTCATTGTGCAGTTTCTCAGAATTACAATTTTCTCTTGCACTCTGAATATCACACCACCTCAAGCTAAAATTTAACATTCAATTAGCCTGCAGACACCTCACTGTGCTAGCTACAAAAGGATATGTCTCTCTGGTTAAGATACATGACCTCAGATGCCTAACCAACACTAATTAAATGCCTCTATCCATTCTTTCTCCTCCAAGATATTTACATCTTTTTAACAACTCAAATGTAATAAAAGGAAGGAACCTTTTTTGTATCGCTCATTTGCCCGCTGGGGTGGTAAATCCAGCCTCTCAAACAAAATACGGCACGATTCATCACTTCACTGCCGTATCGAGAGTACAAGCGAATTCTCCGTAATGAAATTTTGCGATAAGAGCAGCCTTCATAAAAGAGCCTTCTTTTCCTTGTACATGATGCTTTAGTGCTGAAACAATTTACAACAACATCTCAGGCATTCTAGTAGAAACACAAACACATCTTAAGATGCCCATGGCCCTCCAAGGAGACTGCTGCGTTACCGAGACTCCTAAACCTCTTATACAAGCTCAGTCAATAAACGATGCATGGTCAAGAGGAGATTACCAGTAATTATCCGAACGCTTTTAACAGGATGACGGCACAACCGGCGGCGAGTTTATTTTAAATATAAAATCACTTCTCTATGACACATTTAAGGAAAAGGGTAATTATATGGTTGTGTTTAGGGTAAATTTTTGCTCGGAAACTACTGCATAATTAATTTCTCTCATCTAATATGTACAAAATGCATGTTTATGTGCATGTGCTCATGTTTTTGAGTGTTGTATAACTGTACAACATACCTTAAATCACATTAGCTCTATTATGAAACCTAGTGAGCAGTCTGGTCATGGATCCTCATAAATGTTTTATGAAGGTATTGCAATTATTTATTTTGAATAAACAAGCCTAGTTTGACTTTGCATATCAGTGAAGACTTCAGAATGTCAAAAATGTGAAAAGTGAGGAGAATAAAAGAAAAGTCATTTATTATTGTTGCACCTTTTCAACAGTTATCTGGAAACTAAACTGACTCTTACTCAGAAACTGTTCGTTATGACCAACAATAATGTTATTCTGTCTTGGATTCAGTGTTGTTTTGGAGAAGTACATGATGAAAGCTGTAGAAACGCTTTTAGTTTTGACATGGGTTGGTTTAGTCTCTAATTCAAAGCAGGCTGAGAGATCACAGGAGGAAGCGCGGAGACACTGACCTCGGTACTGCAACTTCTGTGCCCTGTTGTTGGGGCAGTCCTTGCCCTGCATGCTGAAGTTGATGTTGGTGCGGATACAGCGGTTGTTCAGAGGCTGTACCGGGCGCACGTTGTCACTCATGCTGAGGAATATCTGCGAGGGCTGGTTCTGACTTAGCAGTCGCATGGAGTGCATCTGTAAGGACGACACAGACAGAGCAGACGTTTTATATCGACTCTCTGATGGCAGGTCAGGCAATTATCGAACAGTCAATCCAATCCTAACAGACCCACATCAAAAAGCATCTGGGGAGCTGTGTGAGAGTGTCATTCAAGAACAGATTATATTACATGTCATCAAAACAGCGTATCTGCAGGGTCAAAAGTGACGCATTCCGCCTTTAAGAAGCATGCCGTTAACTGGATCCATAAAAATTGATTCTTGGATCAAGTAAATAACGCTGAAAGATTTACTCGATTATTCTATTTGTTTGTTTACGTGGTATTCTGGAGTTCTGACAACTTTCAGTAACTCAAATAATGCATCTTGATGGAGCTTTTGTATTATAATAATCTGTTTTTTAAGTCCTTAAGCAGAGCTGATGACTTTAAGTTCAGATTTACATTAAAAAATGGTTTTGTTGTTCGGTCTCATTTCCTCGCTTCTTAGCATGCACTTGTGCATGAATAATTAATATGGTTGCATTGTGTGACTGTTTGCCAGTTTTATTTACACTGATGTTGTCTGGATTTGTTTGTTCCTTCACATAAAATGATCAGGTAGTTGTTACTCTTGTCATGTTTCATAGAGTCTGGATGTTATACAATGAGTTTTTTAGTAATAGAGTGACAGTCGTAGAACTTTTAAGTTCTTAGAACTTTAGTATTTTAAATTCTGTCATAAATTACTCACCCTCATGTCATTCCAAATCTGTAAGACCTTTGTTCATTTTCTGAACACAAATTAAGATATTTTTGATGAAATCTGATACCTTTCAGACATACATAGACAGCAGCGCAACTGGCACGTTCAAGGCCCAGAAATGTAAAAAAAAAAAAAATTGTTTCAACTTAAAAAAAGTAAGTGTTCGTGCTGCCTTAAAATTTTGTTTGTTTAACTCAAATATCCACATTTTTACGTAGTACAACTTAACATTTCATGCTGACTAAACTTAAAATTTCAAGGCAGCACAAACACTTTTATAAGTTGAAACAACTTTTTTATTATTTTTTTTTTATTTTTACAGTGCATGTAATATCGGTGGTTCAACCTAAATGTTATGAAGCTACGAGAATCATTTTTGTGCGCAAAGAAAACAAAAATAATGACTTTATTCAACAATTTCTTCTTTTCCGTGTCAGTCTTCAACACGGGTTCACGAGAGTACCAAGACGTATGCGTGTGCATTTCTTGCTTGCTTGTAAGTGAAGCTGGATCATGAATGATTCGCGTGAACATGGACGGATATATGTAGATCGGGAGGCGCATTCCCTTCACAAACAAATGTAATCCTCTGCATCTTCAGCAGCTCAGATGTTGGGAGTAAATGACGACCACTATGTTCATTATTACATCCAGCAACACAACACCTCAATTGCTCAATCTGAGATATTCTTATCTAACTTACATCCCTTTTCCGGCATCAAAACATGGAGGTTGGACTACTATTTTAAGGACTTTTTTTAACGATGTCCTTACCACCGTTCTGAACATTGAATGTGTCAGTTTGTTATCATCTATGCAGGGTCAGAAAGCTCTCGGATTTCATCAAAAATATCTTAATTTGTGTTCCAAAGATGAACGAAGGTCTTACGGGCAGTGTTAATTTAGTTGATGACTAATTTTTGTTATTATAATTTCTGTCACAAATGAAAACGAGACGATAAAGAAACAAAAACTCGTTTTGAATGACAAAAACTATTACGAAAATCTATTGACATTTTCGTCAACGAATAAAAACGAGACAAAAATGTTAGGGAGGGATGATTTGGGAAAATGTAAATACTCTGATGCTTCTCTAATTTTACATGCAAATATAGCATTACAGGTATTGACTTTGTCTTGTCTTATCTTATGTGTACTTTATTTCATCAGATGATGGCTCAATTATAAATCAGTATTTTTGTGCAGATTAACATCTTGGAAAGGAGAGTGGGATATGTAGTCTTAAAGGGACACAGCACACGAGTACTCTTTCGTGTTGTATGAATGGAGAAATACAAACAATTATGGCGAATTATCCGTTTTGACGAGTATTCACATAAACTCTGTTATGTCTTAGGTGAACGTAAACAGGAGAATATCGTACATGTATCAATACATTGCATCTGTGCATTTGGTTTTAAAGGGACAACAACCTAATTTAGTTGCTATTGTCTGTGGCATTGATGTTAATCAAGCAACAAAAGACAGACAGAAAATCACTCACTGCTCTTGATCGAATCACTTTAGTAGATTAATCTGAATTTAGTTATATAAATAAATGTCTCCTTGAAAGAGTGAAGAATGTGGTGAACAAGTTGTTATAAAGAATGCATAATTAGCCTATATAACCATTGGCATTGACCATCTTCTTGTTTCTTTATGAGAAGTGTTTCATTTAATTTTAGGCATGTTGGGTCTCACAGCAGTTAAATCTGATAAAACCTTGAAATCAAACCCATACAATGGGTTTGGTAAGTTTAGAGAAATGCTTAATAAATGCATTACACAGTAACTAAACCAATTCATTTTAGCCGACTAAATCTACTGTAGATTTAGTTGACTGAAATCTTATTCAGATGAGTAAAATACAACTAAAACTAAATGGCATTTTAGTCAAAAGACTAATTTGCTGCAAATTTGCTGTTAAAATTAACACTGCTTACGGGTTTGGAGCGACATGAAGGTTTGTAATTAATGACAAATTCCATTTTAGGGTGAATTATCCCTTTAATAAACATTATGTAATCTAAATAGAGAATCGTTACAATGATGGCAGTGTAACATTTTAAATTCATTCAAAAGAGGTTTACATAAAATAATTCTGTAAATAAATTTAAAACAAACTTATCAGCACAAATGCCGATAAGTGTGCGCTGTTTTACCTGCATCTTTGTGACGTAAATTGGCTTGTTCATCAGAATCCACGTTGCGGTCTCGTAGCATGGTGGGATTGTCATAGACCCTTCGTAAGTGATAAAACTTGCAGTCTCTGGATAAACCTCCTCAATGTTTAGCCCCGAGAGAAGGTATGCATCATCTACACAAAGAAGAGCGAAAAATGTTGCTTATCAAGTAAAACTCATCTAGAGAGCCAAACATGAATTTGTCATTTAGTAATCAAAATAGTGCACTTTCCAGCCAAAGTCAAAATTCAATATATTACGTAACAAAGAAATGTCTTGAAATGATGTCCAAACAACAACAGCAAAACAGAAAGCAACAATAGTAACCAAAATATTCTTTATCTTTGGTTGTCAACAGTTCTTTTCAGTATTTATGTGTTACGTTTGATTTGTTGGACGAGTGGTGACAGCACGTTATTTTGACTTCACAATAGCAGGCCGACATGAGATAATGCGGCGCTGAATTTATGAAAAAAGCAATATTGAACCTTCCTTCCACTGACAACAGACAAGTAATAGTTTCCGACTTGCGCCAGCCAGAGGAAATAGTTAGTTATGCTCCCTCTATTCCATTGATTACTACTCTATCTCTATCTCCCCGCAATGTTTGCCATTCCACCGGCGTCATCGCGCACAACTTTGATAGCTTTGGTGGCATAAATAATTCCTTTTGGCTGTGGAGGAGGGGGATACGTTTGAAAAATACATGCGCTAGCTCCACTGCCACTGCAGCGAAGGCTGGTAGTAGTGCGTTTCCAAAGACTGAAGCGGGAACTGAGCGGGAGGCCGGAGAGGCAGGTTGGGGAGGCTCTGACAGCTGTCAAAGCCTACGCTCCTCTGCCCTCCCCCTGGCAGTGCTGTCGAGTCCTCCCTGAGCTCAGCTAGCCTGTGTTCATGCACCGCTGCGGCCTGGGAGATACGCACCAGCCACCAGGGGTCAGAACATTTTATCTATTCATCCGCTCTTTCCACACCCCTATTAATTCAATTATGAAGGCCTTTTTTCAAAAAGTCCCTCTGGTGAGTTAAAGGATAATGCCACGGAACATTTCCACTACACTGCATGTCAGCTTCGGCCATGAAATATTCCCAAACTAGAAAGTGGTGTGAGTTCTCAAGGCTGAATACATTTGCTGCTCAACACCTTTGTCTTTACTTACACGAGTCTTGTGCCGTCAAACTGCTGCTGTTCATCAATAATTAGCATGAAGGTTTGGCATGAATTGCAGAATTAGGGTGTAACACAACACAGTACATTACAAAATAGCCTATCAGAAGAGTTCCTCTCTTTACTTTTTCACAATGCTCTGCAGCTAAAAAGTGTAAAACACATGTTGTCAGTATGCATTTATAAATGTAAAATGTATTTTTGTTGGCCAACCCAGAAGTTTCATTGGGTTTTGGATTGTTGCAGAAAATAAGCTTCTGACCAACAGAAGTTTATGATTCTTACATGTTTTGTTCATATTCAGATGAACTCATATTTGATGGATTTTGAAACCTAAATACAATCTCCTAAACCAAAAAGCTGAAGTAAAAACTATACGTGACCCTGGACCACAAAACCAGTCAAGTCGTTGGGGTATATTTGTAGCAATAGCCAAAAATACATTGTATGGGTCAAAATGATTGATTTTTCTTTTATGCCAAAAATTCCATGTTCCATGAAGATATTTTGTAGAATTCCTACTGAAAATATATCAAAACTTAATTTTTGATTAGTAATATGCATTGCTAAGAACTTCATTTGGACAACTTTAAAGGCAATTTTCTCAATATTTTTTTTTTTGCACCCTTAGATTCCAGATTTTGAAATAGTTGTCTCTCTGCCGAATATTGTTCTATCCTAACAAACCATACATCAATGGAAAGTTTATATATTCAGCTTTCTAATGATGTATAAATCTCAATTTCGAAACATTGACCCTTATGACTGGTTTTGTGGTCCAGGGTCACATATTTGAACTACAGAACATCATGACTTGAATGTCACAAAATCACCTCTTCTAATTATAGCTGAGTAAAAAGATATTTATTCTCGATTTTAACCAATTCTCATTTTTACAAAACAATACTCATTTTAAAATCCCAAGAATCGATTAGTCTAGTCTGTTTTTAGTTAATGAATGGAACATTGTGGCACACTTCCATCCAATAAATCGCAATAAGCTTTGTGCTTTATTTTTGATATGAAACAAAGTCTCAGATTTCAATTTCTGTCCATTTTATTACAGTATTCAAATGATAAATGCTGTGTTGCTGCTGTTTAATGTGGAGTGATGGATCGCTGTAGCGCCTCAGTTAAAAAAAACAAAAACAAAAAAACATTAACTGATCATTTCATCCAGCTTCAGCACGAAATAAACATGAATGAACATCCCGAGTATGTCACATGTAATCAATTGTTAAATCACAAATACATCAATATATAACAGCTTGTAAACAGTGGCACGTAATGTCACATTTACCTCAGAAAAAACATATTCGGTGACCATAAACTCATTAGTCATTTAGAAAAATGAACTCTAAAGAGAAACATTTTGCTAAGTATATGCACCATTTAACATTCATTATAATTGACTGTTCGCAAACAGCTTGATTGGCAGCCGATCTAACCAATCATAATTCTGAATCCACCATTCTGTCTGACAAACAAATCGGATAGGAGAGTAGATTAACTTCGGTGGACTTAAAGGAGAAGTCTACTTCCAGAACAACAATTTCCAGAATGTACTCACCCCCTTGTCATCCAAGATGTCCATGTCTTTCTTTCTTCATTTGTAAAGAAATTGAGTTTTTTTGAGGAAAACATTTCAGGATTTTGATATAATGGACTGATATGGTGCCCCGAGTTTGAACTTCCAAAATGTAGTTTAAATGCGGCTTCAAACGATCCTTGCCAAGAAAGAATGTCTTATCTAGCGAAACGATTGGTTATTTTTATTGTACTTTTTTAATTTAAATACTTTTTAATCTCAAACGCTCGTCTTGTCTTGCTCTCCCTGAACTCTGTGTATTCTGCCTCAAGACATTTAGGGTATGTTAAAAATCTCTGAAAGTAGTTTCTCCCTCAACTTCGAAAATCATTTCAAAATCATCCTACATCGCTGCAGAAGTACTGACCCAGTCTTAGCAAAGTGAACATGCAAAGAGGCTCAAACACCCTTAACAAAAAAGGTAAAACAGCAATATAGGACGATTTTGAAGTTGAGGGAAAAAATACGAAAAATATGAGTTTTTCGACATACCCTAACTGTCTTGAGCCAGAATACACAGAGTTCAGGGAAAACAAGACAAGACAAGTGTTTGACATTAAAAAGTAAATAAATTGTATTAGTTTTATGAAAATAAAACAATCATCTCGCTAGATAAGACTTTTTTTTTTTTTTCTCTGCTGGGATCGTTTAAAGCTGCATTTAAACTGCATTTTGGAAGTTCAAACTCTCGACACGATATCAGTCCATTATATGGAGAAAAATCCTAAGATGTTTTCCTCAAAAAACAATTTCTTTACGACTGAAGAAAGAAAGACATGAATGACAAGGGGGTGAGTACATTATCTGTAAACTGTTGTTCTGGAAGTGGACTTCTCCTTTAAAGGAGAACTCCAGGTAAACTCCACAGGACACTGGCCCTCCAGGAAGTTTGGTGACCCCTGGTCTAAATGGTAAGATGTGTTTTCAAGTAGGGTTTTGACATATATGTAACCTTTTAGTGCACAATATTTTGCACTCAGTTCACCTCAGTCTTGCCTACGTGATATCCACTGCGTAGTGAATAGTAACTGAGTAAATGAGTCAGCGTTTTTAGACACATGAATGCGTAACATTCATCTGGCATTTATTTTCTTGCTCCTCATGACTCAGCATCGCCTCGAGAGGTCATGATAAACATAAGCAGATGCAATATCTCCAGTTTTTCTTACTGACAGCTACCCTCAGATCTCATGGTGATGCTTACATCATTTCTCTAGCAGCTGATAAAGATACACCTGATATTGACTATACGGTCTGAACAAACTGATGTGATTTCATCACATGCAAAATGTCAATACAATTGATTGCATTTGAAAACCAAATTGGATTTAGTGTTTTTTTTCTACTTACTCTTATATGTTATTCTTGTGATGGTGTCTCTGTTCAACATCCGATTCAGAAATGAATTTGAAGTCTCGGATATCTGAAATGAAACAGATGTCAAGGGAGAAAGGGCGGAACAGTGAAAAACAGATGAGAAGGACAGATAGACAAGAGAGGGGAAAAAGAGAAAAGGCGGAGCAGGCAGGGAGAAAGAGGGTCGAAGGGAAAGTAAAAAGAAGCAGATTATTAGTGACAGCTTTATTTCTAAATGGCAGACAACATGATTGAGGAAAAAAAAAATAAACTAAGCAACAAACAGCTCAAGGGAAGTGAATCTCCCGGTCGTTTAGCTTCTAATGTAAACAACTCAGGCGTCAACGTGACGTCTCTTGAGAAATTTACTTGATCCATTAAAGTGCTGAAACTGTTTTTACTTCACTCAAATGCATCGGGATGAACCTGAACAGTGTTCTGTAATGAAATGACACCTGATAGAATCACTTACGACACACTGACGTGTTCGCAATGAAAAGTTTTTGAAAAATTTTGACTGCTTTTAGCAAGTAAAACAGCGTGAATGGAGCCAAAGAGACACAGTTACCGTGCTTTTCTTTGACTCCACTTTACTTGCTAATTTGAGACGCTTTCAGTCTGAACGATTAAAAGAAATGTGCCTTGTGACTACAACACAAATCACTTCTCTTTTGACCTCCTCATTGAGTGAACAGTGAAGTCTGAGGCTTAAAAGTCTTAGTCGCATCATTTCGAGACTTTCTGTGATAACCTGTGGCTACGGCTAGTCATTATCTCTACCGAGAAATAATTAGGCTTGACTACACAGTGTGTGAAAAAAGAATAGCTTTTACGCTCCCTCGCAATCGATGTTTTTGCCTTACTAAGAATACTGCTTTTGCTAACAACTTTGCAATCCATGCAAGCAGTTTATATCACAAACAAAATGGCTGGCTTCTCTTCAGCCATCTCCATTTTGTACTTGTCTCTCCCATGATGCATAGTGCATTTTTGGGATCCTTTGCATTCATACTATTTAGACTCAGATGGGAGACCCTCCTGGAGGTGTGACGCCTTAACGGGGAACACAGCATGGGGTTTCTCAGAAAATGGCTTTGGGTGACTCATGTCACAGAGAAAGAAAAAGTGCAGGAAAATAGGAATCACAATGTTCACTGACCACAGTATAAAACATCTGAACAACATCAAACGCAGCTCTTGTATTATACAACGAGTCAGTGAAAAAATATCCTAAAAATAGAATAACATAGAAACAATACAGAGAATAAACTGGGCTCTTGCGAAAAATGCCTCAAATCATAGAGAAAATATGCTGTTTTGTTTTTTGTTACAGAAAATACCATAATACTACAGTTAATTATTTACTACTACTACTAACAATACATTTTTTACATTAATTAGTATTAAATTTATAACTACTAATGTTATTATTAATAATATAGGACACTTGTTTAGTAGCCAATTAAAGAAAGTTTCTTCTAGCTTCATATATGGTTCAAATTTCAAATATATCATGGTTTTACAGTAGTAACTTTATCCCTATTTTCTGTTAACAGCAACATAAACCATCATCCAAATTGTGAAGAACATGTTTGAGAATTTCCTACATTTCAAGTATGTCCTATTAGTAGCTAGTAATACCAGCAAAACAAACATGTTTGATATGCAAAAATAATGGTTATTATGTCAACCTGTCAGCTTTTCTTAAATAGATAGAGCTGATAGTTTGAATGTGTTCTCAAATCATTTTTAAAACAAATTGAATACTTTATTTGTCAAATATGACAGTATGCTTTTTTTGTTTGTTTTTACAGTGTTGGCACATAATTAGAGCTGCACATAAGTTTTTCGGTCTGGATCTCCTGAGAGCACCTGAAGATTTGGTTTGGTGCTCACACTTCACATAGTGTGACTATAAAAAATGAAATAATTAATAATAGTAATAATAGTATTATTGCGCTTTGTTTAGATCATTGTTAAAATAAAATAAAAAAAATAATGAAATAAAAAAAAAATAAACAAAATAAAGTGTGAATACTATTATATTTTCAAAAAAAAAAATAGTGATAAATTAAAATACAAAGCTAATATTTACTTTTATTTTTTAAAATATAAATTTTCAACATTTTCAAACCTAAAACCAGCAAGTTTTTATTTTGGCGGGTTGCCGGCAAATACGCTGCTGAATGAAGCAGTGTCAGTAGCCGGGTTTTCAGTTGAAAGTTTAACTTGCGTGCAAAACTGAAATATCTCATAAAACATTAGCAAATAAGCACCATTTCCATCCAACGAGTCAAAAGAGAACAAAATCATCACTTCCTGATAAATTGGCGCTAAATATCACTAAGAAAAGTAGGAGAAGCCAGTGAATTTTCATATATAATAAATTACTCCTCCTCATATATAAAACCTCAGAGTGAGCAGACGAAACAAACATGCTCATTGCTGTCAGAGGTGAATGCCTGCTGTTTGGGAACACAGAAAGACAGTTTTAAGAGGCAATTATACAGAAATACTTTGACGGCAAGCTTTGCTCAGCATTTAAAGGCATAGTTCATCCAAAAATGAAAATTCTGTCATGAATGTGGAACCCTTATGTCATTCCAAACCTGTAAGACCTTTGTTTGTCTTCGGAAAACAAATTAAGATATTTTCATAAAATCCAAGAGCTCTTTGACCCTTCAAAGACAGCAAGGGTAGTACCACGTTCAAGGCCCAGAAAGGTACAGAGAACATCAACAAAATTGTGCTTGTGTGGCATCAGTGTTTCAACCATAATTTTATTTAAATAAAACGTGGCACATGCGTGTTCTACATCAGCAGCATGTGTTGTACACATGAGGAAAGCTTGTGCATGTTGTGTGACACTCTCCACAATGGAACTAGTGTGATGCAGAGAAGAATTGTTGAATAAAGTTATTTTTGTTTTTGTTTTTTTCCACACAAAAAGTATTCTCTTAACTTTATAAAATTACGATTGAACCACTGATGTCACATGGTCTATTTTGTCAATGTTCTTGGTACCTTTCTGGACCTTGAACGTGGTAGTACCCTTGCTGTCTATGCAGGGTCAGAAAGCTCTCAGATTTCATCAGAAACATCTTTATTTGTGTTCTGAAGATGAACGAAGGTCTTATGGGTTTGGAACAACATGAGGGTGAGGACTGACTGACAAAAATTTTCATTTTTGGGTAAACCATCCCTTTAAGAATGACCATACAACATTTCAGATGCTGCGCAACAATATCGGTCCACTGGTTAGTCAGGTTATGCCATCCCATAGCACAAAGTCACATGACTCTTTTGATGCGCATAGAGAAATATATTCGGCAAATGCGTTTTCATCTCCCATTATTCACATACAGCTCTTTTTCAGTCAAAAACCACGTCAAGCGAGTGTAAAAACGTTTTTGCAAATTAAAATTCTTTTGAAATTTGGTGTTTTGGTGCTTGTTTTTTATGCGATATGTCAAAATGTGCATAAAAACAGGATAATGGAAATAGCTAGTGAATTTTTTGCGTTTGGCTCTGAAATTGGCTACGTGTAACCTATATTTGTTATTTCAAATGGAAATCTTACAGTATTACAGAACGTCTATCTAAAATTATGATTTCTCATTAACAGCGCAACACAAATAAGTGGTCTCAACTTATTTACACAGCGCTTTTTTTTTTATTTCGGTTGAACACATGCACCACTTATGTACACCCCTGCATACAATGAATAATTCCATTACTTCAACATCAGTGCATAAATGTACAAAAAAAATACATATGTACATTCACTAAAATATCATTAATGCAGTGTTTCATCATAGCACAGATATCTTACTGTATCTCAATAGTATATGGAGATTGACATATTAGGTTTTGATGCCCGCACTGTATATTATTTAGCATGAATTAGGCGCCTTCCAATATGGACAGACAGCAGAGGTGACTGGACTAGACTCACGTCTAGGGCACAGAGGACTGCCAATGACACTGGATGGGTTAATTATCTTTGCTTGAACTCTTGTCCTGAGGGAAAACATTATGTAATGGTCTCTCTGTGTCTCTGGAGACATGTCTACTCACAGTCCTTTAATAAAGCACAGGAAAGTTATTTCATAACCTTGAATGACTGGGAGATGCACACTTAGTTTGTCTGTTGTCTGCTAATTGCATGGCTAATTGCTTCAGTCTCTTCCTCTATCCATCCCTCCGTCCACTGAATGAATGTGCTAATTCAAATCGAGAACAAACTGAGAAATAGATGCTGTACTTTATACTATGTACACTACCAGTCAAAAATTTTTGAACAGTAACATTTTAATGTTTTTAAAGAAGTCTCTTCTGCTCACCAAGCTTGCGTTTATTTGTACCAAAATATTGTGAAATATTTTTACTATTTAAAATATCTGCCATCTATTTGAATTTATTTTAAAATGTAATTTATTCCTGTGATCAAACCTGTATTTTCAGCATCATTACTCCAGTCCTGTCACATGATCCTTCAGAAATCATTCTAATATGCTGATTTGCTGTTCAAGAAACATTTTTATTATCGTTATCAATATTTAAAACAGTTGAGTACATTTTTTTAAGGATGCTTTGATGAATAGAAAGATCCAAAGATCAGCATTTATCTAAAATTGTTATAAAAATTAATACTTTTATTTAGCAAGGACGCTTTAAATCGATCAAAAGTGATGACACATAAAAAGATATAAAAGATTTTTGTTTAAGATAAATACTGTTCTTCTGAACTTTCTATCATCAAAGAAACCTGAAAAAAATTATACTCTGTTTTTTGAGCAGCAAATCAGAATATTAGAATGATTTCTGAAGGATCATGTGACACTGAGGACTGGAGTAATGATGCTGAAAATTCAGCTTTGAAATCACAGGAATAAATTACATTTTAAAATATATTCAAATAGATGGCAGATATTTTAAATAGTAAAAAAATATTTCACAATATTTTGGATCAAATAAACGCAAGCTTGGTGAGCAGAAGATACTTCTTTAAAACATCAAAATGTTACTGTTCAAAAACTTTTGACTGGTAGTGTACATAGTATAAAGTATAGCATCTATTTCTCTGTATGCTGTGGACAACAGTAAAAACAAAATCAATGATTTGCATTTTTTTTGCCTTTTTTGAGTGAATCATTTGTAATTAATTTTCTGAGAAAAAAACGGCAGTGTATGGTAAATTGGATTAGTTGAGATTACATAAAATATTGTTTCAATTTAAATTAATTTGTTTAAAATGTAAATTTCTGTGCTTTCACTTTCAGTTTTTGGGTGAATGATCATTACTCACCTTCATAAATATAGACACTATCACCAGGCCATTTGGACTCTTAGCAGCTTCTGTGTAGTTTGTGTACAGTTCATGGTTGTAATGTATTAGCTGCACCTGTGTAAAGACAAAATTGGCATTAATGTGCATTGATTTTGACGTTTAGTAAAAAAAAAAATTGCCTCCCTACATCTCTGTTTGCTCACTATCAAGGATAAAATAGTGTCGGCTTCAATACATGGCACAGGAAAACTCGTACAAGTACTGTCTTTGCGCTTTTTTCCAATAAAAAAGCTGTTGTTGTTAAGTGTCAGCTATGCAGGTGTCGAGATATTAAGTCCAAATTTCTCTTGGACTTTATGTAATATGAAAGCATAATTGGGAATAATTACTGATTGGTAATACTTTGGAATGCAATTACTGAAAATCCAGTTTTCACAGTGTGGATTTAATCTTACAACCTGTTTTCACCTCAAATAAATCTGAAAAAATAAATATGTGGCAGTTTGAATGAGCTGAGAGTCAGTTTGGATAACAGCCTGAGTTTTTGTCATTACAGATGGCTCTGAATCACAATCATAGGTAAACAGCTGCTTCTGTCTTTGTTTGAACATGTCTGTCAAATTTAAATTCGAATTCATTGTGAAGCTCGGCTAATCTTCCTCCGGTGAATCGCTTCAGCGCACACTGTCCCTGTGAAAGAGCTTTAAAACTTAGGCAGTTTAGATAGGTGAAGAGGACACAATTTCTTCTCCGTGAACTCCACAGAAAGGCGGCAGAGCCAAGACATGTACAGATTACCTTGAGCAGAGAACAATAATTGTAAAATAACTTTTTCTAATGGGAAAAAAAGTGTTCCCTTCAAGGTCTTATCCAACTACAGAACGCTGTAAACAATTCGAGGACCATTGTAGAGTTGCTGGGAGCAGCATTGTAAATCGTTTTTTTTTTTTTGGTAGGAACGAAGAGATCAATTCTTTACCAAGCCCTGTTTAGCCTGCTGTGTTTTTTTAAAGAAATAAATTAAAAACTGTGTGGCTGATAGTAATTATGAAATATGCAAAAGCGGAGCCAGGGAGTGACAGATCGTCTATAAACTTAATCAAGTGTGGAGGAACGCGATTACAGGGCGAATGCTAATTTGATTAGATTTTTTTTTTTTTGCGGGAAGCCATTTCTTTCCGTCAATTCTCTAACCACAGCGAGTCAAGGCAAGTCTGAAGCGATTCAACCCCAAACTTTTACACTCAGCTGACTTCATAGACTTTAAGAAGTCGCGTTATGCGTGTGAAAAGCTGAGACGCTCATCTCACCGGATCCATTGGTTCTGCAAATTTTGCAGATGGTGGAAAGGTGTCGAACAGTAGCAGGAAATGTTCAGCGCATCTTTGCACACAGACGGATCTGTCAGGCCGTGAGAGGAGAGGTGTCTCTGCTACAACGGGAGACAGCTTATGTCTCTGGTGGGCCCCCTGACAAGCTCTTTATTGTGTGATAGCTGGCTTAGGCCTACCATGGGCGAAATATGAAGACAGCAAGTCGATAGCAAAAAGAGGGGTGGACAGCGCTAACAGGGCAAATGAAAAGCAGTCGCCTGGAACCGCCATCCAATAGCGTATGAATTGAAGCGTGCGCTCATAAAGCAAATAAACGGAAGCCCGAGAGTATGGAGAACAATCCTATTTGATTACGTTAAGATGTCCTGTGAAGGAGCATGTAGCTTGTGAAACCCGTCAGACTGGAGCTTCTGCTTACAGCTTGGCATGACATTGTTTTAGCCTGCCTTTTAGTAGGATGGGACGTGATGGAGAGGGCTGTTATGCAATTTACAACATAATATAATTAGTTATGGTGGAAGTTTGATGCTTTCCAATTTTCTGCTGTACTTTTTAGATGGCACTTTGCTATATTTAGGACATTTGAAAATGGGATTTTAATGAGCAAATATACTGTGGCATCTAAGCTCTGAACAGTGATGGTAATGTGTTATTTTGCTACCATTGATAATTAGAAATTAATGAAAGGGTGAGAAGGGGATCTAAAACAGAAGTGTGGGCTGTTAGATGGTTGTGCAGATCACTGGATTTTTTTTTTGTTATTTCAAAGAAACAAACTCTTTTTAATGTTTACGCATTCGATTGTTTTGTTTGTATATATTTGCATACTTGTTAAAAGGTCTGAGACTGTTGTTTAATTCAGAAACAGCAACATATCTGCATATACTCACATTTCTGTCTTTACATCATAGATTATGGTATTAAATGGTAATAAAATGCATCATTGCGTAATGATTTTATGCAGTTGTGATTTGTGCATTGTGATGATTGAATACAAATTAAAGGGATGGTTAATACAAAAACTCACTTTCATGTGCTTCCAAACCTGTATAAATTACTTCTGTGGGACACAAAATAAGATATTTTGAAGAATGTTTTGTCTATAAAATGAAGGTCAGTAGGGTGCAAAACTATGGATGCCTAAAAATAGTTTTTAATCTCACAGTTCTGACTTTTCTTTCTTAAAATTGTGACCCATAAACTCGCAATTGACTTTTTTTTTTCTGTATTGCATGATATAAACTGCAAGAATACAAGATATAAACTCGCAGTTCCGAGAAAAAAAAGTCAAGCTTAATTCTGACTTTTTTTCTCAGAATTGCAAGTTTATATCTCACAATTACTTTTTTCTCACAATTGTGATTTTTTTTTTTTTTTTTCTTCTTTTCTAATAATTCTGATATACTGTATAAACTTGTAAGTTGTAATTGTGAGATATAAACTAGTAATTCGGAGAACATATAGGTCTTTCCCCTCAGAACTGGACTTTATAATTTGCAATTGCAAGTTTATATCTCACAGTTTCACAAAAAAAAAAGTCAGAATAAGATACAAACTTGAATTTGTGAAAAAAAAAAAGTCAGAATTGCAAGTATCCCGTTATTCTGGCTTTAGAACTAGCAATAGTTATATCATGCAATTTCTGAGGAAAAAACGTCAGAATTGCAAGTATCCTGCTATTCTGACTTTAGAACTTGCAATTGCAAGTTTATATCATGCAATCCTGATAAAAAGTCAGACTTGCAAGTTCATATCTCTCTATTATGTGAAAAAAGTAAGAATTGCAAGAAAATGTCAGAATTACAAGATATAAACTTGCTTTTGTGAGAAATATATCTCACAATTCAAAACTTTTTGTCACAATTGTGAGTTTATAACCCGCTATTTTGACTTTATAACTTGCAATTGAGAATTTATTTAAAGTATAGAATGCATTGCCTGGATAGTATATTTATTATTAATTCTGATGAGAAAAAAGTCAGAATTGCTAGATGTAAAAAGATGGTAAAATAAAAATTACAATTACCCCTATTATGGATTTTCGAAAATTACCTTTCATGCAGTGTGTAACACAGCTCTTAGTGAATGAAAACATCCTGCAAAGTTTTAAATCTGAAAGTGCACCGTGTATAAAGTTATTGTCTCTCAAAAGAAAGAGTCGACTCAAAGTCATTTAAATGAGTCATTTTTAAAACAAATCCCAGCTGTTTCATGTTGACGTCACCCACTTGTTGCACACGCATGCCCGGGAAAACTTGAACCCAACCACCCTTTACAAAAAAAGGTAAAACAGTGATGTAAGATGATTTTGAAGTTGGAGGAGAAAATGAGATGGGAGTTTTTCAACATACCCTATTTGTCTTGAATCAGAGTACGCATGCGCATCGCAGAGCTAGACAAGATAAACATTTGTTGTTAAAAAGTGTATAAATATTTTTTTTTAAGAAAATGATTGTTTCAGATCGTTTCACTAGATAAGACCCTTATTCCTCATCTGGGATCATTTAGAGCCCTTTTGAAGCTGCATTTTTAACCTTCAATCTGTTGAACGCTACTGAAGTCCACTATATGGAGAAAAATCCTGGAATGTTTTCCTCAATAACCTTAATTTCTTTGCAACTGAAGAAAGAAAGACACGGATATCTTGGATGACATGGGGGTGAGTAAATTATCAGGAATTTTTTATTCTGAAAGTGGAGTAATTGTGTGTTGTGTTAGCTCTACGCAGCTGGTAGGTCTCTGGCTAACCGGTTAACCACAATATCTGTTCGCTCGCAATTGTCTAGAAATGTCGATGAATGAATGTTTGTTGTTGTTATTACTTGGAGTTATGATAAAGAATAGAGCAATACATTGGTGTGTAAACGGCATTGCTTTAATTACGTTTCTGCGTTGGGCTAATGCATATACCATGGCTGTTTGGGTTAAGTAATGGTGATGGACGTTTCATTTCTGAAATGCGCTGCACTCAATAGACCAATCACAACAGACTGGGTCATTGAACCAATCACTGCAGTTTAGCGTCACGCAAAGGAGGGATTTGGAAAAATGTATTATTAAAGCGAATCGTTTGGGAGTCGTCGAGCAAATACAGTAAAAATTAAAGCTGCAAGCAGCGATGAAAGGGCCCTCGCACCCGGGCTCACCGCTGATCAGTGGCGAATGGTGGGCACTATGCTTTTCATATAGTAAATTTAGGAGGAATATGTCAAAGTCATTTATATGTGCCAAACTTCCTGCTGCCAGTTGGTGGCGCTATGTCTATAACTGAATATTGGCATGTAGATGTGTTCAGGCCAGCACTTTTGTCAAATATATGAAGTTTGGTGCAGATTGAACACAGTATGCTTGAGCTAGTGTAAGACATTACATATCTTGTTGCCAACAGGTGGCGCTATGATTATATCTGAATATTGGCTTTTAGATGTCTTCAGGCCAGTACTCTTGCCAAACATGTGAAGTTTGGTGCAGAGCAGACATTGCATGATTAAGTTAGTGTAAAATAAGTCATTTCCTGTTGCCAACAGGTGGCGCTATGATAATAACTGAATATTGACCTCCAGATGTGTTCAGGCCAGGACTCTTATCGAGTGTGTGAAGTTTGGGGCAGATCGGACTTCGTATGGCTGAGTTATAACAGATTCTATTCCCATGGCGAAACATCGAACTTTGTCAAGCCGCCACGGACACGCCCTCTAACGAAAACTCAAGATCTTCACAATTTAACATCGCAAAGGCCTTTAGAGTAGACTGACCAAATTTGGTGTTGATCTGAATAAATCTTTAGGAGGAGTTCATTGCAGAGTACAACATGTCACTTCCTGTTGTCAGTAGGTGGCGCTATAATTAAAAGTGAATATGAGCATGGGCATGTGTCCAGGACCAGACTCTTATCAAACATGTGAAGTTTGGGGCAGATCAGACATTGTATGGCTGAGTTATAACAACTTCCTTTTTCATGGCGAATCATCGAAATTTGACAGGCCGCCACGGACACGCCCTCCAACGAAAACTCTAGATCTTCGCAATTTAACGTCACAAAGGGCTTTAGATTAGACTGACCAAATTTGGTGTTGATCAGAATAAATCTCTAGGAGGAGTTCGTTCAAGTATGACACCTGGAAATGGCAAAAATTACACAAAATTTGCCGGGAAAAATTAAAATAACTTACTTCCTGTTGGGATTTGGATTTCGTACCTGGAGACTTTTTTATAGGTATTGGTGTGTTGCATGTGTGTGCCGATTTTCATACATGTATGTAAAACGTAGCTCGAGGCGCACTCCGCTGAAAGTGTATAGGTGGTGCTGTCGAGCCAATTTACCACACCCACTTCTGAGACCCATATCAGACGTAAATTTTCGCCAGGTCTGATGCGTGTGCAAAGTTTGGTGAGTTTTCGGGCATGTTTAGGCCCTCAAAAATGCGAATCATTTTGGAGAATAATAATAATAATAATTAAAGCTGCAAGCAGCGATGAACGGGCCCTCGCACCCGGGCTCACCGCCGACCGGTGGCTTTAGGGAAACAGCGAACGGTGGGCACTATGCTTTTAACATAGTAAATTTAGGAGGAATATATCAAAGTCATTTAGATGTGCCAAACTTCCTGCTGCCAGCTGGTGGCGCTATGCCTATAACTGAATATTGGCATGTAGATGTCTTCAGGTCAGCGCTTTTATCAAACATATGAAGTTTGGTGCAGATTGAATATGGTATGCAGTCATTTCCTGTTGCCAGCTGGTGGCGTTATAATTATAATGCAATATTGGCCTTTAGATGTGTTCAGGCCAGGACTCTTATCGAACATATGAAGTCTGGGGCAGATCGGACATTCTATGGCTGAGTTACAACAACTTCCTGTTTCATGGCATTAATAGCATCCATTAGCACTTAGAAAGTGTTTCTAGCATATTTAGCACAATATGGCATATTTTGCTGTGCTTTTAATAGACCATCACAGTGTTAAACATGTCAGTTCCGGTTGCCAGCAGGCGGCGCTATGACTATAACCGAATATGGGCATGTAGATATCTTCAGGCCAGGACTCTTATCAAACATGTGAAGTTTGGGGCAGATTGGACATTGTTTGCAGGAATTGCAACAACTTCCTGTTTCATGGCTTTAACAAGATGCTTTAGCACTTAGTAAGTGTTGCTAGCATGTTTGAGTGTGTTTTTAGCAAGTTTAGCACTCAGTGGCTTATTTTAGTGTGTTGCTAATAGTGTATCACAGTGTTAAACGTCACTTCCTGTTGACAGTAGGTGGCGCTATGACTATAAGTGAATATTGTAACATAAATGTGTTCAGACCAGGACTCTTATCAAAAATGTTAAGTTTGGGGCAGATTGGACATTGCATGCCTGAGTTACAGTAACTTCCTGTTTCATTGTATTAATAACATGCTTTAACACTTAGCTAAGTGTTGCTAATATGTTATAGCATGTTTCTAGCATGTTGCTACCCTATTTAACACTTGCTGATATTTTTAAAATGTTGTTAGGCATCCACAACAGTATTAAACATTTGACTTCCTGTTGCCAGCAGGTGGCGCTATGACTATAACTGAATATGGGCATGGGCATGTGTTCAGGACCAGACTCTTATGAAATATGTTAAGTTTGGGGCAGATTGGACATTGTATGCCTGAGTTACAGTAACATCCTGTTTCATTGTATTATTAGCATGCTTTAGCATTTTAGCTAAGTGTTGCTAGCATGCTTTACTATGTTTGTAGCATGTTGAATATTAATTTTGGGTCAGATTGGACATTGTATGCATGAGTTACAGCAATTTTTCTTTGTATTAATATCATGCTTTAGCTCTTAGCTAAGTGTTGCTAGCATGTTTTAACATGATTCTAGCATGATGCTAGCCTATTTAAAACTTGCTAACACTATTTAATATGTTGCTAGGAGTCCGTAACAGTGTTAAACATGTCACTTCCTTGTTGTCAGGAGGTGGCGCTACAACTATAACTGAATATGGGCATGTATATATCTTCAGACCAGGACTCTTATCAAAGATGTGAAGTTTGGGGCATATTGGACATGAATTACAAAAACTTCCTGTTTTATGTCTTTAACAACATGCTTTAGCATTAAGTAAGTGTTGCTAGCATGTTTGAGTGTGTTTTTAACTACAGGGTGGGCCATTTATATGGATACATCACACATCAAACTTATTGGGAATTTCACAAGAAAAACAATGGTGTGCTTGGTTTTAACGTAACTTTATTCTTTCATGAGTTATTTACAAGTTTCTGACCACTTATAATGTGCCACAAACAGGACGTTAATATCACCAACCATTCCCATTTTATTAAGGTGTATCCATATAAATGGCCCACCCTGTACTTTAGCACTCAATGGCTTTTTAGTGTGTTGCTAATAGTCTATCACAGTGTTAAACATGTCAGTTCCTGTTGACAGTAGGTGGCGCTGTGACTATAACTGAATATTGGCACGTAAAAGTGTTCAGGCCAGGACTCTTATCAAACATATTAAGTTTGGGGCAGATTGGACATTGCATGCCTGAGTTACAGTAACTTCCTGTTTCATTGCATTAACAGCATGCTTTAGCACTTAGCTAAGTGTTGCTAACATGTTATAGCATGTTTCTAGCATGTTGCTACCCTATTTAACACTTGTTGATATTTTTAAAATGTTGCTAGGCATCCACAACAGTATTAAACATGTGACTTCCTGTTGCCAGCAGGTGGCGCTATGACTATAACTGAATACGGGCATGGGCATGTCTTCAGGCCAGGACTCTTATCAAACATGTTACGTTTGGGGCAGATTGGACATTGTATGCCTGAGTTACAGTAACTTCCTGTTTCATTGTATTATTAGCATGCTTTAGCATATTAGCTAAGTGTTGCTAACATGCTTTACTATGTTTGTAGCATGTTGAATATTAAGTTTGGGGCAGATTGGACATTGTATGCATGAGTTACAGCAATTTTCTTTTTCTTTGTATTAACAGCATGCTTTAGCTTTTAGCTAAGTGTTGCTAGCATGTTGTAGCATGATTGTAACATGTTGTTAGCCTATTTAAAACTTGCTAATGCTTTTTAATATGTTGCTAGGAGTCCGTAACAGTGTTAAACATGTCACTTCCTGTTGTCAGCAGGTGGCGCTACGACTATAACTGAATATGGGCACTGATATGTGTTCAGGACCGGACTCTTATCACACCTGTGAAGTTTGAGGCAGATCGGACATTCTTTGCTTAAGTTACAGCCACTTCCTTTTTCATGGCGAAACGTCGAACTTTGTCAGGCCGCCACAGACACGCCCCTCGACGAAAACTCAAAATCTTCGCAATTTAACATCGCAAGGGCCTTATGATAACACTCAGCAAATTTGAAGATGATCGGATAAAAACTGTAGGAGGAGTTTGTTAAAGTACGAGGCCTGAAAATGGCAAAAACTGCACAAAAATCGTACAGGAAATTCAATATAACGGACTACCTGTTGGGTTTAGGATGTTGTACCAGGAGACTTTTTTGTAGGTATTGGTGTGCTACACCTGTGTACCGAGTTTCGTACATGTACGTGAAACGCAGCTCGAGGCGCACTCCGTTGAAATTTTATAGGTGGCGCTATCGAGCCGTTTTGCTACACCCACTTCTGAAAACCATATCAGATGTAAATTTTCGCCAGGACTGACGCGTGTGCAAAGTTTCGTGAGTTTTCGAGCATGTTTAGGCCCGCAAAAAGACTTTTTACTTTGGAGAAGAAGAAGAAGAAGAAGAAGAAGAAGAATTAAAGCTGCAAGCAGCGATGAACGGGCCCTCGCACCCGGGCTCACCGCCGACCGGTGGCTTTAGGGAAACAGCGAACGGTGGGCACTATGCTTTTAACATAGTAAATTTAGGAAGAATATATCAAAGTCATTTAGATGTGCCAAACTTCCTGCTGCCAGCTGGTGGCGCTATGCCTATAAGTGAATATTGGCATGTAGACGTCTTCAGGTCAGCGCTTTTATCAAATATATGAAGTTTGGTGCAGATTGAACATGGTATGCTTGAGTTAGTGTAAGACAAGTCATTTCCTCTTGCCAGCTGGTGGCAATATAATTGTAATGGAATATTGGCCTTTAGATGTGTTCAGACCAGGACTCTTATCGAACATATGAAGTTTGGGGCAGTTCGGACATTGTATAGCTGAGTTACAACAACTTCCTGTTTCATGGCATTAATAGCATGCATTAGCACTTAGAAAGTGTTTCTAGCATGTTTAGCACAATATGGCATATTTTGCTGTGCTTTTAATAGACCATCACAGTGTTAAACATGTCACTTCCGGTTGCCAGCAGGTGGCGCTATGACTTTAACTGAATATCGGCATGTAGATGTCTTCAGGTCAGCGCTTTTATCAAACATATGAAGTTTGGTGCAGATTGAACATGGTATGCTTGAGTCAGTGTAAGACAAGTCATTTCCTGTTGCCAGGTGGTGGCGCTATAATTGTAATGGAATATTGGCCTTTAGATGTGTTCAGGCCAGGACTCTTATCGAACATATGAAGTTTGGGGCAGATGGGACATTGTATGGCTGAGTTACAACAACTTCCTGTTTCATGGCATTAATAGCATGCATTAGCACTTAGAAAGTGTTTCTAGCATATTTAGCACAATATGGCATATTTTCCTGTGCTTTTAATAGACCATCACAGTGTTAAACATGGCACTTCCGGTTGCTAGCAGGTGGCGCTATGACTTTAACTGAATATGAGCATGTAGATATCTTCAGGCCAGGACTCTTATCAAACATCTGAAGTTTGGGGAAGATTGGACATTGTTTGCAGGAATTGCAACAACTTCCTGTTTCATGGCTTTAACAACATGCTTTAGCACTTAGTAAGTGTTGCTAGAATGTTTGAGTGGGTTTTTAGCAAGTTTAGCACTCAGTGGCTTATTTTAGTGTGTTGCTAATAGTGTATCACAGTGTTAAACGTCACTTCCTGTTGACAGTAGGTGGCGCTATGACTATAACTGAATATTGCTACGTAAATGTCTTCAGACCAGGACTCTTATCAAACCTGTTAAGTTAGGGCAGATTGGACATTGCATGCCTGAGTTACGGTAGCTTCCTGTTTCATTGCATTAATAACATGCTTTAGCACTTAGCTAAGTGTTGCTAACATGTTATAGCATGTTTCTAGCATGTTGCTACCCTATTTAACACTTGTTGATATTTTGTAAATGTTGCTAGGCATCCATAACAATATTAAACAAGTCACTTCCTGTTGCCAGCAGGTGGCGCTATGACTATAACTGAATATGGGCATGGGCATGTGTTCAGGCCAGGACTCTTATCAAACATGTTAAGTTTGTGGCAGATTGGATATTGTATGGCTGAGTTACAGTAACTTCCTGTTTCATTGTATTATTAGCATGCTTTAGCATTTTAGCTAAGTGTTGCTAGCATGCTTTACTACGTTTGTAGCATGTTGAATATTAATTTTGGGTCAGATTGGACATTGTATGCATGAGTTACAGCAATTTGTCTTTGTATTAATATCATGCTTTAGCTCTTAGCTAAGTGTTGCTAGCATGTTTTAACATGATTCTAGCATGATGCTAGCCTATTTAAAACTTGCTAATGCTTTTTAATATGTTGCTAGGAGTCTGTAACACCGTTAAACATGTCACTTCCTGTTGTCAGGAGGTGGCGCTATAATTATAACTGAATATGGGCATGTATATATCTTCAGACCAGGACTCTTATCAAACATGTGAAGTTTGGGGCAGATTGGACATTGTTTACATGAATTACAAAAACTTCCTGTTTTATGTCTTTAACAACATGCTTTAGCAGTAAGTAAGTGTTGCGAGCAGGTTTAAGTGTGTTTTTAACTACTTTAGTACTCAATGGCTTTTTAGTGTGTTGCTAATAGTGTATTACAGTGTTAAACATGTCACTTCCTGTTGACAGTAGGTGGCGCTATGACTATAATTGAATATTGGCACGTAAAAGTGTTCAGGCCAGGACTCTTCTCAAACATGTTAAGTTTGGGGCAGATTGGACATTGTATGCCTGAGTTACAGTAACTTCCTGTTTCATTGTATTATTAGCATGCTTTAGCATATTAGCTAAGTGTTGCTAACATGCTTTACTATGTTTGTAGCATGTTGAATATTAATTTTGAGTCAGATTGGACATTGTATGCATGAGTTACAGCAGTTTTCTTTTTCTTTGTATTAATAGCATGCTTTAGCTTTTAGCTAAGTGTTGCTAGCATGTTGTAGCATGATTGTAGCATGTTGTTAGCCTATTTAAAACTTGCTAATGCTTTTTAATATGTTGCTAGGAGTCCGTAACAGTGTTAAACATGTCACTTCCTGTTGTCATCAGGTGGCGCTATGACTATAACTGAATATGGGCACTGACATGTGTTCAGGACTGGACTCTTATCACACCTGTGAAGTTTGAGGCAGATCGGACATTGTTTGCTTAAGTTACAGCCACTTCCTTTTTCATGGCGACACGTCAAAATTTGTCAGGCCGCCACGGACACGCCCCTCGACGAAAACTCAAAAGCTTCGCAATTTAACATCGCAAGGGCCTTATGATAACACTCAGCAAATTTGAAGATGATCGGATAAAAACTGTAGGAGGAGTTCGTTAAAGTACGAGGCCTGAAAATGGCAAACACTGCACAAAAATCGTACAGGAAATTCAATATAACGGACTTCCTGTTGGGTTTAGGATGTTGTACCAGGAGACTTTTTTGTAGGTATTGGTGTGCTACACCTGTGTACCGAGTTTCGCACATGTACGTGAAACGCAGCTCGAGGCGCACTCCGTTGAAATTTTATAGGTGGCGCTATCGAGCCATTTTGCCACACCCACTTCTGAAAACTATATCAGATGTAAATTTTCGCCAGGACTGACGCGGGTGCAAAGTTTTGTGAGTTTTCGAGCATGTTTAGGCCCTCAAAAAGACTTTTTACTTTGGAGAAGAAGAAGAAGAAGAAGAAGAAGAATAAACAGAGCAATTCCAATAGGGTCCTCGCACTGCAGTGCTCGGGCCCTAATTAAAGCTGCAAGCAGCGATGAACGGGCCCTCGCACCCGGGCTCACCGCCGACCGGTGGCTTTAGGGAAACAGCGAACGGTGGGCACTATGCTTTTAACATAGTAAATTTAGGAGGAATATATCAGTCATTTAGATGTGCCAAACTTCCTGCTGCCAGCTGGTGGCGCTATGCCTATAACTGAATATTGGCATGTAGATGTCTTCAGGTCAGCGCTTTTATCAAACATATGAAGTTTGGTGCAGATTGAATATGGTATGCAGTCATTTCCTGTTGCCAGCTGGTGGCGCTATAATTATAATGCAATATTGGCCTTTAGATGTGTTCAGGCCAGGACTCTTATCGAACATATGAAGTTTGGGGCAGATCGGACATTCTATGGCTGAGTTACAACAACTTCCTGTTTCATGGCATTAATAGCATCCATTAGCACTTAGAAAGTGTTTCTAGCATATTTAGCACAGTATGGCATATTTTGCTGTGCTTTTAATAGACCATCACAGTGTTAAACATGTCAGTTCCGGTTGCCAGCAGGCGGCGCTATGACTATAACCGAATATGGGCATGTAGATATCTTCAGGCCAGGACTCTTATCAAACATGTGAAGTTTGGGGCAGATTGGACATTGTTTGCAGGAATTGCAACAACTTCCTGTTTCATGGCTTTAACAAGATGCTTTAGCACTTAGTAAGTGTTGCTAGCATGTTTGAGTGTGTTTTTAGCAATTTAGCACTCAGTGGCTTATTTTAGTGTGTTGCTAATAGTGTATCACAGTGTTAAACATCACTTCCTGTTGACAGTAGGTGGCGCTATGACTATAAGTGAATATTGTAACATAAATGTGTTCAGACCAGGACTCTTATCAAAAATGTTAAGTTTGGGGCAGATTGGACATTGCATGCCTGAGTTACAGTAACTTCCTGTTTCATTGTATTAATAACATGCTTTAACACTTAGCTAAGTGTTGCTAATATGTTATAGCATGTTTCTAGCATGTTGCTACCCCATTTAACACTTGCTGATATTTTTAAAATGTTGTTAGGCATCCACAACAGTATTAAACATTTGACTTCCTGTTGCCAGCAGGTGGCGCTATGACTATAACTGAATATGGGCATGGGCATGTGTTCAGGACCAGACTCTTATGAAACATGTTAAGTTTGGGGCAGATTGGACATTGTATGCCTGAGTTACAGTAACATCCTGTTTCATTGTATTATTAGCATGCTTTAGCATTTTAGCTAAGTGTTGCTAGCATGCTTTACTATGTTTGTAGCATGTTGAATATTAATTTTGGGTCAGATTGGACATTGTATGCATGAGTTACAGCAATTTTTCTTTGTATTAATATCATGCTTTAGCTCTTAGCTAAGTGTTGCTAGCATGTTTTAACATGATTCTAGCATGATGCTAGCCTATTTAAAACTTGCTATCACTATTTAATATGTTGCTAGGAGTCCGTAACAGTGTTAAACATGTCACTTCCTGTTGTCAGCAGGTGGCGCTACAACTATAACTGAATATGGGCATGTATATATTTTCAGACCAGGACTCTTATCAAAGATGTGAAGTTTGGGGCATATTGGACATTGTTTACATGAATTACAAAAACTTCCTGTTTTATGTCTTTAACAACATGCTTTAGCATTAAGTAAGTGTTGCTAGCATGTTTGAGTGTGTTTTTAACTACAGGGTGGGCCATTTATATGGATACATCACACATCAAACTTATTGGGAATTTCACAAGAAAAACAATGGTGTGCTTGGTTTTAACGTAACTTTATTCTTTCATGAGTTATTTACAAGTTTCTGACCACTTATAATGTGCCACAAACAGGACGTTAATATCACCAACCATTCCCATTTTATTAAGGTGTATCCATATAAATGGCCCACCCTGTACTTTAGCACTCAATGGCTTTTTAGTGTGTTGCTAATAGTCTATCACAGTGTTAAACATGTCAGTTCCTGTTGACAGTAGGTGGCGCTGTGACTATAACTGAATATTGGCACGTAAAAGTGTTCAGGCCAGGACTCTTATCAAACATATTAAGTTTGGGGCAGATTGGACATTGCATGCCTGAGTTAGAGTAACTTCCTGTTTCATTGCATTAAGAGCATGCTTTAGCAATTAGCTAAGTGTTGCTAACATGTTATAGCATGTTTCTAGCATGTTGCTACCCTATTTAACACTTGTTGATATTTTTAAAATGTTGCTAGGCATCCACAACAGTATTAAACATGTGACTTCCTGTTGCCAGCAGGTGGCGCTATGACTATAACTGAATACGGGCATGGGCATGTGTTCAGGCCAGGACTCTTATCAAACATGTTAACTTTGGGGCAGATTGGATATTGTATGGCTGAGTTACAGTAACTTCCTGTTTCATTGTATTATTGGCATGCTTTAACATTTTAGCTAAGTGTTGCTAGCATGCTTTACTACGTTTGTAGCATGTTGAATATTAATTTTGGGTCAGATTGGACATTGTATGCATGAGTTACAGCAATTTGTCTTTGTATTAATATCATGCTTTAGCTCTTAGCTAAGTGTTGCTAGCATGTTTTAACATGATTCTAGCATGATGCTAGCCTATTTAAAACTTGCTAATGCTTTTTAATATGTTGCTAGGAGTCTGTAACACCGTTAAACATGTCACTTCCTGTTGTCAGGAGGTGGCGCTATAATTATAACTGAATATGGGCATGTATATATCTTCAGACCAGGACTCTTATCAAACATGTGAAGTTTGGGGCAGATTGGGCATTGTTTACATGAATTACAAAAACTTCCTGTTTTATGTCTTTAACAACATGCTTTAGCAGTAAGTAAGTGTTGCGAGCAGGTTTAAGTGTGTTTTTAACTACTTTAGTACTCAATGGCTTTTTAGTGTGTTGCTAATAGTGTATTACAGAGTTAAACATGTCACTTCCTGTTGACAGTAGGTGGCGCTATGACTATAATTGAATATTGGCACGTAAAAGTGTTCAGGCCAGGACTCTTCTCAAACATGTTAAGTTTGGGGCAGATTGGACATTGTATGCCTGAGTTACAGTAACTTCCTGTTTCATTGTATTATTAGCATGCTTTAGCATATTAGCTAAGTGTTGCTAACATGCTTTACTATGTTTGTAGCATGTTAAATATTAAGTTTGGGGCAGATTGGACATTGTATGCATGAGTTACAGCAATTTTCTTTTTCTTTGTATTGATAGCATGCTTTAGCTTTTAGCTAAGTGTTGCTAGCATGTTGTAGCATGATTGTAGCATGTTGTTAGCCTATTTAAAACTTGCTAATGCTTTTTAATATGTTGCTAGGAGTCCGTAACAGTGTTAAACATGTCACTTCCTGTTGTCAGCAGGTGGCGCTATGACTATAACTGAATATGGGCACTGACATGTGTTCAGGACCGGACTCTTATCACACCTGTGAAGTTTGAGGCAGATCGGACATTGTTTGCTTAACTTACAGCCACTTCCTTTTTCATGGCGACACGTCGAATTTTGTCAGGCCGCCATGGACATGCCCCTCGGCGAAAACTCAAAAGCTTCGCAATTTAACATCGCAAGGGCCTTATGATAACACTCAGCAAATTTGAAGATGATCGGATAAAAACTGTAGGAGGAGTTCGTTAAAGTACGAGGCCTGAAAAAGGCAAAAACTGCACAAAAATCGTACAGGAAATTCAATATAACGGACTTCCTGTTGGGTTTAGAATGTTGTACCAGGAGACTTTTTTGTAGGTATTGGTGTGCTAAACCTGTGTACCGAGTTTCGTACATGTACGTGAAACGCAGCTCGAGGCGCACTCCGTTGAAATTTTATAGGTGGCGCTATCGAGCCATTTTGCCACACCCACTTCTGAAAACCATATCAGATGTAAATTTTCGCCAGGACTGATGCGTGTGCAAAGTTTTGTGAGTTTTCGAGCATGTTTAGGCCCTCAAAAAGACTTTTTACTTTGGAGAAGAAGAAGAAGAAGAAAAAGAAGAATAAACAGAGCAATTTCAATAGGGTCCTCGCACTGCAGTGCTCGGGCCCATAATAAACAGAACAATTCCAATAGGGTCCTCGCACTGCAGTGCTCGGGCCCTAATAATAATAATAATCCTTAGAAAAACAATAGGGCCTTCGCGCTTTTAGGGCTCGGGCCCTAATAATCCTTAGAAAAACAATAGGGCCTTCACCCTTTTAGGGCTCGGGCCCTAAATATAGCTGCAAGCAGCAATGACGGGCCCTCGCTCCCAGCGCATCCGCAACCCTGGTGCCATCAGAAAAACGGTGCCCAGCGGGCACATGCATTGACAGTAACCCTGTACCAGTTTGGATTGAAGGGTCACAGCAATGAAAGGGTTAAAAGCAAAGTGCTTGTAAGTCATTCTGGTACACTGAGAATGAGCTGAAACAGATTCCTTATCCTATGAGGTCGTCTAGTGTTCATCCTTGGTATTACAGTCTTCATCTGCTAGTTTACAAGTGTGATATTTTAAATGTTTCTGCGGTCTCTGAAAACATGACAAACATATTTCCTAAGAATGACATGTTTTTCATATGTAAAATGTTGTGAAGAGTTAGGATAATGCATTTTAAATGCACTCTGTCTCTCTCTGTCTCTCTGTCATACACACACACAGCCACTCAACTACCTCAGTCACACTTACACACACACATACACAGACTTAAGCCCATCCCCCGACACAGAGTTAGAGTGAGAGAGCTAGAGTGAGATCAGATGTTGAATAGTTTATTAATTTTCTATTTTTTGTAGACTAGTTTATATCGATGGAAGTAAGCATTTATTTCTCAGAATGACTAGTTCTATGTATGTAAAAAGTTTTGAAGTGTTTGGATGCTGCATTTTAAAATTACGGTCATGTTTTTTTACTGCTACTTTAATAAATCACCATAAATCAACCATTCAAGATATCCCAAATTCACTCACAATTTAACATCTTCAGTATGTTGGCTTCATGTTGACAAAGTTTGGTGTAAATTCATTGGTTTTTGTAGGAGTAGTATTCATTCATTCACAGCTATATTTTTCCAAAAATCCACATTCAAATCAAAATAGCAGACTTCCTGTTGGTCGCAGCTAATGGATGTAATTAGAAAGTTGTCCGGCTTAATGAGAACAATATACATACCGAGTTTGGTGTCTGTAGCTTAAACTAACCCCCCAACTTTTGACAAAAGGTGGCGCTATACAGCGCCTCCTCCACACCCATTGATGAGCCTTTGCCAGTGTCTAACTATCATTAATACTGATGTGTGTGTTGAGTTTCATGAAAATCTAAGCTTATTAAGTGGCCCAAAAACACAGGAAACAAATGTTAAAGTTTGACACGTTGCCATGGCAACAGCATTCAATGTATCAACGACCCCCTTACAGATTCTGATCAGCCGTGTTTTGACATAATTCAAATGAAGTTTGAAGTAAATCGGGTAAAAATAACCATATGATATCCAAGCATTTTTAAAAAAGACACACTTCCTGTTGCCAGTTGGTGGCGCTATAACTTTGACTCCTAATAGTCACATCTATATGATCGGCATCATACAACAAACAAACCGCTGAAGTTTCATCAGAATCAGACAATGTGTGCAATAGTTATTAGCCATTTCCTGTTTCTCATTTCTCGCCATAAGTTCAACGCCTCGCCACGGCCAAACCGTTCGAGATATCAAAAATCCCCTCACAATTTTTCATCTCCAATGTCTTGAGATCAGGTTGACCGAGTTTGGTGGCAATTGGGTAAAAAACCTAGGACTAGTATATCAAATTCCAGAGCATGCGTTTTTGACAAAACCCAGAATAACCAACTTCCTGTTGGGATTAGCTAATGACATAGAGTGCGAAAGTTGTTCAACTTTATGAGTTCTATATGTGTACCGAGTTTCATATGTGTATGTGCAAGTATGTGTGCTATATGACCCTCCAAATTCCAGGGGGCGCTGTAGAGTCCCCTTGCCACGCCCATGTACCAGTCTCTGCCCGGGCCTAATGGCCGCAGATTCCAAGGTGTGTGCCAATTTTCAAGAGTTTTTGAGCATGTTAAGGGCCCCAAAACCCCCCAAAACCTTGAAAAAAAAAAATAATAAAGAAGAAGAATAATCCTAAGAAAAACAATAGGGCTCTCGCCCTTTCAGGGCTCGGGCCCTAAATAAACAGAGCAATTCCAATAGGGTCCTCGCACTGCAGTGCTCGGGCCCTAATAATAATAATAAACGGAGCAATTCCAAGAGGGTCCTCGCACCACCGGTGCTCGGGCCCTAATAATAATAATAATAATCCTTCGAAAAACAATAGGGCCTTCGCCCTTTTAGGGCTCGGGCCTAAAATAATAATAATCCTTAGAAGAACAATAAGGCTCAGAGGGCTCGGATTAGATCAATCGCCCTTTTGGCTCCCTAATAATAATATGAACAATTCCGGCCCTAATAAACAGAGCAATTCCAAGAGGGTCCTCGCACCACCGGTGCTCGGGCCCTAAAAATAATAATAAACGGAGCAATTCCAAGAGGGTCCTCGCACCACCGGTGTTTGGGCCCTAATAACAATAATAAATATAGCTGCAAGCAGCAATTGCAGGGCCAAGCACAACAGAGACAGAATGAGGACCTAAGCATGGCAACTATGGTAGAATTGGTATGTATGTTGTCGGCATGATCCAAGAAATGTTTTGAGATCAGTTTCATTACAATAGGCTAATGCAATCAGAAGTTATTAGTATTTTTGGAAATTTCATTATTAATGTTTAATGAATGGTGTATTACTTCTGACCAATAGGTGGCACCGTGACCAAATTGATGTGGCGTGGTCAGTGTGAGGTGACAATGGCACATATAAAATTTGGTGTCAATATGTCAAAGGTTTGCAGAGATAAAGCCTCAGATGTAGTTTGGCATCTTTCCAGCAAATACGTTGATGCGCTAAACGTTTCGTATATCGACGCGAAATCCATAACTTTTTGTCATCAAGGTCTGAAGATGATCTGAGTCAAATTTGGTGAAAATCGGACTAATGGCCTCGGAGGAGTTTGAAAAAGTAGGTTTTTTACATTAATCAAAATGGCGGACAGGATGTTTGGCCAATATTGGCATAATGGGTCTGAATGTTCTCGGGCTGACCCAAGGAATCTATTGAGATCACATTCATTATAATAGGCTAATGTAAGCAGAAGTTATTAGCAGTTTTGTAAATTTCTTTATAACTTTTGGCCACAAGGTGGCGCTGCCCCCAAATTTTTTGAGTACTGTCAGGGCATGGTGCCGAAGACACATACCGAGTTTCGTAATGATATGTCATTGCATTCGTAAAATATAGCATTTTTGGACAAAATTCAATATGGCCGACACCCAAAATGGCTAACATGGTAAAATTGGGTATGGTTGGACTCGGCATGATGCACCGAATCTGAAGAGACTTCATATCTCCTGACCACTAGGTGGCACTGTGCCGAAACACTGCAGGTAGCCTCAGGTCATGCTTATTATAAGATACTCCAAGATTGGTCTCAATACGCCAAACCGTTGCGGAGATATAGCCTGACATACATTTTTATGTGCTTTTCGTAGAAATTGTTCGTGTAAAAGTAGTTTTTCAATACTGATCAAAATAGCGGACAGGACGTTCATCCAATTATGGTATAATTGGTATCAGAGTTCTCGGCATGATCCAAGGAATATAACAAGACCAGTTTTATTAGAGTAGGCCAATGTAAACTAAAATTATTAGCATTTTTGGAAATTTTATTATTAATGTTTAATGAACGGTGTATTACTTCTGACCAATAGGTGGTGCTGTTACCAAATTGATGTGGTGTAGTCAGTGTGAGGTGACAATGGCACATACAAAGTTTGGTGCAAATATGTCAAAGTTCTGCAGAGATACAGCCTCAGATGCAGTTTGGCATCCTTCCAGCAAATTCGTTGATGCGCTAAACGAAAACCGTTTCCTACTAAGCATCGACACGAAATTCATAACTTTTTGTCAGCACGGTCTGAAGATGATCTGAGTCAAATTTGGTGACAATCGGACAAACAGTTTAGGAGGAGTTCGCAAAAGTAGGTTTTCAACATAAATCAAAATGGCGGACAGGACGTTCATCCAATTATGGCATAATGGGTATCAATGTTCTCGGAATGATCCAAGGAATCTATTGAGATCAATTTCATTACAATAGGCTAATGTAAGAAAAACTTATTAGCATTTTTGTAAATTTCTCTATAACTTTTGACCACAAGGTGGCGCCGCCGCTAAACTTTTGCTGTCAGGGCATGGTGTTGAAGACACATACCAAGTTTCGTAATTATTCATCAATGCGTTCGTAAAGTATAGCATTTTTGGACAAAATTCAATATGGTCGACACTCAAAATGGCTGACATAGGAAAATTGGATATAGTTCGACTCTGCATGATGGGACGAATCTAAAGAGACCAATTCTGGTGAAAATCAGACAAACCGTCTAGGACGAGTTCGAAAAAGTAGGTTTTATGAATAAAAATTTATAGAAAAAAAAATAAACCTTACGATTTTTGAATTTTGGACTTAATTTGACACGGCATGAGCCAAGGATTCAGAGAAAAAAATAATTCTGATTCTGTGCCTTACGGTTCAAAAGTTATTAGCACAAAATTATTGAAACTTTGGACAAGTGGTGGCGCTAGAGAGTTAGAGTTAGAGACTCCAAATTTGCTGTGGTTAATGATGAGACTGTCCTCAATCAGTGTGCCAAATTTCATAACTTTCCCGCAAGCGGTTCTATGGGCTGTCATAGACTTCCAGAACGGAAGAAAAAGTACGTTAACGGATACAATAGATGCCATCGCACCTTCGGTGCTTGGCCCCTAAATATAGCCGCAAGCAACAATTGCGGGGCCAAGCACAAAAGAGGCAGAATGAGGAGATAAGCACGGCAAGGAGCAACAGACCGACCTCAACAATGAGTAATTGTTCCTTGCCGCTGTCGCCTCTGGCTTGCTTAGTTGGGGACAATTTCTCTTAACACAATATTGCATTTTATTTTATTATTTTTGATTAACTACCTTTACCTAAAATGTGAGTGTTTACTGTTGCCTTTGGCATTGTTGATGTACTGTTTCCTATTTAATACTGTACAGCCGCCTTGTCACAATTCTGTATTGTTAAAGGCGGTATATAAATAAAGGTGACTTGACTTGACTTGACTAATTAAAACCATTTTAGGATGATATCAGTTGAGATGACTGAAAAATCATAAATACAAACAATAATATATTTTAATGGCTTATCACTTTTGACCAATAGGTGGTGCTGTTTTCAAATAGATGTGACGTGTTCTGTGTGAGGTGACACACACAGTTTGGTGTCATTATGTCAAAGCTTTACAGAGATACAGCTTCAGAGTCATTTTGGCATCATGCCTCAAATGTGTAGTGGTGCTGTACGAAAACGGTTTTGTCTATCGACACGAAATCCATAACTTTGTGTAAGCACACGAAATTCATAACTTTTTGTCAGCACTGTCTGAAGATGATTTGAGTCAAATTTGGTGAAAATCGTACCAACGGTCTAGGAGGAGTTCAAACAAATAGGTTTTGTACATTAATCAAAATGGTGGAAAGGAAAGCTCAGCGAAGTGTGGTATAATTGATATGTATGTTGTTGGCATGTCCCAAGGAATATTTTGAGACAAGTTTTATTACGATAGGCTAATGCAAACAGAAGTTATTAGCATTTTTGGAAATTTCATTATTAATGTTTAATGAATGGTGTATTACTTCTAACCAGTAGGTGGCACTGTTACCAAATTGATGTGGCGTAGTCAGTGTGAGGTGACAATGGCACATACAAAGTTTGGTGCAAATATGTTAAAGTTCTGCAGAGATACAGCCTCAGATGTAGTTTGGCATCCTTCCAGCAAATTCGTTGATGCGCTAAACGAAAACCGTTTCCTACTAAGCATCGACACGAAATCCATAACTTTTTGTCAGCACGGTCTGAAGATGATCTGAGTCAAATTTGGTGAAAATCAGACGAACACTTTAGGAGAAGTTCGCAAAAGTAGGTTTTCAACATAAATCAAAATGGCGGACAGGAAGTTCATCCAATTATGGCACAATTGGTATCAATGATCTCGGCATGATCCAAGGAATATATCAAGACTAGTTTCATTAGAATAGGCCAATTTAAACAAAAGTTATAAGCAGATTTATAAATTTCGTTATAACTTTTGACCACAAGATGGCGCTACATCCAAACTTTTTGAGTACTGTCAGGGCATGGTGCCAAAGACACACACCGAGTTTCGTAACGATATGTCAATGCGTTCATAAAATATAGCATTTTTGGACAAAATTCAATATGGTTGACACTCAAAATGGCTGACATGGGAAAATTTGATATAGTTGGACTCAGCATGATGCACCAAATCTGAAGAGACCAGATTTGTGAAAAAAAAAAAAAGCCATTTTACATATCTCCTGGCCACTAGGTGGTACTGTGCCAAAACACTGCAGGTCGCCTCAAGTCATGCTTGTTATGACACACCAAGTTTGGTCTCAATACACCAAACCGTTGCAGAGATGTAACTTCACATACATTTTTGTGTGCTTTTCGTAGAATTCATTTGCGCGTTATTTGAAAACGGTTTGACTAATCAACTTGAATTCCATAACTTTTTGCCAGCATGGTCTGAAGATAAGCTGAGCCAATTTTGGTAAAAATCAGACAAACCGTCTAGGATGAGTTCGAAAAAGTATGTTTTACGGATAAAAATTTATAGAAAAAAAACTAAACCTTACGATTTTTGAATTTTGGACTTAATTTGACTCGGCATGAGCCAAGGATTCAGAGGAAAAAAGAATTTTGATTCTGTGCCTTACGGTTCAAAAATTATTAGCATAAAATGATTGAAATTTGGACAAGTGGTGGCGCTAGAGAGTTTGAGTTAGAGACTCCAAATCTGCTGTGGTTAATGATGAGACTGTCCTCTATCAGTTTGCCAAATTTCACAACTTTCCCGCAAGTGGTTCTATGGGCTGCCATAGACTTCCAGAGCGGAAGAAAAAGTACGCTAACGGATACAATAGGTGCCATCGCACCTTCGGTGCTTGGCCCCTAAATATAGCTGCAAGCAGCAATTGCGGGGCCAAGCACAACAGAGGCAGAATGAGGACCTAAGCATGGCAAGGAGCAACAGACCGACTACAACAATGTGTAACTAAAGTCATTTTAAAGTAGTATCAGTTGAAATAGCTGAAAAATCATAAATACAACCAATAATATTATTTAATGGCTTATCACTTTTGACCAACAGGTGGTGCTGTTTTCAAATTGATGTGATGTGTTCTGTGTGAGGTGACAATGACACACAAATTTTGGTGTCATTATGCCAAAGCTTTACAGAGATACAGCCTCAGAGTCATTTTGGCATCAAGCCTAAAATTTGTAGTGGCGCTGTACAAAAATGGTTTAGTCTATCGACACAAAATCCATAACTTTGAGTCAGCACAGTCTGAAGATGATTTGACTCAATTTTGGTGAAAATCAGACCAACGGTCTAGGAGGAGTTCGAACAAGTAGGTTTTGTACATTAATCAAAATGGTGGAAAGGAAGTTTGGCCAACTGTGGTATAATTGGTATGTATGTTGTCGGCATGACCTAAGGAATATTTTGAGACTAGTTTTATTACAGTAGGATAATGCAATCAGAAGCTATTAGCATTTTTGGTAAGATCATTATTAATTTTTAATGAATGGTGTATTACTTCTGACCAGTAGGTGGCGCTGTTACCAAATTGATGTGGTGTGGTCAGTGTGAGGTGACAATGGCACATATAAAATTTGGTGTCAATATGTCAAAGCTTTGCAGAGATACAGCTTTGGATGCAGTTTGGCATCTTTCCAGCAAATTCATTGATGCACTAAACGAAAACCGTTTCGCGTATCGACACGAAATCCATAACTTTTTGTCAGCATGGTCTGAAGATGATCTGAGTCAAATTTGGTGAAAATCAGATTAACGGTGTAGGAGAGGTTCGAAAAAGTAGGTTTTGTAAATCAATCACAGTGGCGGAAAGGATGATTGGCCAATATTGGCATAATGGGTATCAATGTTCTCGGCTTGATCCAAGGAATCTATTGAGATCACTTTTATTACAATAGGCTAATGTTTTTTAGGGGCCAAGCACCGAAGGTGCGGTGGCACCTATTGTATCCGTTGGCGTTATTATTCTTCTTCCTCTTCCGCCGCAAGTCTATGGCAGCCCATAGAACCGCTTGCGGGAAAGTTGTATAATTTTGCACACTGATAGAGGACAGTCACTTGTCCAAACTTTCAAAAGATTTATGCTAATAACGTTTGAACAAAAATTCTTTTTTCCTCTGATTCCTTGGCTTATGCCGAGTCGAATGGACACCAAAATTCAAAAATCGTAAGGTTTAGTTTTTTCGCTATTCTCAATTGTTCGTAAAACCTACTTTTTCGAACTCGTCCTAGGCCGTTGCACCGATTGTCACAAAAATTGATCCAGATCATCTTCAGACCACGCTGGCAAAAAGTTATGGAATTCAAATCGATTCGTCCAGCCGTTCACGAATAACATGCGAAAGAATTCTACGAAAAGCTAGCAAAAATCAATGTGAGGCTATATCTCCGTAACAGTTTGGCATATTGACACCAAACTTGGTGTGTGTTATAACAAGCATGACCTGAGCTACCTGCAGTGTTTCGGTGCAGTGCCCCCTAGTGGTCAGGAGATACGAAAAATGGCTATTTTTCTTTATAACGTCTGAATGATTTGTCCAAAAATCACAAAACTGGTCTCTTTAGATTCGGTGTGTCATACCGAGTCGAACCATATCCAATTTTCCCATGTCAGCCATTTTGGGTGTCGGCCATTTTGAATTTAGCTTTAAAATGCTGTATCTTGAGAACAGATTAGCGTATCGTTTCGACATTAATTACAAAAATATTCGGCACCATGCCCTGAATGTACATAAAAATTTTTGGGCCAGCGCCACCTTGTGGTCAAAAGTTATAACGAAATTTCGAAAATGCTAATAACTTTTGCGTACATTAGCCTATTGAAATAAAACTGATTTTGATAGATTCCTTCGGTCATGCTGAGAACACCGGTACCAATTTTGGCCGAACTTCCTGTCCGCCATTTTGATTCATGTTGAAAACCTATTTTTTCGAACTCCTCCTAGACTGTTCGTATGATTTGCACCAAATTTGACTCGGATCATCCTCCGACCAAGCTGGCAAAAAGTTATGAATTTTGCATCGATACACAAAACGGTTTTCGTTTGGCGGATCAATGAATATGCCATACAGATGCCAAACTGCATCTGAGGCTGTATCTCTGCAAAGGTTGGAGATATTTACACCAAACTTTGTATGTGCCATTGTCACCTCACACTGACAACGCCACACTATTTTGGTTACAGCGCCACCTATTTGTCAAGAGTAATAATCCATTCATTAAACATAAATAATGAAATTTCCAAAAATGCTAATAACTTCAGCTTACATTAGCCTATTGTAATGAAACTTATATCAATAGATTCCTTGGGTCAAGCCGAGAACATTGATACCCATTATGCCAATATTGGCCAAACATCCTATCCGCCATTTTGATTAATATTGAAAACCTACTTTTTCGAACTCCTCCTAGACCGTTAGTCTGATTTTCACCAAATTTGACTCAGATCATCTTCAGACCATGCTGGCAAAAAGTTATGAATTTCGTGCCGATATACAAAACCGTTTTCGTTTAGCGCATCAACGAATTTGCTGGAAAGATGCCAAACTACCTCTGAGGCTGTATCTCTGCAAAGCTTTGACATATTGACACCAAATTTTATATGTGCTATTGTCACCACACCCTGACCACACCACATCAATTTGGTAACAGCACCACCTGCTGGTCAGAAGTAATACACCATTCATTAAACATTAATAATGAAATTTCCAAAAATGCTAATAACTTGTGATTGCATTAGCCTACTGTAATAAAGCTGGTCTCGAAATATTCCTTGGGTCACGCCGACAACATACATACCAATTATACCATACTTGACTGAACTTCCTTTCCGCCATTTTGATTAATGTACAAAACCTACTTGTTCGTACTCCTCCTAGACCGTTGATCTGATTTTCACCAAAATTGAGTCAGATCATCTTCGGACTGTCCTGACTCAAAGTTATGGATTTCGTGTTGATAGAGTAAACCGTTTTCGTACAGCGCCACTACAGATTTTAGTCTTGATGCCAAAATGATTCTGAGGCTGTATCTCTGTAAAGCTTTGGCATAATGACACCAAAATTTGTGTGTGTCATTGTCACCTCACACAGAACACATCACATCAATTTGAAAACAGCACCACCTGTTGGTCAAAAGTGATAAGCCATTAAATTATATTATTGGTTGTATTTATGATTTTTCAGCTGATATCATCCTAAAATGACTTTAGTTACTCACTGTTGCTCCTTGCCGTGCTTAGCTCCTCATTCTGCCTCTGTTGTGCTTGGCCCCGCAATTGCTGCTTGCAGCTATATTTTTCTATAATTTTTTGTTCGTAAAACGTACTTTTTCGAACTCGTCCTAGACGGTTTGTCTGATTTTCACCAAAATTGGCTCAGATCATCTTCAGACCATGCTGGCAAAAAGTTATGGAATTCAAGTTGATTAGTCAAACCGTTTTCGAATAACGCGCGAATGATTTCTACGAAAAGCACGCAAAAATGGTTGTAAGGCTATATCTCCGCAACGGTTTGGCTTATTGAGACCAAACTTGGTGAGTGTTATAACAAGCATGACCTGAGACGACCTGCAGTGTTTCGGCACAGTGCCACCTAGTGGTCAGGAGATATGGAAAATGGGTATTTTTGCTTATAACTTCTGAATAGTTAGGCCAAAAATCATGAAACAGGTCTCTTTAGATTCGGTGCATCATGCCGAGTCGAACCATATCCAATTTTCCCATGTCAGCTAATTTGGGTGTCGGCCAAATTGAATTTTGTCCAAAAATGCTATATTTTACAAACGCATTGACGTATCGTTACAAAACTCGGTATGTGTCTTCAGCACCATGCCCTGACAGTACTCAAAAAGTTTGGGGGCAGCGCCACCTTATGGTCAAAAGTTAGAAAGAAATTTACAAAAATGCTAATAACTTCTGCTTACATTAGCCTATTGTAATGAAAGTGATCTCAGTAGATTCCTTGGGTCAAGCCGAGAACACTGATACCCATTATGCCAATATTGGCCAAACTTCCTGTCCGCCATTTTGATTCATGTACAAAACATACTTTTTCGAACTCCTCCTAGACCTCTAGTCCGATCTTCACCAAATTTGACTCAGATCATCTTCAGCCCATTCTGACAAAAAGTTATGGATTTCGTGTCAATATACCGTGACCGCGCCACATAAATTTGGTAACAGTGCCACCTACTTGTCAGAAGTAATACACCATTCATTAAACATTAATAATGAAATTTCCAAAAATGCTAATAGCTTTTGATTACATTAGCCTATTGTAATGAAACTGGTCTCAAAATATTCCTTGGGTCATGCCGACAACATACATACCAATTATACCATACTTGGCCAAACTTCCTTTCCACTGTTTTGATTAATGTACAAAACCTACTTATTCGAACTCCTCCTAGACCGTTAGTCCGATTTTTACCAAATTTGATTCAAATTATCTTCAGACTGTGCTGAAAAAAAGTTATGGATTTCGTGTCGATAGACAAAACCGTCTTCGTACAGCGCCACTACACATTTGTGGCATGATGCCAAAATACCTCTGAGGTTGTATCTCTGTAAAGCTTTGATATAATGACACCAAACTTTGTGGGCGTCATTATCACCTCACATAGAACCCATCACATCAATTTGAAAACAGCATCACTTATTGGTCAAAAGTAATAAGCCATTAAATTATATTATTATTGGTTGTATTTATGATTTTTCAGCCATTTCAACTGATATCATCCTAAAATAGCTTTAATTACTCATTGTTGAGGTCGGTCTGTTGCTCCTTGCCGTGCTTAGCTCCGCACTAAACCTTACGATTTTTGAATTTTGGACTTCATTCGACTCAGCATGAGCCAAGGATTCAGAGGAATTTTGAATCTGTGCCTTACGGTTCAAAAGTTATTAGCATAAAATTATTGACATTTTGGACAGGTGGTGGCGCTACAGAGTTTGAGTTAGAGACTCCAAATTTGCTATGCTCAATGTTGGGACTGTCCTCTATCAGTGTGCCAAATTTCACAACTTTCCTGCAATCGGTTCTATGGGCTGCCATAGATTTCCAGAGCGGAAGAAGAAGAAGAATAATAATAAGAATTCTAACGGATACAATAGGTGCCATCGCACCTTCGGTGCTTGGCCCCTAATAAATAGCTGCAAGCAGCAATTACGGGGCCAAGCACAACAGAGGCAGAATGAGGACCTAAGCATGGCAAGGAGCAACAGACCGACTGTAGCAATGAGTAACTAAAGTCTTTTTAGGATGATATCAGTTGAAATGGCTGAAAAATCATAAATACAACCAGTAACATAATTTAATGGCTTATCACTTTTGACCAATAAGTGGTGCTGTTTTCAAATTGATGTGATGTGTTCCGTGTGTTCCGTGTGTGGCCAATAACTTCCTATTTGGCCATAATGGATATCAATGTTCTCGGCTTGACCCAAAGAATCTATTGACATCAGTTTCATTACAATAGGCTAATGTAAGCAGAAGTTATTAGCATTTTTGTAAATTTCTTTATAGGTTTTGACCACAAGGTGGCGCTGCCCCCAAACTTTTTGAGTACTGTCAGGGCATGTTGCCGAAGACACATACCGCGTTTTGTAACGATATGTCAATGCGTTTGTAAAATATAGCATTTTTGGACAAAATTCAATGATTTTTGGCCTAACTATTCAGAAGTTATAGGCAAAAATAGCCAGTTTTCATATCTCCTGACCACTAGGTGGCACTGTGCCGAAACACTGCAGGTAGCCTCAGATCATGCTTATTATGACACACACCAAGTTTGGTCTGAATACGTTAAACCGTTGCGGAGATATAGCCTCATATCCATTTTTGCATGCTTTTCGTAGAATTCATTTGCATGTTATACAAGAACAGTTTGACTAATCAACTTGAATTCCATAACTTTTTGCCAGCATGGTCTGAAGATGATCTGAGCCAATTTTGGTGCAAATCAGACAAACCGTCTAGGATGAGTTCGAAAAAGTAGGTTTTTCGAACAAAAATGTATAGAAAAAAAACTAAACCTTACGATTTTTGAATTTTGGACTTCATTCGACTCGGCATGAGCCAAGGATTCAGAGGAAAAAAGAATTTTGATTCTGTGCCTTACGGTGGTGGCGCTAGAGAGTTCAAGGTAGAGACTCCAAACTTGCTATGGTCAATAATGGCACTGTCCTGTATCAGTCTGCCAAATTTCACAACTTTCCCGCAATCGGTTCTATGGGCTGCCATAGACTTCCAGAGCGGAAGAAGAAGAATAATAATAAATATAGCTGCAAGCAGCAATTGCGGGGCCAAGCACAACAGAGGCAGAATGAGGAGCTAAGCATGCAAGCAGCAACAGACCGACTGTAACAATGAGTAACTAAAGTCATTTTAGGATGATATCAGTTGAAATGGCTGAAAAATCATAAATACAACCAGTAACATAATTTAATGGCTTATCACTTTTGACCAATAAGTGGTGCTGTTTTCAAATTGATGTGATGTGTTCCGTGTGAGGTCACAATGACACACACAAATTTTGGTGTCATTATGCCAAAGCTTTACAGAGATACAGCCTCAGAATCATTTTGGCATCAAGCCTAAAATCTGTAGTGGCGCTGTACGAAAATGGTTTACTCTATCAACACGAAATCCATAACTTTGAGTCAGGACAGTCCGAAGATGATCTGACTCAATTTTGGTGAAAATCCGATCAGCGGTCTAGGAGGAGTACGAACAAGTAGGTTTTGTACATTAATCAAAATGGCGGAAAGGAAGTTCGGCCAAGTATGGTATAATTGGTATGTATGTTGTCGGCATGACCCAAGGAATATTTTGAGACCAGTTTTATTACATTAGGCTAATGCAATCACAAGTTATTAGCATTTTTGGAAATTTCATTGTTAATGTTTAATGAATGGTGTATTACTTCTGACCAATAGGTGGCACTGTTACCAAATTGATATGGCGTGGTCAGTGTGAGGTGACAATGGCACGTATAAAACTTGGTGTCAATATTTCAAAGGTTTGCAGAGATACAGCCTCAGATGTAGTTTGGCATCTTTCCAGCAAATTCGTTGATGCGTTAAACGAAAACCGTTTCGTATATCGACACGAAATCCATAACTTTTTGTCAGCATGGTCTGAAGATGATCTGAGTCAAATTTGGTGAAGATCGGACTAACGGTCTAGGAGGAGTTCGAAAAAGTAGGTTTTCAACATGAATCAAAATGGCGGACAGGAAGTTCGGCCAAAATTGACAAAATTGGTATCGGTGTTCTCAGCATGACCGAACGAATCTATCAAAATCAGTTTTATTTCAATAGGCTAATGTACGCAAAAGTTATTAGCATTTTTCGAAATTTCGTTATAACTTTTGACCACAAGGTGGCGCTGGCCCAAAGATTTTTATGTACATTCAGGGCATGGTGCCGAACATTTTTGTAATTAATGTCGAAACGATACGCTAATCTGTTCTCAAGATACAACATTTTAAAGCTAAATTCAAAATGGCCGACAACCAAAATGGCTGACATGGGAAAATTGGATATGGTTCGACTCGGTATGACACACCGAATCTAAAGAGACCAGTTTTGTGATTTTTGGACAAATCATTCAGACGTTATAAAGAAAAATAGCCATTTTTCGTATCTCCTGACCACTAGGGGGCACTGCACCGAAACACTGCAGTTAGCCTCAGGTCATGCTTGTTATAACACACACCAAGTTTGGTGTCAATATGCCAAACTGTTACGGAGATATAGCCTCACATTGATTTTTGCTAGCTTTTCGTAGAATTCTTTCGCGTGTTATTCGTGAACGGCTGGACGAATCGACTTGAATTCCATAACTTTTTGCCAGCGTGGTCTGAAGATGATCTGGATCAATTTTTGTGACAATCGGTGCAACGGCCTAGGACGAGTTCGAAAAAGTAGGTTTTACGAACAATTGAGAATAGCGAAAAAACTAAACCTTACGATTTTTGAATTTTGGTGTCCATTCGACTCGGCATAAGCCAAGGAATCAGAGGAAAAAGAATTTTTGTTGTGTGGCTTACGGTTCAAACGTTATTAGCATAAATCTTTTGAAAGTTTGGACAAGTGGTGGCGCTAGAGAGTTTGAGTTAGAGACTCCAAACTTGCTATGGTTAATGTTGGGACTGTCCTCTATCAGTGTGCAAAATTATACAACTTTCCCGCAAGCGGTTCTATGGGCTGCCATAGACTTGCGGCGGAAGAGGAAGAAGAAGAAGAAGAAGAAGCAGCAGAATAATAATAACGCCAACGGATACAATAGGTGCCACTGCACCTCTGGTGCTTGGCCCCTAATTAAAGCCATTTTAGGATGATATCAGTTGAAATGGCTGAAAAATAATAAATACAAGCGCTAATAATAGAATTTATTGGCTTATCACTTTTGACCAATAGGTGGCCAATAGGTTATCAAATCAATGTGGTGTGTTCAGTGTGAGGTTACAATGACACACACAAAGTTTGGTGTCATTATGTCAAAGCTTCACAGAGATACAGCCTCAGAGTCAGACTCAGAGCATCAAGTCTAAAATTTGTGGTGGTGCTGGACGAAAACAGTTTTGTCTATCGACATGAAATCCATAACTTTGTGTCAGGACAGTCTGAAGATGATTTTAGTCAAATTTGGTGAAAACTGGACCAGCGGTCTAGGAGTTCAAACAAGTAGGTTTTGTACATTAATCAAAATGGTGAAAAAGAAGTTCGACCAACTATGGTATAATTGGTATGTATGTTGTTGGCATGATCCAAGGGATGTTTTGGGGCCAGTTTCATTACAATAGGCTAATGCAATCAGAAGTTATTAGCATTTTTGGAAATTTCATTATTAATGTTTAATAAATGGTGTATTACTTCTGACCAATAGGTGGCGCTGTTACCAAATTGAAGTGCCGTGGTCAGTGTGAGGTGACAATGGCACATACAAAGTTAGGTGTAAATATGTCAAAGCTTTGTGGAGATACAGCCTCAGATACAGTTTGGCATCTTTCCAACAAATTTGTTGATGTGCTAAATGAAAACCGTTTCATCTATTGACACGAAAACCATAACTTTTTGTCAGCATGGTCGGAAGATGATCCGAGTCAAATTTGGTGAAAATTGGACCAACGGTCTAGGAGGAGTTTGAAAAAGTAATTTTTCAATATTAATCAAAATGGCGGACAGGAAGTTCATCCAATTATAATTGGTATCAGTGTTCTCGGCATGATCCAAGGAATATAACAAGACCAGTTTTATTAAAATAGGCCAATGTAAACTAAAGTTATCAGCATTTTTGGAAATTTCATTAATAATGCTTAATGAATGGTGTATTACTTCTGACCAATAGGTGGTGCTGTTACCAAATTGATGTGGTGCAGTCAGTGTGAGGTGACAATGGCACATACAAAGTTTGGTGCAAATATGTCAAAGTTCTGCAGAGATACAGCCTCAGATGCAGTTTGGCATCCTTCCAGCAAATTCGTTGATGCGCTAAACGAAAACCGTTTCCTACTAAGCATCAACACAAATCCATAACTTTTTGTCAGCACGGTCTGAAGATGATCTGAGTCAAATTTGGTGACAATCGGACAAACAGTTTAGGAGTTCACAAAAGTAGGTTTTCAACATAAATCAAACTGGCGGACAGGAAGTTCATCCAATTATGCCATAATTGGTATCAATGATCTCGGCATGATCCAAGGAATATATCAAGACTAGTTTCATTAGAGTAGGCCAATCTAAACAAAAGTTATAAGCAGATTTCTACATTTCGTTATAACTTTTGACCACAAGATGGCGCTACATCCAAACATTTTGAGTACTGTCAGGGCATGGTGCTGAAGACACATACCGAGTTTCGTAACGATATGTCAATGTGTTCGTAAAATATAGAATTTTTGGACAAAAGTCAATATGGTCGACACTCAAAATGGCTGACATGGGAAAACTGGATATGGTTGGACTCAGCATGATGCACCGAATCTGAAGAGACCAGTTTGTGATCTTTGACCAAACCATTCAGAAGTTATAAGCCAAAAAAGGCATTTTACATATCTCCTGACCACTAGGTGGCACTGTGCCGAAACACTGCAGGTAGCCTCAAGTCATGCTTGTTATTACACACACAAAGTTCGGTCTCAATATGCCAGACCGTTGTGGAGATATAGCCTCACATACATTTTTGCGTGCTTTTTGTAGAATTCATTTGCGCGTTATTCGAGAACGGTTTGACTAATCAACTTGAATTCCATAACTTTTTGCCAGCATGGTCTGAGGATGATCTGAGCCAATTTTGGTGAAAATCAGACAAACCGTCTAGGACGAGTTCGAAAAAGTAGATTTTACGAATAAAAATTTATAGAAAAAAAACTAAACCTTACGATTTTTGAATTTTGGACTTCATTTGACTCGGCATGAGCCAAGGATTCAGAGAATTTTGATTATGTGCCTTACGGTTCAAAAGTTATTAGCATTAAATGACTGAAATTTTGGACAGGTGGTGGCGCTAGAGAGTTTGAGTTAGAGACTCCAAATTTGCTGTGGTTAATGATGAGACTGTCCTCTATCAGTGTGCCAAATTTCACAATTTCACAACTTTCCCACAAGTGGTTCTATGGGCTGTCATAGACTTCCAGAGCGGAAGAAAAAGTACGCTAACGGATACAATAGGTGCCATCGCACTTTCAGTGCTTGGCCCCTAAATATAGCTGCAAGCAGCAATTGCGGGGCCAAGCACAAAAGACGCAGAATGAGGAGCTAAGCATGGCAATGAGCAACAGACCGACTACAACGAGTAATTAAAGCCATTTTAGGATGATATCAGTTCAAATGGCTGAAAAATCATAAATACAACAACTAATCATATAATTTAATGGCTTATCACGTTTGACCAGTAGGTGGTGCTGTTTTCAAATTGATGTGACGTGTTCTGTGTGAGGTGACAATGACACACACAAAGTTTGGTGCCATTATGTCAAAGCTTTACAGAGATACAGCCTCAGAGTCATTCTGGCATCATGTGTCAAATGTGTAGTGGCACTGTACGAAAACGGTTTGTCTATCGACACGAAATCCATAACTTTGTGTCAGCACAGTCTGAAAATGATTTAAGTCAAATTTGATGAAAATCGGACCAACGGTTTAGGAGGAGTTCGAAAAAGTAGGTTTTCTACATTAATCAAAATGGTGGACAGGATGTTTGGCCAATTTTGGGATAATGGGTATTAATGCTCTCGGCTTGACCCAAGGAATCTATTGACATGAGTTTCATTACAATAGGTTAATGCAATCAGAAGTTACTAGCATTTAAGGAAATTTTATTATTACTGTTTAGTGAATGGTGTATTACTTTTGACCAATAGGTGGCACTGTTACCAAATTGATGTGGCGTGGTCAGTGTGAGGTGACAATGGCACATATAAAATTTGGTGTCAATATGTCAAAACTTTGCAGAGATACAGCCTCAGATGTAGTTTAGCATCTTTCCAGCAAATTTGTTGATGCACTAAACAAAAACGGTTTCGTATATCAACACGAAATCCATAACTTTTTGTCAGTATCGTCTGAAGATGATCTGAGTCAAATTTGGTCAAGATCGGACTAACGGTCTAGGAGGAGTTCAAAAAAAGAGGTTTTCAACATTAATCAAAATGACGGACAGGAGGTTAGGGCAATATTGGCAAAATGGGTATCAATATTCTCAGCGTGACCCAAGGAATATATCAAGGCAGGTTTCATTACAATAGGCGAATGTAAGCAGAAGTTATTAGCATTTTTGTAAATTTCTTTATAACTTCTGGCCACAAGGTGGCGCTGCCCCCAAACTTTTTGAGTACTGTCAGGGCATGGTGCCGAAGACACATACCGAGTTTCGTAACGATATGTCAATGCGTTCATTAAATATAGCATTTTTGGACAAAATTCAATATGGCTGACACCCAAAATGGCTGACATGGGAAAACTGGGTGTGGTTAGACTCGGCATGATGCACAAATTTAAAGAGACCAGTTTTGTGATTTTTGGCCAAACCATTCAGAAGTTATAAGCAAAAAAAAAACATTTTTTGTATCTCCTGACCACTAGGTGGCACTGCGCCGAAACACTGCACTGCACTGCTTGTTATGACACACACTAAGTTTGGTCTCAATACGCCAAACTGTTGCAGAGATATAGCCTCACATCCATTTTTGCACGCTTTTCGTAGAATTCATTCACGCGTTACTCGAGAACGGTTCGACTAATCAACTTGAATTCCATAACTTTTTGCCAGCATGGTCTGAAGATGATCTGAGCCAATTTTGGTGAAAATCAGAGAAACCGTCTAGGACGAGTTCGAAAAAGTAGGTTTTTCGAACAAAAATTTATAGTAAAAAAACTAAACCTTACGATTTTTGAATTTTGGACTTCATTTGACTCGGCATGAGCCAAGGATTCAGAGGAAGAAAGAATTTTGATTCTGTGCCTTACGGTTCAAAAGTTATTAGCATAAAATTATTGAAAATTTGGACAGGTGATGGCGCTAGAGAGTGTGAGTTAGAGACTCCAAACTTGCTATGATCAATAATGGGACTGTCCTCTATCAGTGTGCCAAATTTCACAACTTTCCCGCAATCGGTTCTATGGGCTGCCATAGACTCAAGAGCGGAAGAAGAAGCGGAAGAAGAAGAATAATAAATATAGCTGCAAGCAGCAATTGCGGGGCCAAGCACAACAGAGGCAGAATGAGGAGCTAAGCATGGCAAGTAGCAGCAGACCGACTACAACAGTGAGTAACTTAAGCCATTTTAGGATAATATCAGTTGAAATGGCTGAAAATCATAAATACAACCAATCGTAATAAAATTTAATGGCTTATCACTTTTGACCAACAGGTGGTGCTGTTTTCAAATTGATGTGACGTGTTCTGTGTGAAATGACAATGACACACACAAAGTTTGCCGTCATTATGTCAAAGCTTTGCAGAGATACAGCCTCAGATGTAGTTTGGCATCTTTCCAGCAAATTTGTTGATGCGCTAAACGAAAACGGTTTCGTATATCGACACGAAATTCATAACTTTTTGCCAGCATAGTCTGAAGATGATCTGAGTCAAATTTGGTGAAGATCGGACTAACAGTCTAGGAGGAGTTCGAAAAAGTAGGTTTTGTATATTAATCAAAATGGCGGACAGGAAGTTTGGCCAATTTCGGCATAATGGGTATCAATGTTCTCGACTTGACCCAAGGAATCTATTGGCATCAGTTTCATTCCAGTAGGCTAATGTAAACAGAAGTTATTAGCATTTTTGTAAATTTCATTATTAATGTTTAGTGAATGGCGTATTACTTCTGACCCATAGGTGGCACTGTTACCAAATTGATGTGGCGTGGTCAGGGTGTGGTGACAATAGCACATATAAAAATTGGTGTCAATATGTCAAAGCTTTGCAGAGATACAGACTCGGATGCAATTTGGCATCTTTCCAGCAAATTCGTTGATGCGCTAAACGAAAACGGTTTCGTGTATCGACACAAAATCCATAACTTTTTGCCAGCATGGTCTGAAGATGATCTGAGTCAAATTTGGTGAAAATTGGACTAACGGTCTAGGAGGAGTTCGAAAAAGTAGGTTTTCAACATGAATCAAAATGGCGGACAGGAAGTTCAGCCAAAATTGGTATCGGTGTTCTCAGCATGACCGAAGGAATCTATTGACATCAGTTTCATTACAATAGGCTAATGTACGCAAAAGTTATTAGCATTTTTTGAAATTTCGTTATAACTTTTGACCACAAGGTGGCGCTGGCCCCAAAATTTTTATGTACATTCAGGGCATGGTGCCGAACATTTTTGTAATTAATGTCGAAACGATACGCTAATCCGTTCTCAAGATACAGCATTTTAAAGCTAAATTCAAAATGGCCGACACCCAAAATGGCTGACATGGGAAAATTGGATATGGTTCGACTCGGTATGACACACCGAATCTAAAGAGAGTTTTGTGATTTTTGGACAAATCATTCAGACGTTATAAAGAAAAATAGCCATTTTTCGTATCTCCTGACCACTAGGGGGCACTGCACCGAAACACTGCAGGTAGGCTCAGGTCATGCTTGTTATAACACACACCAAGTTTGGTGTCAATATGACAAACTATTACAGAGATATAGCCTCACATTGATTTTTGCTAGCTTTTCGTAGAATTATTTCGCGTGTTATTCGTGAACGGCTGGACGAATTGACTTGAATTCCATAACTTTTTGCCAGCATGGTCTGAAGATGATCTGGATCAATTTTTATGACAATCGGTGCAACGGCCTAGGACGAGTTCGAAAAAGTAGGTTTTACGAACAATTGAGAATAGCAAAAAAACTAAACCTTACGATTTTTGAATTTTGGTGTCCATTCGACTCGGCATAAGCCAAGGAATCAGAGGAAAAAATAATTTTTGTTGTGTGGCTTACGGTTCAAACGTTATTAGCATTAATCTTTTGAAAGTTTGGACAAGTGGTGGCGCTAGAGAGTTTGAGTTAGAGACTCCAAACTTGCTATGGTTAATGTTGGGACTGTCCTCTATCAGTGTGCAAAATTATACAACTTTCCCGCAAGCGGTTCTATGGGCTGCCATAGACTTGCGGCGGAAGAGGAAGAAGAATAATAACGCCAACGGATACAATAGGTGCCACCGCACCTTCGGTGCTTGGCCCCTAAATATAGCTGCAAGCAGCAATTGCGGGGCCAAGCACAACAGAGGCAGAATGAGGAGCTAAACATGGCAAGGAGCAACAGACCGACTGTAACAATGAGTAACTAGAGTCATTTTAGGATGATATCAGCTGAAAAATCATAAATACAACCAATAATATAATTTAATGGCTTATCACTTTTGACCAATAGGTGGTGCTGTTTTCAAATTGATGTGATGCGTTCTGTGTGAGGTGACAATGGCACACACAAATTTTGGTGTCATTATGCCAAAGCTTTACAGAGATACAGCCTCAGAATCATTTTGGCATGAAGCCTAAAATCCGTAGTGGTGCTGTACGGAAATGGTTTACTCTATCGACACGAAATCCATAACTTTGAGTCAGGACAGTCCGAAGATGATCTGACTCAATTTTGGTGAAAATCCAATCAACGGTCTAGGAGGAGTACGAACAAGTAGGTTTTGTACATTAATCAAAATGGCGGAAAGGAAGTTCGGCCAAGTATGGTATAATTGGTATGTATGTTGTCTGCATGATCCAAGGAATATTTTGAGACCAGTTTTATTACATTAGGCTAATGCAATCACAAGTTATTAGCATTTTTGAAAATTTCATTATTAATGTTTAATGAATGGTGTATTACTGCTGACCAGCAGGTGGCGCTGTTACGGAATTGAAGTGCCGTGGTCAGGGTGTGGTGACAATAGCACATATAAAATTTGGTGTCAATATGTCAAGGCTTTGCAGAGATACAGCCTCAGATGTAGTTTGGCATCTTTCCGGCAAATTCGTTGATGCGCTAAACGAAAACGGTTTTGTGTATCGACTCGAAATTCATAAATTTTTGCCAGCATGGTCTGAAGATGATCTGAGTCAAATTTGGTGAAGATCGGACTAACGGTCCAGGAGGAGTTCGAAAAAATAGGTTTTGTAGATTAATCAAAATAGCGGAAAGGAAGTTAGGCCAATTTCGGCATAATGGATATCAATGTTCTCTTGACCCAAGGAATCTATTGACATCAGTTTCATTACAATAGACTAATGTAAGCAGAAGTTATTAGCATTTTTGTAAATTTCTTTATAACTTTTGACCACAAGGTGGCGCTGCCCCCAAACTTTTTGAGTACTGTCTTGGCATGGTGCCGAAGACACATACCGAGTTTTGTAACGATACGTCAATGCGTTTGTAAAATATAGCATTTTTGGACAAAATTCAATATGGCCGACACCCAAATTGGCTGACATGGGAAAATTGGATATGGTTCCACTCGGCATGATGCACCGAATCTAAAGAGACCCGTTTCATGATTTTTGGCTTAAGTATTCAGAAGTTATAAGCAAAAATACATTTTTCATATCTCCTGACCACTAGGTGGCACTGTGCCGAAACACTGCAGGTAGTCTCAGGTCATGCTTGTTATAACACACACCAAGTTTGGCCTCAATATGCCAAATTGTTGCGGAGATATAGCCTTACAACCATTTTTGCGTGCTTTTCGTAGAAATCATTTGTGTGTTATTCGAAAACGGTTTGACTAATCAACTTTAATTCCATAACTTTTTGCCAGGATGGTCTGAAGATGATCTGAGCCAATTTTGGTGAAAATCAGACAAACCGTCTAGGACGAGTTAGAAAAACAAACAAAAATTTATAGAAAAAAAACCTTACGATTTTTTAATTTTGGACTTCATTCGACTCGGCATGAGCCAGGAATTCAGAGAAAAAAAGAATTTTGATTCTGTGCCTTACGGTTCAAAAGTTATTAGCATAAAATTATTGAAATTTTGGACAGGTGGTGGCGCTAGAGAGTTTGAGTTAGAGACTCCAAATTTGCTATGGTCAGTGATGGGACTGTCCTCTATCAGTGTGCCAAATTTCACAACTTTCCCGCAAGCGGTTCTATGGGCTGCCATAGACTCAAGAGCGGAAGAAACGGAAGAATAATAATAATAATAGGAACGCCAACGGATACAATAGGTGCCATCGCACCTTCGGTGCTTGGCCCCTAATAATAATAAGAACGCCAACGAATACAATAGGTGCCTTTGCACCTTCGGTGCTTGGCCCCTAATAATAAGAACGCCAACGGATACAATAGGTGCCATCTTACCTTCGGTGCTTGGCCCCTAAATATAGCTGCAAGCAGCAATTGCGGGGCCAAGCACAAAAGAGGCAGAATGAGGAGCTAAGCACGGCGAGGAGCAACAGACTGACCTCATCAATCAGCAATTAAAGCCATTTTAGGATGATATCAGTTGAAATGGATGAAAAGTCATAAATGCAACCAATAGTAATACAATTTAATGGCTTATCCCTTTTGACCAACAGGTGGTGCTGTTTTCAAATTGGTGTGACATGTTCTGTGTGAAGTGACAACGACACACACAAAGTTTGGTGTCATTATGTCAAAGCTTTACAGATGATATACAGCCTCAGTGTCATTTTGGCATCATGCCTCAAATTTGTAGTGGCGCTGTACGAAAACGGTTTTGTCTATCGACACGAAATCCATAACTTTGAGTCAGCACAGTTGTGAAAATCAGACCAGCGGTCTAGGAAAAGTTGGAAAAAGTAGGTTTTGTATATTAATCAAAATGGCGGAAAAGAAAGTTCAGCGAAGTGTGGTATAATTGATATGTATGTTGTCAGCATGACCCAAGGAATATTTTGAGATGAGTTTTATTTCAATAGACTAATGCAGTATAATGCAATATAGCATTTTTGGACAAATTTCAATATGGCCGACACCCAAAATGGCTCACATGGGAAAATTGGGTATGGTTGGACTCGGCATGATGCACCAAATCTAAAGAGACCAGTTTTATGATTTTTGGCCAAACTATTCAGAAGTTATAAGTAAAAATAGCCATTTTTCATGTCTCCTGACCACTAGGTGGCACTGTGCCGAAACACTGTAGGTAGCCTCAGATCATGCTTGTTATGAGACATACCAAGTTTGGTCTGAATATGCCAAACACTTCTGGAGATATAGCCTCAGAACCATTTTTGCACGCTTTTCGTAGAATTCATTCGTGTGTTATTTGAGAACGGTTTGACTAATCAACTTGAATTCCATAAGTTTGAGTTAGAGACTCCAAATTTGCTGTGGTTAATGATGAGACTGTCCTCTATCAGTGTGCCAAATTTCACAACTTTCCCGCAAGCAGTTCTATGGGCTGCCTTAGACTCAAGAGCGGAAGAAACGGAAGAAGAAGAAGAATAAATATACAGCAATTGCGGGGCCAAGCACTAAAGAGGCAGAATGAGGAGCTAAGCACAGCAAGGAGCAACAGACGGACTACAACAATGAGTAATTGAAGCCATTTTAGGATGATATCAGTTGAAATGGCTAAAAAAAAACATAAATACAACCAATAATAATACAATATATTGGCTTATCACTTTTGACCAATAGGTGGCCAATAGGTTATCAAATCAATGTGGTGTGTTCAGTGTGAGGTTACAATGACACACACAAAGTTTGGTGTCATTATGTCAAAACTTCACAGAGATACAGCCCCAGAGTCAGACTCAGAGCATCAAGTCTAAAATTTGTGGTGGCGCTGTACGAAAACAGTTTTGTCTATTGACACGAAATCCATAACTTTGTGTCAGGACAGTCTGAAGATGATTTGAGTCAAATTTGGTGAAAACTGGACCAATGATCTAGGAGGAGTTCGAACAAGTAGGTTTTGTACATTAATCAAAATGGTGGAAAGGAAGTTCGACCAACTATGGTGTAATTGGTATGTATGTTGTTGGCATGATCCAAGGGATGTTTTGGGACCAGTTTCATCACAATAGGCTAATCCAATCAGAAGTTATTAGCATTTTTGGAAATTTCATTATTAATGTTTAATGAATGGTGTATTACTTACATTTACATTTACATTTACATTTATTCATTTAGCAGACGCTTTTATCCAAAGCGACTTACAGGTGGGGAATACATCAAGCGATTTGTCCTAAAGAAGCAAAACGACCTACGAAGTGCTCAAAATATCACATAACAGGCATTGTTCAAATAAGTACAAGCTAGAAAGGGAAAAGAGTAGAAAAGGAATTTTTTTTTTTTTTTGTTTTTTTTTTGTTTTTTTTATTAAGTCAAGTAGTGTCGAAAGAGATGGGTTTTCAGCAGTTGCTTGAAAGTTGTTAGGGAGTTGGCATTCCGGATAGCAGTGGGAAGATCGTTCCACCAGCCAGGAACGGTGTAAGAGAATGTTCTGGAAAGTGATTTCGTGCCTCTTTGTGATGGTACAATGAGGCGTCGCTCACTGGCGGATCTCAGAGTTCTGGAGGGAGTGTAGATTGGTAGCAGTGAATGGAGGTAGGCGGGCGCCGAGCCTGTGGTTGTTCTATAAGCAAGCATCAGTGTCTTGAATTTGCTGCGAGCTGCAATTGGGAGCCAGTGCAGGGTGATAAAGAGAGGTGTGACATGGGCCCTTTTGGGCTCGTTGAAGACCAGTCGTGCTGCTGCATTCTGAATCAGATGATACTTCTGAATCACATCATACTTCTGACCAATAGGTGGCGCTGTTACCAAATTGAAGTGGCGTGGTCAGTGTGAGGTGACAACGGCACATACAAAGTTTGGTGTAAATATGTCAAAGCTTTGTGGAGATACAGCCTCAGATGCAGTTTGGCATCTTTCCAACAAATTCATTGATGTGCTAAACGAAAACCGTTTCGTCTATTGACATGAAAACCATAACTTTTTGTCAGCACGGTCGGAAGATGATCCGAGTCAAATTTGGTGAAAATTGGACCAACGGTCTAGGAGGAGTTTGAAAAAGTAGTTTTTCAATATTAATCAAAATGGCGGACAGGAAGTTCACCCAATTATGGTATAATTGGTATCAGTTTTCTCGGCATGATCCAAGGAATATAACAAGACCAGTTTTATTAGAGTAGGCCAATGTAAACTAAAGTTATTAGCATTTTTGGAAATTTCATTATTAATGTTTAATGAATGGTGTATTACTTTTGACCAGTAGGTGGCACTGTTACCAAATTGATGTGGCGTAGTCAGTGTGAGGTGACAATGGCACATACAAAGTTTGGTGCTAATATGTTAAAGTTCTGCAGAGATACAGCCTCAGATGCAGTTTGGCATCCTTCCAGCAAATTCGTTGATGCGCTAAACGAAAACTGTTTCCTACTAAGCATCGACACAAAATCCATAATTTTTTGTCAGCACGGTCTGAAGATGATCTGAGTCAAATTTGGTAAAAATTGGACGAACAGTTTAGGAGGAGTTCACAAAAGTAGGTTTTCAACATAAATCAAAATGGTGGACAGGAAGTTCATCCAATTATGGCATAATTGGTATCAATGATCTCGGCATGATCCAAGGAATATATCAAGACTAGTTTCATTAGAATAGGCCAATTAAAACAAAAGTTATAAGCAGATTTCTAAATTTCGTTATAACTTTTGACCACAAGATGGCGCTACATCTCAGCATGATGCACCAAATCTGAAGAGACCAGTTTCGTGATTTTTGGCCGAACCATTCAGAAGTTATAAGCAAAAATAGGCATTTTTCATATCTCCTGACCACTAGGTGGCACTGTGCCGAAACACTGCAGGTAGCCTCAAGTCATGCTTGTTATTACACTCACAAAGTTTGGTCTCAATACGCCAAACCGCTGCACAGATATAGCCTCACATACATTTTTGCGTGCTTTTCGTAGAATTCATTTGCGCGTTATTCGAGAACGGTTTGACTAATCAACTTGAATTCCATAACTTTTTGCCAGCATGGTCTGAGGATGATCTGAGCCAATTTTGGTGAAAATCAGACAAACCGTCTAGGACAAGTTCGAAAAAGTACGTTTTCCGAATAAAAATTTATAGAAAAGAATTTTGATTATGTGCCTTACGGTTCAAAAGTTATTAGCATAAAATAATTGAAATTTTGGACAAGTGGTGGCGCTATAGAGTTTGAGTTAGAGACTCCAGATTTGCTGTGGTTAATGATGAGACTGTCCTCTATCAGTGTGCCAAATTTCACAACTTTCCCGCAAGCGGTTCTATGGGCTGTCATAGACTTCCAGAGCGGAAGAAAAAGTACGCTAACGGATACAATAGGTGCCATCGCACTTTCAGTGCTTGGCCCCTAATAAGAACGGCAACGGATACAATAGGTGCCATCGCACCTTCGGTGCTTGGCCCCTAATAATAATAAACGGAGCAATTCCAAGAGGGTTCTCGCACCACTGGTGCTCGGGCCCTGATAAACGGAGCAATTCCAAGAGGGTCCTCGCACCACCGGTGCTCGGGCCCTAAAAATAGCAGCTGTATGTATAGTTAAATGAGACGGTCATGTCATGTTACCAATAATATTACAGCATAGTCACATGTAAAGCAGACACTGTCATGATCGGGGCTGTGGGTCTTCCCTCAGCCTCTCGAGGTCGCTGTTCCCCTTGCACTGCACTCCCCTGATTGTTCACGTCTGTCTTGTCATTTGCACTGATTACGCTCACAGCTGTTCACACTCTGGACTATTGTATAAGAACTCTCACTTCTCACTCCTGTTCAGGTCTGCATTGTTTATTGTCTTTTGTTCTTCGTGTGTGTTTCTGTTCGGTTTATTTTTGATCTTGATTCTAGTCGTGTTGTGCCGTGTTGGCCTTTTGGTTTATGTTCATTTGTGTTTTAGTTTCATTAAATTTTCCTTTCCTGCATTTTGGACCCTGACCTCATTTCTCTGACCCGAACGTGACAGACACTGCATTAAAATAAAGTCACTGTAGTGTCTTTCTGAAGACTATCTGGAGTGAGCCAGTCTGATTAGGCAGGCCACAGGCCTTGTGTAACTTCTGTCTTTGACATTTACTATAACTATACGAACTCATCCATCAAATCCAGGGATGACTTTGGCCACAGTACCTACTTGCCATAGAGCTCGGGGTGATTGCTGATCCATAATCATAACAAATTCGCCGATCTTAAGGTTTTTAGATTCTCTTTGCCATTTTGCCATTGTTGCAGGTCCGGAAGGTAATGCCATATGAAATATTTCCAGAAGTTTTCAATTAGAATCTGGCTATGGCGCTATCTCTTGCAACTGAGCATTTCTGATTCTGGGTAAACAACTTGTGGTAATGCAGAACTTGGCCGTCCCATGAGGACAGAATTGGGTGTTATGGGGTCAATGTCTGCTATGTCTGAGGAAACATATCCCAATGGTCTGGAGTTTAATATTCCCTCAATTTCCACAAGTACAGTGTTCAGCACTTTCTCTGACACAGACTGAGAACCAAGAGAGATACGAAGTGCTGTCTTGATAGACCTAACCTCTCACCACAAAATGTGGTGCATTCGGTGGGTTCAGATGGAAATGGATCTGTTGGGAAGCCAAATTTTCCTTCAAGGATGGTTGAAGTGCATTGAAGGCATTCTGGAGTTCTGTGTTACCTCCCTTGAAATTTGTACCATGGTCTGAAAGCAGTTCATGTGGTTTGCCTCTCCGAGCTATAAAGCTTGATACAATGCTTGATATAAGCTCAATATGAATAGCTTCGGTAGTAAGGCATTTGTACAATATCCCCCAGTGTTTTTCACATCTGCATCCCAACTTAACCTGAAAGGGTTCGAAACAGTCAATACCTGCTGAATAGAAGGCGGGACGGAACAGTCTAAGGTTAGACTGGGGAAGGTCAGCCATCATGGGAATTTCTGGTTTCCCTCGCCACTTCTTACATTCATAGCAGCTGTGTTGGTGTTTTTTCACTGCTTCTCTGCCTCTTATGATCCATTATTTTCGTTGCAGTTCTGCGAACACACACTCAGGTCCTGGATGTAACAGGAGACTGTCGTAATGTTGAATCAGATGCTTTGTTAGAGGGTGAGCAGGATCTAGGACGATAGGGTGAAACGTGTTTAAGTCTAAGTGATCAAATCTATGAAGACGTCCACCTACCCCAATTAATTTGGCTTTGTGGTCATACTCTGGAGCTAGCATATTCTGCCACCTCATTAAGGGAAATAGCAGTATCCTTAATCAGGTCTTGAAGTGAGTTGTACTGAGTAATATCTGGGATATCACTGTGACTGGAAGATGTTGCTCCACAGAAAGCAGAACTGCGGCATTCTTGGATATCATCGCATACAGCTTCAAGTGGCTGTTTTGGCCAGGTACTAACCGGCTGAGTTAGGAACTGTGGACCTTGATTCCATCTGCTTTGCTCTGAGAGTTTTGTAAGCATGAGTCCCCTGGTTGTCATCTGCTGGGTTCAGCTCTGAATGGACATAACGCCAGGCTTTTGGGTCAGTAAGATCTTGTATCTCAGCCACACGCGTTCCGACAAATACCTTGTAATTGCATGAGTCGGAGTGAAGCCAAGTCAATACAGTTGTGGAGTCAGTCCAGTAAAGTTTTTGATCAGTCTTGATGGTCAGTTCCTTTCTCAAGGTGGCAGCCAGGGGCTACTCTTGATCTTGCAGCAATGAATGAAACGTGGGTCTTGCCATTGTTTTCATTTGTGCTGAGATATGCAACTGATCCGTAAGGACGTTCCAATACATCACAGAATACATGCAGTGTATGTCGGCTAGCCGGTAAGTCAGCATTTGCGTTGGTGTAACATCTTGGGAATGTGACGTAGGGTAGTTGTGACAGCTCACACTGCCAGGTTAACCAGGCCTGAAGCAGATCCCGCTTCTTGTCCCATAAGCGTTGGATAATGATTTTGGCTCTTGTTGTAAATGGAATTAAGAAGCCTAATGGATCATACTGGCTCGCAAGAGTTCTGTAAATGTCCCTCAGTATTTCCTTGTTGTTTGTATCTGTAGCCGAGAACATCTGAGGAGCACTACCAACGTAGGCCCAGAGTCATCTCTTGTGGGTCTGTTTGAGGATTTCAGCTCATCAGGGAAATGCGCAATGACTTTTGGAGTGTTTGTGGCCCACTGCCTCAATTCAAAGCCACCTTCTGATAGGAGTTTCTGGATCTTGATTACATAGGTCTGTGATTCATCAGCAGATGGAAAGCTTTGCAGCCAGTTGTCCATGTAAAAGTGATGTTCCACTGAAGCATGCATGTCTTCTTCAGGGTTACTGTGATCATACACGTTTTTGCAAAGCAAATGTTGCACAGCAGGGGCTGCAAACTGTCCCAAATGGTAGTACCTGCTACTCGAAGACCATAGGGGCTCTTTGTTGGTCTAAGTTTCTCCATAGGAAACGAAGGAAGGGTTTGTCCTCCTCTAGCAGACCCACCTGGTGGAACATTCCTTTTATATTGCTGCTGGTGGTGACCGGATGTTCTCTGAAGCGCAGAAGTACTCCCATGAGAGTTGGTCCAAGTATAGGGCCAGGGAGGAGATGGTTATTTACGCTTGTTCCTTTGTGCTTAAATAAGCAGTTGAAGACTGTCCTTTTCTGTGAATTCTGTGCTTTTCATTGTGTTGAACAATGTGGTGTGGTATGTACCATACACAATGGCCTTCAGCTCTCTTCTCTGGTGTCACCTTTGCGATATAACCCACATTCATGAATGTACACTGATGCAAGTTGTGTAAAAGGCGTTTCTCTGTGCGTCTCAGGTGGGCTGTTACTGCATCCTTATCTGACTGCAAAGGAGAAAGATTATTTTTCCAGAGGAGAAGTGTTGCATACCTTTGAACATTTCTGACTGCCATCCTGACTGCCTTTGATCTTGTGATCACTTTTTCGCTTCTATACGGAAGTGTGTCCATTTGACACAATTTCTGTACATTGCTGAACAGTTCTGCTTCTAGAGACAAAGACAAGAGTTGACTGGCAAGGAACTTTGAGGGGCCCTGCAGAGTCCACCCAAGTCTAGTTTTCACAACGGCAGGGCCGCCAGAAGGGCCAAGACGTACTGGCTCTGTGGCTGTGATTAAATGTGGATAATCTGAAACGCTCTGATAAAATATTTGTTATTAAAGCATCAACATTCACAAACCGCTGTTATTTTTGAACTAAAAGCAATAGGCTGCTGCGTGCGTGGTTGCAGAATGCACAACATTTCGAGTGGTGAATGGATTCTCTGATTGTCCATTGCATTTCAGAAATCAACATTGTTCAATGCTGCAAACACGTTATAAATAGAAACTCTGCCTATGCTTACGCTTGTTAATCGTTTTTGTTTTATGTAGTTGTTCTTGTTGCTTTTGTGCAATACATGAATAGCAATTAATTTGCTGCGGAGTCCCGCAAATCATTTTATTCAATCGTATCCTGCACCCGCACTCGCTCAAGTCTTGTACCGCGCAGTCTTGTACTCTCTGTTGGATTAGAGACCACTTTCGCTGGACTCGACGCAACAGAGAGTAGCGGTACGACAATAGAAACTGATGCTTTGCTCTCCGCACCCGGCACGTTCTCAACAAGTTTTAATGTGCCGTTTTGCCCTTTCAGAGGTTTTAAATTGGATATGGAGTTTTTCACGGTTGAAAAGGATTTCTTCCCCTCTAACTGACAATGCACAATAATGTTCTTGCCTTTGACAGAAATAAACTAAAAATAATGATTGTATTTCCAGCTACAGAACACGTGCTTTCCTCTCTCCATGCTGACTTTGTTTTCATTGGTAGTATCTGCCTCACAGGTGCTTTCCAGTCAAAGTAGTTCTCAGGTAGAGGATGTCGCGTGTGCTACCCTGCTGAAAAAAACAGTAGCTGAAAGTAGCTGATTTTAGCTCTCCCACCTTAAAGTAGCTGATTTTAGCTGGTCTCCCAGCCTGGCCAGGCTGGTTTTAGCTGGTTTAAGCTGGGAGAGGCTGGGAGACCAGGCTGGTTTTAGCTGGAAGTAGCTGGTTTTAGCTGGTCTCCCAGCCTGGCTAGGCTGGTTTTAGCTGGTCTCCCAGCCTGAAAAAGGTTTAAGCTGGAAGTAGCTGGTCTCTCAGCCTGACCAAGCTGGTATCCATTTGACCTATTTAGGAAAGGAAAGGAGGAAAGGACGTGACATGTGGCCAAGTATGGTGACCCATACTCGGAATTTGTGCTCTGCATTTAACCCATCCAAGTGGACACACACACAGTAGTAAGTAGTGAACAAACACACACGCACACACACACACGCATGTTGGGTTTACATGTTTTATGGGGACATTCCATAGGCGTAATGGTTTTTATACTGTACAAACCGTATTTTCTATCGCCCTACACCTACCCTACACCTAAACATAGCCCTCACAGGAGACTGTGCACACTTTTACTTTCTCAAAAAAACTCATTCTGCATGATTTATAAGCCTGTTTCCTCATGGGGACCTCACAAATGTCCCCACAAGGTCAAAATTTACTGGTATTACTGTCCTTGTGGGGACATTTGGTCCCCATAACATGATGAATACCAGGTGCACACACACGCGCACACACCCGGAGCAGTGGGCAGCCATATTGCTATCGCTGCGGCGCCCGGGGAGCAGTTGGTGGATCAGTGCCTTGCTGAAGGGACTCACCTCAGTCATGGTATTGATGGTGGAGAGAGTGCTGGTTATTCACTCCCCCCACCTTCAATCCCTGCCGGACCTGGGACTCAAACCCACAACCTTTCGGTTACAAGCCCAACTCCCTAACCATTAGGCCACGGCTGCCCAAATTTACAAATTAATCAGTTTGTTTCACTTACTGTCAAGGTTCAATTCAAGGTAAGTTTAGTATCATAATCAGGTGGGCTAGATGATACAGCTTAAATTATTCTAGTTGTTAATGATAATATATCTGAGAAGAGTCTAAAACAACATTATTAAAGTGGTTTCACAAATAAATTATAGTATAAAGTACAGCATAAAATCAAGCTAGCACTCAAAAAATCAGCATAGAACTCAAATCAGATTTAATTATTGTCTGAAGAAATACATTCACCATAGTTGTATGACCAGTTATAATCAGCTGTTTTGTTTTTAACAAGTGTTTCGGTATTGAATAGACTTTTACACAAAATATAAATTAAACAAACACAGTCTTTATATAACAATCAGCTGCAATTAAAAAACACTAGGAGAAAAAAAAAAAGTATATATTTAACAAGAAATGCTTAAAGCATATTCTGATCACGTGGGTCACGTGGTGGTTTGACGCAAAAGTACAGCATAATGCTGTAAATTTCAAATCTACAGAGGCCGGATTTTCTTCAACGGTCAACATTCGGGAGCGGCAATAAGTACGATTCACAACTGTGGTAAGTGATTTATTTCACTTTTTATTTTTCATGTTTGGTAACTGCAGTAGTATATTGGTGTCTACGTTCGTGGTAACCTTAGATTAACGAATCCTCCGTCCGCGGTGCGCGAGGAAGGCTTGTGCCGGTGTTACGGTTTAACTGGTGACCGTGTTATCTGGTGACCAACTTCCTGGTTCAGGTCCTCCGCACCAGATGTGATGGAACGACAGTGGCAGATTCGCCGATCCTGAAAGCACAAACTGACCTGATATTAAGCTGTCTAATAAACACACACTTGCTCATTATATGATTTTGGTATTCTTGTAAAGATTACAAATTATTGGTATGATGGCCCGTAGTGGCGGAAAAAAAAAAAAAAAGCTTGTTTGGCATGGGTTTCGAACAAGCACAAAATTCAGTCGCTCCGCGAGATGACATAGTAAAAACATGGTACATTTTCTTCAGAGACTAGCTGATGTCTCCTTTAATTAATATAAAAAACTTGACGTTATTTCCACGTTGTTTTGCCGCTTTTCTCGTAGAAATACTTCGGAGACTTGTGATTTGATTTCTTGATTGTAGTGAATGACATGGAACGTTAAATTCTAGTTGAAACGCTGCTTAGAAATGTTACTTTATAAACGTGTTAACTTGTTATTTGCGTTCAATAGGTGGTATTTTATTCGATTGTAACAGAATATAAAATATAATAGCCTTTTCTGTAGGCGAAAAGCTGCAAATTAGTGCTGCACTTTGTAACGTGTTACATTGTGGCTTTTTTACTGATTTTTTTTTTTCATTTTCGTATGATTAAACAATACGATCATTTAGCCTACATGTCGACTGCGAGTACTTGAATATATTCACCAACAGAAAACAATGTTTATGTCATACTTTCAGAATTATTCTGCTAATGAACACAATGTAACACGTTAAGTGCAGCATTAATTTGCAGCTTTTCGCCTACAGAAAAGGCTTTTATATTTATATACTGTTATAATCGAATAAAATACCACCTATTGAACGCAAATAACAAGTTAACACGTTTATAAAGTAACATTTCTAAGCAGCGTTTCAACTAGAATTTAACGTTCCATGTCATTCACTACAATAACGCGTTTCATTTCAGCGCCCCTGTTAACAGATGACGGTTTGTGCAAATTTGATTTACATCATAAAATAATCACGAGAAAGTGTGCTGAACAACGCGACGCTCCAGTGAATCACAACTGTTGTCAGTGAAGCGTGTAATTATTACCGTAGGAACCCAGAGATTTTCCGCCTATAGCCGCTATAAGGCCGGGGAATGTGTGAAATCCTCCCGCGACCGCGCTTCTTAAACCCGGCACAAGTCTTCCTCGCGCCCCGCGGACGGAGGATTCCTCAATCTGCGGTTACTGCAAATGTAGACACCTTAATATACTACTGCAGTTACCAAGAATGAAAAATTAAAAGTGAAACAAAAAACTTACCGCTGTTGTGAATCGTACTTATTGCTGCTCCCGAATGTCGACCATTGAAGAAAATCCCGCCTCTGTAGATTTAAAATTTACAGCAATATGCTGTACGTCAAACCACCACGTGATCCACGTGATCAGATTACGCTTTAAGCATTTCTTGTTAAAGATATATATATATATATATTTTCTCTTCTAGTGTTTTTTAACTGCAGGTGGTTGTTATTGTTTCATTTATATTTTGTGTAAAAGTCTAATACCGAAACACTCCTTAAAAATAAAACAGCTGACTATATTTGGTCATACAACTATGGTGAATGTATTTCTTCAGACAATAATTTAATCTGATTTGAGTTCTATGCTGATTTTTTGAGTGCTAGCTTGATTTTATGCTATACTTGATACTACAATTTATTTTAGACTCTTCTCATTAACAACTAGAATAATTTAAGATGTATCATCTAACCTACCTGATTATGATACTAAACTTACCTTGAATTGAACCTTGTCAGTAAGTGAAACAAACTGATTAATTTGTAATTAGGTCAAATGGACACCAGCTTGGCCAGGCTGGGAGACCAGCTAAAGCCAGCTACTTCCATCTTAAACCAGCTAAAACCAGCCTGGCCAGGCTGGGAAACCAGCTAAAGCCAGCTACTTCCATCTTAAACCAGCTACTTCCAGCTAAAATCAGCTACTTCCATCTTAAACCAGCTACTTCCAGCTAAGACCAGCTACTTCCAGCTTAAACCAGCTACTTCCAGCCTGGCCAGGCTGGGAGACCAGCTAAAACCAGCTACTTCCAGCCTGGCTAGGCTGGGAGACCAGCTAAACCAGCTACTTCCAGCTTAAACCAGCTAAAACCAGCTACTTCCAGCTTAAACCAGCTAAAACCAGCCTGGCCAGGCTGGGAGACCAGCTAAGACCAGCTACTTCCAGCTTAAACCAGCTAAGACCAGCTACTTCCAGTTTAAACCAGCTACTTCCAGCTACTTCCAGCTACTTCCAGCTATTTCCATCTTAAACCAGCTAAAACCAGCCTGGCCAGGCTGGGAGACCAGTTAAAACCAGCTACTTCCAGCTAAAACCAGCCTGGCTGGGAGACCAGCTTGACCAGCTTGGCCAGGCTGGGAGACCAGCTAAAACCAGCTACTTCCATCTTAAACCAGCTAAAACCAGCTAACCAGCCTAAGCTGGTTTTAGCTGGTTTTTTCAGCAGGGTCCGAAGTATTTCTACGAGAAAAGCGGCAAAACAACATAGAAATAACGTCAAGTTTTTTATATTAATTAAAGGAGACATCAGCTAGTCTCTGAAGAAAATGTACCATGTTTTTAATATAGTAAATAAAGTTTAACGATAGCGTTTGTAATTAAACCACAGTAGCCACAAATTTACAGTTGTCTGAGACTCCGTTGAAGGTACTTTAACATCATAAACCATAAAATGTAATATACTTTTGCTTTAATATTAGTTTTCATAACAAGTAAACACAGGTCACAAGTTAACACGGGCATATTTTCTTGATCAGCCAGTTGCATAATGTCACGCCAAGAGTAAAATCCTACTTGAATCCAAAAATCCATAGCTGAATCAGCGTAATTCGATAGCTCAATGCGTTCGTTAATGTCGTCTCGTGGTGCGACTGTATTTTGAGCTTGTTCGAAACCCATGCCAAACAAGCCTTTTTTTTAATTTCCGCCGCTATGGGCCATCATACCAATAATTTGTAATCTTTACAAGAATACCAAAATCATGTAATGAGCAAGTGTGCCTTTATTACACAGCTTAATAACAGGTCAGTTTGTGCTTTCAGGATCGGCGAATCTGCCACTGTCGTTCCATCACATCTGGTGCGGAGGACCTGAACCAGGAAGTTGGTCACCAGGGCCCGGTTTTTCAAAAGGTTTAATCCAGATAAAATTGATCCGTATTTAGTAATCCTTTTTTTTGCGATCCGTGATCACGTAATCCATCTTACTTTTGAGCCAGTTTTTCAAAGCAACATCGGATTGGATCAATCTGATCCGGATAGGAACTTTTCAGGATCACCAAATCTGGATAACCAGTGCTCAAACAGGATAGGAAATCACAATGTAGAACTATAGATATGTAAAGAGCAACAAGTAGAATAGCCAGTGTGGGGTCAATATAAGTTTATTTTTATTTGAAATGAAAACACACACATTTAAAAAAACAAAAAACAAGAAAAACCCCACCCCATCCTCTTCCAGCAGTCCGCTCATCTGAGACCTACAACACAAACACTGTACATTGAGGATATTTATAACAAGTTTAAAATATAGATGTATTGAATAAAAAAAAAGACTAAATGTCAAATACTCCACAATAATTTCAGACTTCCTCATCTGATGTGGAGAGACCAGCTTGTCTGAGCGTAGCCTTTAGGAGGCGGATCTCAAGTCTGGCCTTGGTTTGCTGCAGTTTGGTCAAAGTCAGTTGTTCCTCTGCCAGACGAAGCTGTGCTTCTGCCCTTTCAGTCTCTTTTTGCAGAAGTGCCTTGTAATCATCATCTTTGTTTGATGAAGGGCGCTTCAAGCCTTTCCTCTGAGATCCTGTGGCAACTACCACTGGCTCAACCAATGAGGATCCAGCTTCTTCCTCAGGAACAGAGCTGAGATTCAATATAAATACGCTCTCTGGATCAACCTCAGGAGGAACTGGCAGATTCTCCTCCTCCTCCTCAATCCAAGGCTCGCCATCCCCTACAACACCTTGAATACCATGGAGAGCTTGCGACTTCTCACCTCCAATGATGTCGAGGACCACATCTGTGTAATCTCCCCTCTTAAAGGGCTTGTTGCCTGTTTGTGGGTTTTTGGCTTCAGCATGGTCCTTTGTTGCCCTGGCCTTAAGATTCTTCCACCGCAATTTGATTTGGTCTGTGGTCCTCCTCTGGCCAGACCCTATGGCATTCACATTTTCTGTGATTAAAATCCAAACATCATTTTTCTTTTTGTTGGTATCCTTAGCAGAATTAAAACTTCCCACTATTGTTCCATAATGGCACCGAACACCCTCTAGTAGTGCATTGGTTTCAGCAGCAGTGAAGTTACAGCTTCCTGAGTCCATGGTTCCGTTGCTTTACTATAGTGAACATTGTTCATCATTTATAGGCCTTGGGTCCAATTGCCTCAACTGAACACAAGCCAAAACTAATCAGTTGTAATAGGTGTGTTTGAAAAGAACAATTACACAGCCATATAAATCAGCCTTTCTCAGAGGATTCACAGAGAGACAGTGAAATGGCAGGTGTTGTCCACCGCCACCACCACTTTGCCAGGAGAGGATACCGTCAAAGGGTGTATGTTGAACGTACCAAGCCACTGGAGCAATACACCACTGAGGAGCTGTATGTCCGGTTTCGCTTTGGGAAGGCTGATATAGAGTACCTTGTGAACCTTCTCAGGCCAAAACTTCAACACAGAACCCAAAGGAGTCACAGTCTGTCTGTGGAAGACCAGATCCTCATTGCTCTCCGATTTTATGCATGTGGGACTTTCTATCATGTTGTTGGTGACTATATGGGAGTGGTGAAATCAGCTGTGTGTGATGTGGTGAGAGATGTGTCAATCGCACTGGCCAGCCTGGTCAATGAATTTGTTTCTTTTCCAAAGCACAACCAGATTGCCCAGGCCAAGCGCAGCTTTTTTCTTTTGGGGAATATGCCCAATACTATTGGAGCAATCGACTGCACACATGTGCATATACAAGCACCTTGTGAGAATGAATGAGGCACAGCATCAATGTCCAACTTGTGTGTGATGCTGACCTCATCATCACCAACTGCGTTGTCAAGTGGCCTGGGTCTGTCCATGATGCATGCATCCTGAGGGAGAGCGCTCTATATAGAGACCTCCAAACCAACCGACCAGATGGCATAATATTAGGAGAAAGTGCCTACCCACTCCTACCATGGCTGATGACTCCTTTTCTAACAGCAAATACACCGGTGCAGGCACGCTTCAACACTGCTCATTGCAGAGCAAGATGTGCAATTGAGCGTTTAAATGGAGTTCTTAAGAGGCGCTTTGCATGCCTTAACTACCTGAGAGGGGAACCACAGAAAGCATGCAACATAACCCTTGCCTGTATTGTCCTGCACAACATCGCTACTAAGCGCAATGTCCCTCTCTGTGCTGACAATGATGCACCTGAGCCCCTTGAAGACCCTGACCAACCTCCTGCATTCTGCCAGAACGAGCAAACAGGACGTGCAACAAGGGACGCAATAGTTAGACACTATTTCTGATTTGGATTTGTTTTGGATTTCAAAAATCTGTGATTGCCATTCTTTGCATTTTTTGGTTATTCTGTAATCATTGCATGCATCACTAATAAATATTCTAAAAGCAAAAATATTTTCGATTGTGATGAATATATATATCAATTAGTGACAGAATAAAATTTATTGTTTTTGGTCCATTTTGACAGCTGTTTGGGGGATTATTTTATGAGGCCAAACTACTTTCTACTTTGCTGTAGGCCTATACTGAAAGGCTGAATACGTTAAAGCCTACCTAATCACTGTAGCCTGACGGATGAACAAATAAAATTAAAACCTTATGAATAAATAGGATATCTTGTAAGATACTGCATGATCCAAATATAGTATTATTTGATACATTTTTAAAGTTTTCATTACATTTTGGGCATGAAATCCACGCTGAATCCACCCTTCTGATGGGATCAGTTTAATCCAGATTTTTTGGATCAAAGTGATCCAAATCCTACAAAAAAATTTCTGAAAAACCCAAACTAAAGGTTTGATCCGGATCAAAACCAAGATTGGATTACGTGATCTAATCCGATTATGTAATCTGTTTTTTCTTTTGAAAAACCCATTTTCAAGATTTGATCCAATCCGTTATCCAAAATCCTAGTGGATTACTTTTGAAAAACTGGGCCCAGATAACACGGTCACCAGTTAAACCGTAACACCGGGTTTAAGCAGCGCTGTCGCGGGAAGATTTCACACATTCCCCGGCCTCATAGCGGCTATAGGTGGAAAATCTCTGGGTTCCAAGGGTAGTAATTACATGCTTCATTGACAGTTGTGATTCATGGGAACGTCGTGTTGTTCAGCACACTTTCTCGTGATTATTTTATGATGTAAATCAAATTTGCAGAAACAGTCATCTGTTAACACGGGTGCCGAAATGAAACGCGTAACGTTGCTAAAGGCTCGCAACTCGCGGTCATCCCGTTCACGGAGGATCAGTATATGTCACGTAAACTCTGAACGGTGCTGTTAAAGTGGTTAATGTAAGCAGTGAGATGTGCGAGAACCTTTGATAACTTGCTAATTTGCTTATTGTGTGATTGTAATGCTTTTTGCTAACTGTGGTTTAAAAAATGAGTTAATTCAGCCCATCTTCCTGCCTGACCTTTTCGCAGCATATATTCACTCCGGAGTAACCTTACCAGGAGGAGACAGACGGAGATTTGGAGTTCATTCAAAGGTAATGGTTGCATTCTAAGAATTTGAATACCTGCATTTTACATGTAGATATTTTACATTTTAGATGTTTCTCAAGTCCAGAAGAGAGACTATTTTTAAGGGAGAATGATTCAGATGTCTCAAAAGCTAAAACTAATGTGAATTACACATTGTCTGTTTCCTGACTGATTTGTAGATATTTAAGTGGAACAAAGAAGTTGAAAGGAAAAGTGCTATCTAAAACAACAGGGCAAATGGTACAGAAGAAACCAGCTGAAGTGAACCCAAGTTGCCACGCTTCTTTAAGTGAAGGATTTTCAGTGGAATTTCTGAAATGTAAGACATACACGCATACCAAGATCTCCTTTTTTCTTTTATTATATTCTTTTATTATCTACACTGCTGTTCAATAGTTTCAATAGTTTCTATATTCTGTTTTTTATTTGTTGGGAGGTAATTGTTGAGGGGGGGTTTGACACCCTCAGGTTCACAGAGACCTAGGGCCAGAATTACATCATGGACTTCACCACTTCCTGTGGATTTTTTTTCTATGATTAAGTATCTAATGAAATTTTGATAGACTAGTTGATGATCAGAACTCAGGAGGCAGCCCTTGTAACCATAGTCAATTTTGCTAAAAACAGCTAAAAATTGTTCATGCTAAGATATTCTTATTCATATTCATCCATGCATACTCATTTATCAATAAAATAGCTACATTAATTAAACACTTATATATATATACTTCTATTTGGATATATCAATTTTATCTGTATTTTAGGAATAAAAGGAACAACAATAAGGGGGCATGTTTCTAAATTATTGTAGGCTATGTCTGGAAAAAAATGAAAATGTGCAACAAAGACATGACACTATAGTTTACTTTTTTAAATAGTTCTACTTGTTGAAAATTCACACATTAATAATCTAAATTATTTCTTTTTTAAGTCTGTTTCAGTGACTGGCGGAAACAAAAGGAGCCTGAAAGGGGAGAGAGAGAGAGAGAGAGAGAGAGAGAGAGAGAGAGAGAGAGAGAGAGAATTGAATTGTCCGTTCACCACCAGATGTCACTCTCACCTCACCTACACACTCTGACTGTTGCACCACACTCCGGACTGCATCTCCCATCCTCCACCGCACTGATTGCGTCAGCCCCCGTGACCAATCAGGCGTTCTATAAAGCCCCGGTCCTTCCCAGTGCACTTCACGGATTGTTGTATTGTTGTATTCTTTGTATTTTCCTAGTTTTCTGTTCCGAGTTCCTAGTCCCCAGTGTTTTGTCTTTCCCGCCTGGTTTTCTCATTTTGACTGTCTAGCCGCCTGCCTTTTGGACTATCGCTCTGGTTTATTGGATTATTCTCTTCGACTGCCTGTGATATATCTGTCTGCTCCTGTCTCGACCCTGCCTGTACGACTATGTCTTTGTCTCGCCCATGTAATAAAAGCTCGCGTATGGATCCGCTCGCCCCTCGTCTCGTTCATCCGGTTACAGAACAATCCGTCACTATAGGATCCAGCAGCTTCACCCCCGGACAATCAACTGATACGGACACAGACACAACCCTATGCAGGATCAAGCAAGGACCCAATACACTCGAACAATATACCCGTGAGTTTCTGGCCATAGCCAACTATTCCACCCTCCCGGACAGTATAATTATCGAAATATTCTGTGATGGCGTAAATCAGCCTTTAAGGGCAAGGCTGAGACGCGAGGGTCCGCGTCCATCGCTCGCAGAATTTTTGAACTTTGCATTGTTGTGTGTGGGTTCGCCGTGCACCGTGGAGGTCGCAGAGAGGGAACGCGACAATGCGGCAGTGGCGACCGCGCGTCCCGCCCGCAGATGGGCGGTCATGCCGGAGCACGATCCCACAAACACATTTGCCGCCTGGATCGCTCGTGAAATGGCGGCTGTGCTGGAGCGCGCTCAAGCTATGACGACGGCCGCGGATAGCGCTGCTCGAATGGCGGCGACAGCGGTGCCCGTTCACAAAATGGCGGCCGCGCCGGAGCGCGATCATACTCAGGCGGCGACAACAGAGCCCGTGCACAAAATGGTGGCGACTGCGGTGCCCGTTCGCAAGAAGGCGGCGGCGCCGGTGCGCGCTGACAAGATGGCGGCGACGGCGGAGCCCGTTCACAAAATGGTGGCGATCACAGAGCTCCGTCACGTCACAGCTGCCATACAAGAGCCATTCAAAGGTACAGTTACATTTCCTGAGTCAAGTCAAGTTTCCAAGTCTACCCAAGTTGCAGCTGTATTTCCTGAGTCAAGTCAAGTTGCAACTGTGTTTCCTGAGTCAAGTCAAGTTTCCGAGTCAAGTCAAGTTGCAGCTGTATTTCCTGAGTCAAGTCAAGTTTGCAAGTCAAGTCAAGGTACAGCTGCATTTCCCGAGTCAAGTCAAGTTTCCAAGTCAAGTCAAGTTACGGCTGCTATTCCAGTGTCAAGGCAAGCTACGGTCCTTGATCCTGTGTCAAGTCAAGTTAGAGCTATCACTCCCATCTCAAGTCAAGGAACAGCCATCTTTCCTAAGCCAAGCACTGTCAAGATGGCTGCCATGCCAGAGCCACTGCACAAGATGGCTGCCACGCCAGAGCCACTGCACAAGATGGCTGCTGTCTCCAAGCCACTCCACAAGATGGCCGCCATTCCTGAACCTGTGGTCAGCACCCGGACGCCACCTGTGGTCATGATGGCCCACGTGCTGGACACACCCCTAATGACAGTATGGGCAGCTAAAGTGGCGCTCCTTTATGTCGCGGCGGCTACCCCTGAGTCAAGTCAAGACACAGAGTCAAGTCAAGACACAGCTGCCGTTCTCCACGAGTCAAGCCGAGTCACAGTTGTTCCCCACGAGTCAAGTCATGCTACAGCTGTTGTTCCTGAGTTAAGCCATGTTGTTCCTGAGTCAAGTCACGTTACAGCTGTTGCCCCTGAGCCAAGCCATGTTGTTCATGAGTCAAGTGCCGGTACAGCGGATCTCCATGAGTCAAGCCAGGTTATAGCAGATCCTCATGAGCCAAGTCAAGCTGCTGCTGTTATTCCAGAGCCAAGTCAAGCTTCAGCCGCTGCTCCGGAGTCAAGTCAGGCTACAGCTGTAGCCTCCAAGTCCAGTCAAGCCTCCAAGTCCAGTCAAGCTTCCAAGTCCAGCAACGTCAAGGCTGTCGTTCCTGCGTCAAGCAACGTCAAGACTGTCGTACCTGCGTCAAGTAACGTCAAGGCTGTCGTTCCTGCATCAAGCAACCTGAGGGCTGTCGTTCCTGAGCCAAGTAAAGTCATTGTTAACCTTCACAAGCCAAGTGAAGTCAGGGCCGCTCCTCCTGAGTCGAGCAAAGTCACAGCCGTGGTTCCTGAGTCAAGTAAAGTCATTGATCCTCACAAGCCAGTTCAAGTCACCACTGATCTCCATGAGTCAAATCAGGTCACTACTGATCTTCACGAGCCAAGTCAAGTCACTGCTGATCTCCAAGAGTCAAGTCAGTTCGCTACTGATCTTCACGAGCCAAGTCAAGCCACAGCTGATCTCCACGAGCCTAGTCAAGTCACAGTTGATGTTCACAAGCCAAGTCAGGCCTCAGCCAGTCACCACGAACCAGGTGAAGTCACCGTTGATCCTCATAGGCCAAGTCAAATCATCGCTGGACTTCACGTGTCAGGTCAAGTCACAGCAGCACTTATTGAGCCAAGTCAAGGTATTGCTGTTATTTCAGAGTCAAGTCACGTCCCGCCCGACAGCCCAGAGCCTCACCATGTCTCGTCTGACCACCCAGAATCAAGTCACGTCTCGTCTGACCGCCCAGAGTCCAGTCACGTCTGACGCGCCCAGAGTCAAGTCACATCATGTCGGCCAGTGTGATGGCGATCACCATTCTCAGTATGTGGGCCGCACACTACACTTCGAAGGTCACATCTGTTCACGAGTCAGCTCCAGAGGCCTTCCCTGTCGGAGAAGCCGCGCCAATGCCTCCTGAGGTGTCAGCTTCGGCTGTAGATCCTCCTAGGGAGGCGGCGTTATCCTTTGGTCTCTCTGCTTTTCCCCTTATTCTGTCTGCCTCCTCTGTCCCTGTTCTCCCCAGGTCCCTGTCCATTATGCGGGTTCCTGTTCAGCCCTGGAGGGCCCTAGCGCCTCCTGTTCCGCCCTGGAGGGCGTCGGCGCCTCCTGCTCTGCCTCCGGTTCCGTCCTGGAAGGTCCCGGTGCCTCCTGCTCTGCTCTGGAGGGCTCCTGTCCCTCCTGCTCTTCTGTTTGTCTCCTCTATCCCTGCTCTCCCCAGGTCCCAGCCCATGACGCAAGTCCCTGCTCTGCCCTGGAGGGCCCCGGCGCCTCCGGCTCCGCCCTGGAGGGCTCCTGCGCCTCCTGCTCCGCCTCCGGCTCTGCCCTGGAGGGCTCCTGTGCCTCCTGCTCCGCCTCCGGCTCCGCCCTGGAGGGCTCCTGCGCCTCCTGCTCCGCCTCCGCCTTGGAGGGCTCCTGCTCCGCCTCCGCCCTGGAGGGCTCCTGCGCCTCCTGCTCCGCCTCCGCCCTGGAGGGCTCCTGCGCCTCCTGCTCCGCCCTGGAGGGCTCCTGCTCCGCCTCCGGCCCCGCCCTGGAGGGTACCTGCTTTGTCGGTCCTGCCTCAATCACTGGGCCCCCCACATGGACCTGGCCCTCCAGCCCTCGCCCTGTCTCGCTCCCACCCCACCGCTCCCCTGGACTGTTGTTCCCTTCGAGCGTCTGGAAGCCGCTCCTTGGGGGGGCTATGTCACGAATCTGGTCGGTGTCCCGTTGTCCGCTCACCACCAGATGTCACTCTCACCTCACCTACACACTCTGACTGTTGCACCACACTCCGGACTGCATCTCCCATCCTCCACCGCACTGATTGCATCAGCCCCCGTGACCAATCAGGCGTTCTATAAAGCCCCGGTCCTTCCCAGTGCACTTCACGGATTGTTGTATTGTTGTATTCTTAGTATTTTCCTAGTTTCCTGTTCCGAGTTCCTAGTCCCCAGTGTTTTGTCTTTCTCGCCTGGTTTTCTCATTTTGACTGTCTAGCCGCCTGCCTTTTGGACTATCGCTCTGGTTTATTGGATTATTCTCTTCGACTGCCTGTGATATATCTGTCTGCTCCTGTCTCGACCCTGCCTGTACGACTATGTCTTTGTCTCGCCCATGTAATAAAAGCTCGCGTATGGATCCGCTCGCCTCTCGTCTCGTTCATCCGGTTACAGAATTGAATTGAATTTGAATTGTGCTTTATTACAAGTGGACAAAAAACAAAATCACAAAAGATTTGTAAACAGCAGGTTACCTTCAAAAACAGAGCACAAAGCTCCTTTGCTGCACCATTTCAATTCAAAAGAAAACAGATCATCTACAGAATTGTAAAAATTGAAATCAATCAAAACTCTAGCCTTTACAAGGGCCGAGAACAAAACAACAACATTCTGCCCAAGCCTCTGTTCAATTTTGTTTTTTCTACTTGTGTAGACAGCTAATTTAGCTTGACCCAGGATAAAATTCAATAATTGACAATCATAACTCCTTTTCTTCACATATTTAATACCCAAGACAAAGGTTTCCATAGAAAATGTTTCATTAAAACACCCAAAAAGACTTCTTAATATCATAAATAAAGGATTTAACCTGGAACACTCCATAAAAGCATGAAAAATCGTTTCCCTTTTAAAACAAAAAGGACAATCAGAATGCACCTCAGGATTTAAAACAGAAACAAAAGCATTGACCGCAATTGCACCATGAAGAACTCTCCACTGAATATCTCCTACTCTTTTTGCTAACGGTGGTTTATACAGAACTCTCCATTCAGGTTTAACATCATCATTTAATTCAAGAAACGAACGCCATGGTGTATCTATTTTGTTATTTAAACACTTCTTATTAAAAACCAGGACACAAGCTTTATACAAAATTTTTCCAGATACTGAAAAAAAATCCAAACACAAAGATTTACCAGTTTTTAAAAAAACATCCCATACAATCATCTAGCTTTGGGAGTAAAAAAAAATACCTGGAAAAGAGTCTTTAGCATTAGGAGCATTTGCCCCTGTACAAAAATCTATTAAAGATGGTCTCTCTTCTGTCAATAGAGCAGATCGCCACTTTGTCAGTAACTGAGCAACCTTGCGGGTAGAAAACAATCCAAGATGGGACGCTACTTGCTCAGAGTTCATAAGGTTAGGCCCAGCCACCTTCAGCAAGTGACTTAAAGTGGTGGTCTTAGAAACACAAAGCAGATTACTTAATCCAGGAAAAGCGTGGTCACCAGCAGAGACGTCTAGACGGGCTCCGTGTATTATGGGTTTGTTTAACAACCAGAAGAGAGAGTTCATAGATGGTGTCCTTTGATGATTAAAAAGACTCCAAATTCTAAAAAGGTTGCGATAAAAAGTTGGTAAGTTGGCAAAGTCCAGTTTTAGAGGGTCCATCAAGAAAAGAGATTTGTCCAACTGAAGACCTCCCAAACTCCGTAAAATAGCACATGCAGTAGCTCTCCAGCAGAAGTCAGTTGAACCCAACAGAAGTCTCTGTATGAATTGCAGACGAAAAGCCGCCGTCCTGCTTTGGGGTTAGTTTACTAACCCCTGTCCACCATCTTCTTTAGACAAAAACAAAATGCTCTGAGAAACCCAGTGTAATTTATCCCAAAAAAAATCCACCAACAAAGCTTGAACTTCAGCTAACAACTTTGCAGGTGAATCAATACAGGCTAATTTATGCCAAAGGGATGAAGCAACTAAATTATTAATGATTAAGATACGCCCTTTATAAGATATTTTGGGGGCCAACCACTTCCATTTAGCTAAACGTCCTTTAAGTTTTTCAACAATTCCATCCCAGTTTTTCTGTACAGTAATCTCATTCCCTAAAAAACTCCTAAGTATTTAAAACCTTCTGTGTTCCAACGTAAACCTTCAGGAAGCTTTAGCCTCCCACTCCCCTGTTTTCCACACACTAAAGCTTCACTTTTGTTCCAGTTTACTTTAGCAGAGGATAAAACTTTAAAATCCTTGAGTAACTTTGTTAAAATTCCTATATCCTTTTGATCATTGACTATTACAGTCACATCATCAGTATAAGCTGATAAATGAACGTTACAATTGAAACCAGGTATATGAACACCATTCAACTTGGTCCTTATCTGCTGCAATAGAGGTTCTATAGCTATTGAATAAAGCATTCCCGATAAAGAGCACCCTTGTCTGACACCTCTACCAACCTTGAAAGGAGTGCATAAACCACCGTTCACTTTTAGCAAACTCTCAACATCAGTGTACAAGACTTTAATTTTGCTCACAAACTCATGGCAAAGAGTTAAGTCTCATTTTTTGGGGAGTAGTGTGAGAACAGCCCTGAGGCAGCTCAATGGCAGCTGCTCTTCGGCCAAGCTTTCACTGAGCACCGCGAGAAGGTCCTCCCCCAACACTGACCAGAACGACTTATAAAAGTCTACTGGGAGACCGTCGATACCTGGAGCCTTACCAGACTCCATACCCCTCAGGGCTTTGTGTAACTCTTCTAGGCACAAGGCCTT